>JBBDHG010000015.1:6230000-6547500 GCA_037951165.1 Lophius americanus | reverse complement strand
GCCAGCAGCTCCACTCGCTGGCCGGGAAACAACAACACAGCTAGCGGGAGCGTCAATGTGGAGCTGATGACGTTTGAGCATGCTGCGCTCTACCTTTGTCTTATTGCTCTCCTCATTCACTACGTTGAGGCCTATTCTACTCTCTCTGTGGTGATGGCGGTACTCTGAGCCGAAAAACATTTCCAGAGCTCAGATGGGAAATATAAAATCTAAATTGCTTGTCCTAACACATAACAGAACATCTAAATGCGCTTGTCACGTCCATCTGCAGCTTTTGTGAACGTACTCCCTCCAGAGGTCCTTCTCAAGGGGCCACTCCAGCTCTGGGACTAATGGAACGGTGCTTACGATGGACACCCGACGGGCAGCAGCGACTGGAGGCTGATGAAAGCTTGTTAAAAATGACTAATGAAGAGACATGCATCGTTAAAAGTGGTTGGAGCCTCTTATAGTGTGCGATGCGAGACACTCTGGAATAACTGCCAATCCATCACAGGCAGACTTCCTTCAAATAGACGTGCGGTCTGTGAAGGCCAGACTCATGCTGTACGACTTATGACATCCTAAAATTTAGTTTGAAAATCTGCATAAGGCTCCTCCAATGTCTCATGGGATGTGTTTATACCAAAGAAATTATATTTTGCAGTTTTCCTCCTACAAACCTACTCAGGGCACTGAGATCAAAACTGTTGAACATTGTAGACACTAGGGGCTCTGGCTGGATCCCAGACTCAAACAAAGGACTCTTGATGAACAACAATCGGAAAGACAGAAGGAAAATATTGGAATTTTGAAAATCATGTTTTTCCTCTGCTTGTTGAAAAACATTTCATCTTGTATTGCAGCGGCCCCCTGCCGCTAAATTATTACCGCTGCCGCTTCAGGATTTTATGAAATGTCATGTTGTGGCAATGACAGGAATCTGCAAGGGCTTTAAAGTTGACACAAGAGTAACAACACATCTGGGGAACACCCTAGAATCTGGGAGAATCTGGGAATTATACCTGGGGAGAGGCAGGGAGAGAGACGAGTAAAGCTGGGTGTACACTGATCGATTTGAACCCGATTCACATTTGCAAATGGGCTTCAGGACCGTCTGACGGTGTCAGTCCTTTGTCATTAGTCATGAGTCATAAGTGCTGTTAAGCAGACCCCTGACAGAGGTCGGATGATGGGCGCGCTTGGGGTTGTATTGGCCTGCCCCTGCTGCTGAAAAAAATCCTAGATGAACGTCATTTGGTATGGTAATACTACATGAATGCCTATATATACAATATACTGTACATATAGTATTCATAGTACACAGGTCCCTGTTGAAAAATAAATCCAGATCTGAATGAGAACTTTTCAAATGAAGGACTAAACACCCAACATCATCTGCTGCGTGGACCACTCGTCCAAGATATTCATTTGCGAAGCCATGACATGCTGGTGTTACAGGCTGAATTAATCGGAAGGTGGAGGATACAGTACATGGACTTGATCTGCCGTGAGAAGGAGCCCTTCCCTTTTAAAGCTTGCGGGGAAGTGATTTGTTTTTCCTCCGAATAGCCAGCAGCAGCTACCGGAGGGAAGAAAGGGTGTGAAGTAAATCAGAGGGAAGAAAATCTATTGGCACTAGCTGGTTTGAGTATCCAGAACCTAAAGTTGCAGCGTCCGATTCTTCTTTGAGTCAAAACCTCAACCTACCACCTAAGACACAAAGGCAACAATAAATAGCCATCATAATATTATGTGGACAGAACGGCCACATTCTCCTAACCTACGAGGGTCAATGCAGCACATTACACTAATGGTGGAAATCAATGGAGCCATCTATCATGGGCCGTAGGTAAACGAGCATACGACCCCTACAAACGTTCTCATGGGCTGAAGGAGGTGTGCAGCCTTCAGACAGCTGCAGACTATTATTTTCTGCCACACAAGCATCAAAATAGACACTTCGTAACAAAGGTTTAGTTAGAAAAGTGGAGTCCATTGTTTTCTGGAATCACTTTTCCTCTTCAGGGTCACCAGGGGATGGAACCTATCCCAGCTGACATTTTGAAAGAGGCTGGTTACACCCTTAGGACCGACATATAAAAAGGTATTAACATCTACAGACAATTTATTTGTTACTCTGTATATTTAATCTGTGCTCCCCTTTCCCCTTGTGTAAAGTTTGGGGATGTTGACTTAGCCAAGTCATCCAGAGTTTGGTATTGTTTGCTAATTCGAACCGCTTTGGGTTTTGATCCCTGTCCCCATTGACACGGATTTTTGGACTTAAAATATTAAAATACTGAACTTCATCTTCCACCTCTTGTATTGTCTGCTTGTGGTTCCTCCATTTTTGAACAGTCTAAATATGTAGAATAAATGTTGCTCTGGCTGTGTTCTACACCCTCTCATTGTTATTATTGATTTACAGATTTCAGTCTACACCAAACAGTTTCCATTTCCTTCCCCTGTCTGTTTTTGATTAAAATAAATGCTTGGCTGGGTTTTGGCAAAATCGTACATTTAAAAAGGTGAAACAGATTTGTATTAAAAAAGTTTTCAAAGTCTCAAAACCTCAGGGTCTTTGTGACTGTTGGTATAAAATAAATTTAAAAAAAGCTAGGAGGAGACTAGGGATGTTAAGACTTCAGATTAAGAGAGAAGCTTGTATTATCTTAGTATACTACATTACACTTGAGCAGCATAGAACGGATCTCTGCTGCCTCTGTTAATGGACAATGTAGTTATGTTTGAAAAGTAGTGTTTGAGAAAAAAAAAAAACAGTAATAAAACAGTATTAGAGTAAAATATGATATATACAAGATAGATTTCCTCGAGTCGATTCATATAAACCAAATTCAGACTAAATCGGACCAACGTTAGAGAAATTGTGGGCCCAAATCCTTGAGAGATAAACTCCCCCTAAATATATAAGCAACCTTTTCAATCCAGTTCTTCCTCGCACTGGGTATAAAATTTTAAAATGATCCATGAAACAATTTTCGTGTAATCGTGTTAATACGAAGTGTCTGCAGCTGCAGCAAATGCAGTGACAGCGAAGGCGATTTTTTTCAATGATACTTTTCGTGACATAAGAATCGGTACACGGTAAGCAGATACCTTTTCTCCAGCACTAAACTTGAGCACGAGTTGAGGTGATTTACTTCATTGTTCTAATTGTATTGTACTTTATACTCCTCTGCATTTTTCTGAAGACTGTAGTAACTAGTTACTTTTGGATTACAATTTTCTATAAAAATTAATACCTGCTAAATATGTTGTCATAAAGTTGAAAGCAGGCTGATCTAGATTTTTTAAGATATTTTAGAAAGTACTCCACTACAAGTTTAAAGTCCTTACCTTATTAAAAGTATGCATTTATGGGCAGCGAAATGTACTTAAAGTACCAAAGTTAGAGTTTTACTTTAGTAGTAAAACTACACTTGTAATAGTGTGGTATTAGTACTTTATGTCAAGTGAAGGATCGGAACACTTCATCCATCACTGCACTATACCTACGACCGATGATAGTGGAGAACGCCGGAGCATCACTCTGATCTAAAACACCTACCCTCCTTCTATTTCTGTTTTTCTATTTTTTAACTTATCACCTTCCTGTCAGGAATTTCTTTCAGGCCTCATTAAAGCATCAGCGGGGCGATGAAACCTTTTAACTACACCCTCGCTATCTGCTCAAAATGTGTCACTTCTGCAGTACCCTTTAAAGAGAGAGATTAGAGGAAGAATTGGTATTTTAGCTCCCAGATATCCTGGAGTCATTATAAATGTTAATTACTGGCTCAGGATGAAGGTCTGAGAAACGAGGAGTCAGAAATGAAGAGAGCAGCACTTTGAACTCAAATAGTCTGCATTAATATCAAGTACGGAGTATGTAATCAAGGTAATCAGCCCAACACGAAACAAACACACACCAACGCACACACTAATAAAGATGTGTGCACAGTCACAAACTCTCTGTGCTAAGCTATTCATGTCGTTGATATAAAATGGGTAAAGGAGCATGTGAGACACATTTTGAAGACTTTTCATGAGGGTTATGATCTTCATTTTCTTAAAAAATGTTGTGATAGGCTGAATATTTTCTGGAACGTTAAGGAAACCAGGAAACCTGGGCGGGGATGGTCCTGGGGTCATGTGAACAGTTTTCACATAAAAAGGGTAAATTTCGTTGCATTTCGGCCTTTCGATTTCACAATTATAACTTAACATACCAGAAAATAAGGTTATAGTATTATGCAAAAAATGTTCTTTAAACGGCCCTCCGACGACATTGTAGTTAAAAACCACTTTTTAGCTGATTCTGTTGAGTCAAAATTGACATCTTTCTCTTTAAATGTTACTGAGCTAGATCCCGAGGAAAAAAGCTATCAGTGATGACTGACTCATATTAGGGACATCAATCTATCATGGAGTTGTTGCTTTAAGGTGCACTGATGAAACTGAGGTGATTTTGAATATTAAAAATGCAAAATAGTTGGATTATCTGGTTCTGTATGTGCTGGAGATTATTGAGGTTTTATTAACACAACTCCAGCAAACCCTTGCTACTATGATAAACAAGATCATCTACACTTGCAAGTTGAAATTCTTCACTGGTGTTGATTCTGAAAGGCTCACCACCAACTGGTCTTGCATACATGCTGCAGCATTTTAGGTTATTTTTAGGCTAAGTATTTAGCTAGCATTTCTTTATGTATGTGGGGCCTACAAACTGTAGTGATACAGAAGAAGTATCTCTCTCTCTCTCTCTCTCTCTCTCTCTCTCTCTCTCTCTCTCTCTCTCTCTCTCTCTCTCTCTCTCTCTCTCTCTCTCTCTCTCTCTCTCTCTCTCTCTCTCTCTCTCTCTCTCTCAGTTCTGCACCTCTAGTTTTAATTCAGGTTTGTAGGACGGGGATAAGGATCAGAACTTGCAGAGTAACATCTTTCTTGACATTTCGGAACTAGACCTTTATCATGCAAATGTCATAAGAAGATGTACAAAGTGTATTGCATGAAGCAAGTCTATGTGCTGCACTTCCATTCTGCAAGATTTAACTGTTAATATCCAAGCTAATCCTGATACAGGCTATAGTTGTGACCACTTACAAGCAAAAATGCAAAAAAAACTCAAAACATGCTGGAATACCATTGCTCATTCACATTTGAAGGAAACAAAGTGTACTCTATAACAGAGAATGTTAATGTCAGGCCTGCTTGTACATTATTCTGATGAATAGCCCAATAAACAGGCAAACATTCAAAGAGCCATTAGTGACATAAAATATTCCATAAGAAGAAGTTGGAGTTATGTGAGGGTTAACAGAAGTGTTGAGGTGTCAGTTTGAGATGCCTTTTTTGCAGCAGTATGACAAATGAATAAACAGGCATTTATTAGCTCACGGGGCAGATTGGCTTGTAGCGTGCTTGTTCCTGGACGCTGCGGTCTGTCACCCTATGTGAGGTGACTATGAGCTGATGACTTGCCAAATTGAAGTAGTAGAGGTTCAGGTCGGCCACTGACTCAGTGCAACTCATCCTGTTTGTCCGTTTAAAGTCCAGAAACGAAGTGAATTATTTCTTCCATTCAAGCTCATTAATAGCTCTAGTCCTTCACTGTCACTTAGTTTTTCAAGCATAACCTTTAGTAGCAAAGGTGTAGTCAATCATTTCTGTAGGTCCAACAAGCAGACGACCATTAATGACTTTTTTTTGTTTTTTATCTTTATGTAATGTCAAATATTTTGCATGAATTGTTGAAATTACTTTATGATAAAGCTATCCGTCTAGTTGATCCCTTTTTAGAGAGAGTAACAACTCTTATTTATATCTTTCTGAGCTTGACAGTCGTCCCTATCACCTATGAGGAGCCTCATAGTTACTGATAGCACCACCCTCTTTCGAGCCATTTCTCGCCTTGATGAATGGGTACAGCCAAACTGGCAGCTGCAACAGAGAATCCTGTCGCTGAAGGTGATAAACGACTGCCGTGGTGACGCTCCTTCGTGACGGAGGACCTTGGCCAAAAACCTCCTCCCGAGCAGAAATATGTAGGTCTGTGAGCCAGAACCGCACGATCTGTGTCCATCTATCAGGGGAGACCCCTCCCTCTGCTCAAGTTAGCTTAACAACCGGTGTGCTGGCAGACGGGGAGCCACATCCTGGAACAAGATACAGGTGTTCCTATGGTAACCTCAAAAAACTGTGACACAAAATCAACATTTTGCACGAGAACATTTCTCCATAAACTCTATCATTACACATGATATACATTTAAAGATACAGTTTGTAAAACTTAGGAGCAACTCTTTGAACAAATAAGATATAATATTCATATCAAACTTTGTTTTTCTTGGTCTATAATTAGCTGAAAAATAAAAATCGATTTGAATTTTTTTCAAAGTCAGCATTGATAAAAATGGAAGCGTTAAGTTGAGGTTCTCCAGTGTCCTCCAAGGTCCAAACGTAATCAATGTAGGTCAAATGGTAACTGTAATAGGTCCGCAGGTGTCATTTGAGCACAAGTGGTGGGAGAGGCGTGGAGAGGTTCCAGCCCCCGACCCTGAACAAGATCAGTGTTCACACAAAATGGATTAATGGGCAATCCCGTTCTGATCAGAGCTGTATATAAGTTCTCAACCCCTTCTGCCATCCCTACGAGCCTAGCAGAATTATATCAGAAGGGCATAGAAAAGCTCTGATGTGCCTAAAAAATGTAAAAATAAGGAACTTATTAAAACCAATTTTGAGATTCATATCTTTATGAGCCCATCAAAACCAATGTGTACCGGGAGTGAACGCAAACATGGGGAGAACTTGCCAACCCCACAAAGAAAGACCCGAAAGACAGAGATACATTTTAACAGGGAACCTTCTTGCTGTGAGTTAACTGACCACCGACTATGCAGTCCTGGACCATAGACCAACCATATTGATAGCGGTGAATATAGGTCATACCTCCATCAGAATTGTTCATACAGATAGAGGGATGGACGGATGGGGAGCCCTATATACCAAACGTGCTGGGGGAAAAGTGGAATAATAAAAAAACCTGTGGAATAATAATTTGAGTTCACAGGTGGTTGTAACCCATCATGGACAATAACTGGCACGCTATATGAGTTCTAGCCATGATATAAACAATAAGTGCGTGAAGCTTGAGTCCATAATAATTCAGATGAGACTGGGAAAATCCCCGGAGATTTCTTAATGTGAGAGCAAACTTTCTAGTAGGAGATGATGCAACAGCAGCACAAAGAAGAAGAGGTGGATGAATCCGGCAGATAGCTCGCAGATACAAATGTCTGACACAGCAACCTCATTAAAAATGGGGAAAACTGTCTTCTGGCCTCTAAGGTACAACAGGTGTGAAAACAAGACCATTGACAGACTGTCAAATAAATTGTAAGATTGGGCTAGTTTGCGGTGTGGTGGAACACTAATTGGGTGTGTGACTCTCTTTTGGGAGAGCTTCGGTCTGTGTTTGTGTCTCTGTGTGTTGTGTCGTGACTGTGGGGAAAACATGAAGATACAGGAGAGGGAGGAGGGACAAAGTCGAAAGTTGACTCCCACAAAAACACTGCCACACTCAAGCTATCGACCAAGGTGGAAGGTATCAAGCGGGAGGAATGAAGGAGGACGTGTATCATCACTGTTCCTTCATGATCTTTATCTGTGAGAGAAGTGGAACAAATAATCAGAGAACCCAAGAACCTTGGGTGAATTGTGATGCATATCTGATATAAAGTTAATTTCCAAAGTTAATACATTTCTAAAATGTTAATAGTTCCCTGGAGGTCATAAGGTAGCGTTCTCTATCATGGGAGATGTACACATGGAGCCCTATGAAAAGTTATAGAACAATTTTTATTCCACCAAAACCCTCATCTGAGAAAAATCCCCCTCAGGGAAATTTAAATTTTTAACTATAGTAAACGTCCATCAATCCAATTTTTGTAATAGACAAGTGGCGGGGTACAACTTGGACAAGTCCACAGTTCATCATCTGGCCAACAAAGAGAAAGCTTCCATTTATCCTCACATTTATGGAATATTCAGTCAGTTTTTTGGAAAGTGGGAGGAATAAGGAGAAGCCTGGAAGAACCCACGTAAATAAGGGAATAACATGAAATCTCCCCAAGAAAGTCCGCAGAGAGATTTGTACCAAGAGCCTTTTTACTGTGAAGCCAAGATTCCCTCACCTGAAAACCCATTCACAGATGCCAGTGATGCCTTTGAAGGCAGTTCATCATAGAGACAAACAAGAGACAAACAACCATTCATATTCATTTGTATTGGAAATTTAGTCGCCGATATTAGAAGCTTTTTGGACTGCAGGAGGAATCCAGAAAATCTGGTGAGAAGTCACACAAACACTTTAGAACATAGAAACTCCACACAATAAAGACCACAGATGGATTTTCACCCAAACCCCTTGTGCCGGGGTTAAAACAAGTTAAAACAAAAAATCCCTGAAATAGTGAAGGTAGGGTATTGATCTGGGCACAGCTCAATGAAAAATCCATTAGATTTTGCTTATCTGGATTAGGATCCATGATCTTTATCTGGATTAGGATCCAGATAAGCATCTGGATCCATTAGAGGACAGAAACAATCACAAACATTTCGCTTTGGATAATTCCAACAATGATTGGACAAAAATGTCATGATGATGTCCCCATACAATTTAACACACATGAAAGTACAATTTCGGCTACTGTCAGATAGTATCTTGTGCAACTAAGTACCAGTTTACATGATACCAGTTTTGCTGAAAATAAGAAGGAATCAAGAAATTCTGGTGACAACATAGAAGCTCCAAACAATTAAGTCCCCTAATGGATTTTCAGCCAGACTCCTTGTGTCGACGATGCTGACCATGAAGCTAACCATTGTAACAGAAAAGATTAAAACATTGCATTTTAAAACATTTCTGCATTTACATGTCAATGGCCAACCCTGCTGACAGATCAGCAAAAATAACATTGCATGCTTGTCATGCCAGTAGGAGGCAATAGAACTATTCAACGTATCAACTAATCACTGTAGGGCTTGGTACTTAACTGTCCCCATGTAGAAACTCTGTTTCTGTTAGATTCATAACTTCTCAAACACACACACACACACACACACACACACACACACACACACACACACACACACACACACACACACACACACACACACACACACACTGCAATTACACTACAATATATGCAATCATGAAGACAGCAGTCCATCCTCATGATTGCATAAACATAGTATTGCTCACAACCTAATTTGCATTTGCAACTGACCCTAACGACATCCTATAGAGCAGCTGGTCGGCAAAACGTCTTTGGGCTAAGTCCAACCAAGCCTCTTTGACAAAGGCCCAGGCCACCAGATTACCTCCCCTTTCAGGTCTAGCGCTAGAAGGGTGATGTTGTCTCCCTTCTCCAGGTGAGGTACCGCGAAGGTGAAGGTATCCTTCGGGGCTTATTCATCAGGGCCATCGAATCGCTCTAAGGGTGGCCTGACCCCCAAGATCACCTTGGTTTAGGAACAACATGGAAAACATGACTCTCTGGCTTACAAGGGCTTAAGGTGAAGATTTATTTTCAGGAGGAGCGTTGCTGGGGACATGGACGTTTGGGATACCCTGCTTGCATGCTTTTACGAGACCCAACATAAGATAAGCGGAAGAGTATGGATGGATTGACAATCAAATAGTAAAATGCTAGCCGAACCATAATGTTCTACTGATTTCAGTAATGTGCTATCTCTTACACTCGAATAGTGTAACCGCAGATCATTGTGAAAGATAAAAATAACCAGACAATAGACCTACAAGGCAGAACAAAAAGTAAGTAAAAGAAATTCTAATCAAGAGCAAGAATTAGAGAATAAATATTGTTATTGAAGGATTTAATCACATTTGATGCGCATGACTATTTTTGAACAGTTTTTCAAGAATGGTTGCTGGAACAGACACCCGGAGGGCAGCAGATCTAACGCAGTGAACAGCGGGAGCTTGGAGCCGGAAATGATTTTCTCCGCTTTGCAAAAGGATCAGGATCTATAAATGTCATCTAATGCTTGTCAAATTGATGCTTAGCAGTTTGCTGCCAAGACTTGGAATCTTCTTCATGCTTCTCTCCAAACCAACAAATTAAATCAAAGGTTAAAACTCTCAACAAAAGCACTACAGATTATCCTTTTTTTATCACTCTTTCAGACTCTGGCTACTAACGTAAAAGCCACATTAGATACGGGACTGTGTCGTCCCAGTTTACATGAGAATTGCATTTTTCCAGTTAAAATGATGGTGTTACAACCTGCTTTAAAAGGTATTTATTTTAGAAAAAAGTTTTTTATGCAAAGAAGTTCCCCTTTATGATTACAATGTTAAATATTAGAGTAAAATATGATATATAAAAGATTAATCTCCTGTAGGCGAATCATATGACCCAAATTTGGACTAAATTGGACCTATGGTTGAGAAGTTATGACCCGAAAACTTTTGGCGACAAAGCTCCCCGTAGTGTCAGGAATATACGACCAATCTTTCCCAAAGCCAACCCAGTTCATCGTTGCACAAAGGTCAATTTGGGTACAGAATTTGCAACTGATCCATTTAATAATTTTTGAGTTATCGCGTTAACACAAAGGATCTATGATGGCGGACATGGTGACAGGGATGATGATTTTATAATATCTCTGTGTTTTTGGTGATGAAATTATAGCAAGAACTTTTCTAATTATGTAAGCTGTAAAGTGTGTGTGTGTATGTGACGGTTTCTCTGTGTGGGTATGATTGTCCGCACGTGTGAACTGTCACCAGCATGTAAACACAGTGCAGGAAGTGACTGAGGTTGAACAAAGCTCGAGATGCAGTGGCTTCAGGCAAGTCAACCAGTCTGTGTGTATGTGTGTGTGTATAATAATAATAATAATAATAATAATAATAATAATAATAACACTTTTAATTTATGATGCACTTTACATTTGGATCCAATCTCAAAGTGCCACAAGACAAAAGCAGATAAAAGCATCAATAAAAAATATGATAATAATTATATAACAATATGACCATAAAGCAGCATGTTTATTAAAGTTATAGGTTCTGCTAAAAAGGAAAGTTTTAAGTCCTTTTTTAAAAGTCTCGGTCGTCTGTGGAACCCTCAGATGTTCAGGGAGGGCATTCCACAGACGAGGGGCAGCAGAGCAGAAGGCCCGATCACCCATGGTGCTGAGCTTAGTCCTGGGGTGGAAAAAGCTGTATGAGTGGGTAGAACGGAGGGATCGTGTTGAGGTCAGCGGGGTGGGTAGTTATTTTATCTTATTTTGTTTTTCCTCCACACCTTTATCTCCTCCAGACAAGCGAGGAGAGTTGACAGCGGAGATGATGATGACGATGACGATGGAGAAGCTGCGAGAGAACATGTAGATTAGTTTTTATGTAGATTTGCGTGTCATCAGCGTAGCAATGGAACGAGAGTCCATATCGACTGATGACATGGCCAAGGGGAACATGTACAGTATGAGGAAAATGGGGCCAAGGACTGATCCCTGGGGGACCCCAGATGTAACGGTGTTTGTCCGGGACCTTGAACTTCCAAGGGAAATGTATTCTGTTCTGTCGGTTAAGTAGGATTGAAAACAGTTTATGGTGGTGTCAGTGAGTCCAATGATGTGATGTAGGCGGTGTAGGAGTATTCCATGGTCAACAGTGTCGAAGGCAGCAGACGAATGAAGGAGAATCAGGAGGGAAGGTGAACCAGCATCTGCTGCCATCCGTAGGTCATTTGTGACTCTTATCAGAGCTGTTTCTGTGCTGTGGGCGGAGCGGAAACCAGACTGAAAGGTTTCAAATAGGTCGATGTATTTGAGGTGGTCCTGGAGGTGGGCACTTACAACTTTTTCGACTACTTTTGAAAGGAATATGAATTTGGAAATGGGCCTGTAATTTTCAAAAACTTCTGGATCGAGAGTGAGTTTTTTGAGGAGTGGTCTGATTATGGCGGCTTTTAGGGCAGATGGAACAAAGCCAGACTGGAGGGATTGGTTTATTACAGCAGAGATCAGGGGACTGATAGAAGAGATGTTAGTTTTCATTAAGGCTGAAGGAAAGGGTTCGAGGGCACAGGTGAAGGGTTTCATCGTCCTGATGATAAACTCAACCTCTTGCTATGAGATTTCTGGGAAGCACTTAAGAGGCTGGTAAATCTTAAACTATAAGTAAGCAGACTGGATAGGTAGAGTGGAGGACACAGAAAGGACAGAACTAATTGAGTCAATTTTTGATTTGAAGAAAGCCATGAAATTATTACAGTGCTCTTCTGTAATTTCTGTAAGTGGGGGAGTTTGTGGTTTTAGAAGATGATTGATAGTGGCAAACAGCTTCTTACAATTTCCAGGAATGGTTTTGATAATGTTTGTGTAGAACAATGACCGTGCCTCTCGAAGGGACTTTGAGTAGGCCTTCTGTGTTCCCTAAAGGCTAGCTTGTGGACAACGAGAAGCCATGTAACACCGCTCAAGGACACGCCCATCTGCCTTCATTTTCCTTAGCTCGCTGGTGAACCAGGGGGCTGAGCGGAATAAGGTGACTGTTCTAGTTTTACTGGGGCTTTACGACCCAGGATTCTACTCAGGGAGTTATTGGAGAAATCCACTGAGTCATTTGCTGATACAAAGTTTGCAGAAAGAAGATGCCGGAGGTCGACTGTCATGGTTTCCGGGTTGATGTTTTTCAAATTCCTGAAGTAGATTTGACGTTTGGGCTTGTTGAGGGGGGACACAAGTGACAATTCCACGGCCTTGTCGTCGGACACACCCAGATCGTACACAAGAAGTTTGCTAAGAAGAGCAGAGTCAATGATGACAAGATCCAGAGTGGGCGCCATGGTGTGGGTCGAGACATCGACAAGTTGCCTGACATTAGAACAATCCAGTAGTTGGAGAAATTTGGATGTAAAACAACAGGAAGGGGAGTTGACATGAATGTTCATATCTCCAAATACTATAATATTGGTAGAGGTTGTGCAAAAGGTCGAAAAAAGGTTGTACATCTCAGAGATGAAGGCTGGGTTTGGTTTGGGTGGTCGGTAGATTATACGTACGGTCATGGAGAAAGAGGGCTTACAATTAGATGCCAGGCATTCAAAGAAGAGATGTCTGGCAAGGGCAGTGGAGACAGGTCTAAATCACTGCGGTAGATGACAGACAGACCACCAACACGACCAGTGCTGCGGGCTTTCTGGAGGTAACAATAGCCAGCAGGACAGATTTCTCCAGGACAGAAAAAAACATTGGGTTGTTGCCAGGTTTCTGTAAGGCATAATAAGTCCAAACACTTGTCCAGAATATGGTCATGTATGAGGCACGATTTGTTTGCGAGAGATTGTGTATTACAGAGTTCAATTTGAATACTAGATGGAGCAGTGAGTCTCTGTATCTGCTGAAGAAGACTCCAGTGCCACTAGTGGGAAGAGCGATAGCGCTCCGATGACACGTCTGAGACGCGACAGTGTGCACGTCAGACCAAATGAACGGAATGGAGTGATCAGAGCCGGAGTAAACAAAGTTAGAACGGCAATTTCTATGAACATAACGGGGCCGGGGAAGAGTCCAAGTAGTTTAATAACTGATATGCACAACAGATTGTTGTAGTTGTTGAATTTCATCAGTTGGGTGGCGGAATAATTTATCATCATGCCAGTCGTTGACACTAGCCCGTTATTAGACGTGAGCCATAGACATGATGCCCAGAAAAAAAGCTATCGCAGAGAGTGACCAACAGCGGCTTTTGGTGAAAGCGTAACGGGGGCAGCGACAGACATAAACGATGAAACAAACAGATACGGAAATCTCAGGGTGATGGTACACTTGTATCAACAGGTAGGCAGACCGTCAGCTGACTCGGTGGAATACGTACAAATACATATGCAAATACAAATACAGAATAACAAATACGGATAGAAATCCGAAAGGTTTGCCGGTGAGCAACAATAAATGTATACTTGTCGGTTTATAATCTTTGCAGGCTGTAAATGGAGAAGCGGCGAACAGACAACGCCAGAGTCCTCTCCTTCCAGGGTCCAGACTGCAACCTGTATGAGTGTTTTTTTTAGCACAATTCCCGGTTTCTATCACTGCCTTGCATCTCCCAATGCGGTGAGGGCTTAGATGATGGGCCTTTGAGGAGCCAGATGCTGTCATTTTGTATGCACACACACACAAAGACACACACACACACACACACACACACGCACACTCAAACACTAACTGCTGAGTTGATAAATGAAATGAAATGCCGCCATTAACTCAACACACACATCCGTAATTAAATAATTTAAG
Organism: Lophius americanus; assembly: GCA_037951165.1. Taxonomy (NCBI): domain Eukaryota; kingdom Metazoa; phylum Chordata; class Actinopteri; order Lophiiformes; family Lophiidae; genus Lophius; species Lophius americanus. The sequence continues at coordinate 6,533,184 of JBBDHG010000015.1, read as the reverse complement.
GTGTTGGTCCCACTATCTCTCTTGTTTGAACCATCCTCATTTGCATTTTGCAGTGTGGCAGAGAAACAGAACCTTTAGCAGAGTATGCGTGTGGTTAATCGCTCCATTAATCTCTATTTTCAGATCAATAATGAATAAGAGCGTGGAGAGTATTCCCTCCACAGAGTCTGCTCTCCCCACATTTTTCGTTCCTATATGCAACATTTTCCTGTATGATAGAATCACCATGAGAACGCACACCTATAACTAAGATTTGCCCATGTTCCATAATACCTAAAACTTTTTTTCCCAAATTTGCTGCACTTGTTTCTGAATTTGATGTCAATAAAAACATCGGCAAGCGTTATATGTCCATTACTTTTTGAGTTAAGGTAAAAAATGCTGTCCAAAATTCAATGGCTCTGTTTTTGGGACCTTACTAGTGTACCACCCAGTTTATAAAGATATAAGATAAGATATTTGCAGTTTTTGAAAAAAATCTTTTTCGCCAATTGCTGTTTAAACTCGTAGCAGAGTAGCCATGATATAGTTGCACATCTTGATGTATAATTAGCATATTTACTTTAAAACCTTTGGGAATAGATCCTCGTGTGAAAGTGGTTCAGAGGAAATACACACATAATCATATAATGCACCTTAAGGTCTCTTACAAAGCATGTGTGACATTTCATTTTGAATTCTGTTCAGCAGTTTATGAAAGGAAGAGGGTTTTCCATTACGTAACGACATACAGGATTTACAAAAAGACAAGGATACCCCTAAATACCACTTGCTGACAAAAGGAATACTTAATATTTAGACCGTGCATGCGGTTAGTTGCCACTAGGCTTTGTCTGTTGTCCATTATTTTTATATATTGATGCTTTTATCTGCTTTTACCTTGTATTACCTTCAGATTTGATCCAAATGTAAAGTCGTTGTAAATAAAATGTATTATTATTATTATTGTTATGTCAAAAATGCTTTGGAGTCGAGTTTAAGGTCCACTTGCGGTGCGGACTTGGTCCCTAGTCCACCCATTTGGCTACGTCTGCTACGATAAATATGGGCTCTAACTTCTATCTAGACACATGTTCATGGACACCAATACTATGCACAAACACCTGATATTTGTGGAGCTATTTTAAGTTTATTTTGGGTGAGTAAATCAGCCGAGGCTCAACTTAAAATAAAATAACTGGTTAAAGCAACAATATTACAGAACATCAAATCTTGCAACGGCTTCATGTACTAGCAACACATCCTAGTTAACGTCAGCAGAAATTGCCACTGCTTCTTTCATCTGTGATGAAACAAATGACAAGCACAATGCCTCATCAAAAGAGGCCCATAAATACTCACTGCAGTGATTCACATCGCAAATCCCTTTGTATTAAAATTCAGGGGTTATGAATGGAGCTTTGATTTCAGTTCCATGATGAAAGAGAAGATAATATTATATGGTGATACGCCCTGTAATGACTTGCCAGTGACGCAAGCATGGCCTTCCAAAACGTAGACTACTTGGGTCAGACATCGAACCTTACAATAATGGGACCACCAGTTTTCTTTTGTAGCCACGTCCTCACACAAATGATTTGAACTTGCTACTACTGCATTCTCCTCTACCATCTCAATTCTTGTTGTTGTTGAAATGTTTGCAAGTCGATCGACAAGTACCCAGAAATTTGTGTGTATGGATATTCTGCCATACAAACAAACAACTATAAGTCTTTATCACTTTGATACTCCAGAGAGAAAAAAAAAGCGACACAACAGACAAAACAATAAATTGTTCTTACTTTGTCTGGTGTCTGGTTGAGCTTCCTAAGCTGGACTGAGGCTGCAATATGTCTGTCTGTCTGTCCGACTGTCTGTCTGTCCTGCTGTCCAACAGTCTATGGAGAGCAATGGACGAACCAACAGATATTTCGACAACCCTCCAATCGTCTTCCAGAGATAAACAACAAAGTGAAAAGGCGATGGGGACGAGACCGCAGCACCCTATACTGAGCTAAAATTTTTTTTTTAAAAATGCTATCCTCAAGGGGAGTAAGTCATGCATACACATATACGCACAAGTAAAATCCCACAAAGCACAAGTAAGATCACTTTTTTTTTCAACCCAGGCTCCAGAGTTTGATGTTTTGAAGTGCAATCTTTAACATCATTGCATAAACTGGCAATCTACAATTCTTTCTCAAAATCTGTGGTAATCCTGCCCCTTTATGCCCCTGGTGATATAGTGTCCAAACTGTATCCAAACTGTAATCCTTATCTCTCAGGATATATTTGCATGTACTTGACTCTTCTTGTAAACGCGCCATAGAAAAATATACATCACATTAATTGTGAATGCAGAATAAATAAGGTGTTTGTATCCTGATGTTTCCACTGGAGGAAACAGAGAAAGAGTACCGATTTCAATTTCCCTTGCCGATCACAGATCACTGATTTTTATAAAGTCTGAGCAGCTGATACGGATTTTTGGCCAATTCAAATTTTAAAGTTTTAAAACCATAATAGGTAATGTATTTTAAGGGCTCCTATTTTGAAGGTAATAGTGGAAGTAAGACTGGTCTGCATTGCGTATGTATTCTCATTTGTTGAAATTATTAATTCATTTCAACAAATGCGTTTCTCTAACAAATTGTATGAAATTTCGTAGTGAAAATAAAACTTTTAAAGCCTCGTTTAGTTCATTTTATATTATATGTTAGACATATGGATGTATGTCTGTCCATTTGCACGCGGATCATTTTGAAAACATTATTGTATAAATGTATAATTTCTGTAAAACACAAAAAAAACTATTGGAAAACACCAGCCATAAAGGCAACAGCTTATAATGGTGGCACTAAAATGGAGCAAGGAATAATTCCCAAATTGTTGTTTGTCACTGAGAAATGGCGTTGCCATACCAATCTTTGGCCGGCTCACGTCAACTCAGCATTACTATTGGTGGTATGAAGTCGAACAGAAAAGAAGCCTTGAACGATATTTTGGTCTTGGGGGAGGTCCTCAGTGGACAGTTCCTCCTTAGAGAGCCCCTAGAGACGTTTGGCCAGGGCATGTCTCATTACTAAGAGGAAGAGGCTGCAAATATGAGGGAGCGCTACTGTGACAATATGTGAGAGAGAGAGGAGGAGAGGATATAGAGGAAGGTAATTTCGGATAATTATCATGTTTTTTAGTCTTATTTATCATGTTTGTACCTACACTGTACACACACTAAACCAAATTAGCTGGTTGAGAGCAGGACTTCTTGATGTGTTTTACATAGCTTAGATTCAGGGGTAAGACGTGTTAATTGTTTAGAACAAAAATCCTGTTTCATTAAATTCCCCATGAGCCCACGGTATAACATTTCTGTCAAACGGTTAAGAAAAGATTTGGCTTATTTACCCAGACCTGAAGTCAGTGGGGTCAATAAGCTAGTAGTTATAAAATATATAATTTCTGGAGCTTTACTATTTCCACATTTCCTACATTAATAATAATCTTTCCTTTATTTATCACGTTTCACCGTACATGTAGATACAGTATAATGTTGTTAAATTTATCTCTGCACTCAACCCATCCCAAAGGGAGCAGTGGGTGGCCCTTGTGAAGAACCTGGAGAGCTGAGGTTTCAGGGTCCTGCTCAAAGAGTCGCAGCATGTTGCGTCAGGGGCTGGGCTCAAACCCTGGTCTCGTAGCTGAGGGGCGACTGGTCTACCCACTGAGCTAAAGTGGCACTTATGTGTTACAGAGAATTCAAAATAAAATAATATACTAAGCTGTTTGGCTATTCTTGCCTTTGTTCCTTTGTTTCATTGATGTTTCTTTGGGGGTGGAGCTTATGGGGGCTCAGTGGGCTGAACAGAGAAACAAAAATGGAAGGCGCAGAGGACATTGTTGTGGAGTTGTCAGTAGGACATTAATGATTGATGATGATAACCTCGTATTTTATGGCAAAACACAAATATTCACAGTCCCCACCACAGCGGATCCACTACATCTTGATGGTCCTCTGCACTTTCCTCTGTTACACCACCCAACTGCATGTCCTCTATCAACGGATACAGAAACCTCCTCTTTGGTTCTCCACATTTTCTCCTGCCTGGCTGCTCCATCTCTAGCATCTTTCAAAGAATGTATACACTATCCCTCCTTTTCCCGGTCCAAACCATCTCCTTCTGGCCTCTCTTACTTTGTCTCCAAGGCATCTAACCTCGGCTGTCCCTCCGATGTGCTTGTTTCTAATCCTGTCTGTCTTTGTCTCTCCCAAAGAACATCTTAACATTTTCAACTCTTCCACCTCCAGCTCTGCCTTCTGTCTTTTGCTTTTTTCTTCAATGCCTACATCATTGGACAAAAACTCATATGGGATGTTAGTAGTTCATCAAAGTTTAAAACTGATTATTTCCGGCTGCTACTAGTTGTTACGTTGACGGAGCTGATTTATTTTTTTCATTTGATACCTTCAGTCTGGGACCTCTATCCTTTATATATGTATCAGTAAATACGTGTGGGGGTAAATTATAGCTCATAAATGAAATAATGATAACCATATTGTAATGCTCATTGAATTATGGCAAACTAGGCCGGATGAGAATCTCTTCACTTTGCCCCGCTTTAGCCCTGTTGTAAAAATAACCATTTCTTTCTTCAGAGGCTTTTTGGATCGGCGCTTGTACCTGAGTCGACCATTGCTGAGTTCAGGTTATCTCCTTTCCTCATGCTTCTGACCAAGGATGAGGACTAGGGAGCATTGTTGACCACTTATCGTAAAAAGGGTGGTTCAGTATATTGAAGTGCTCTTGAACACGATACTGAAACCCAATATTTGCACCTGAAGATGTCTCCATTGGTGAACCAGCCATGTGGTGTGAATGCTGGCATATGCAGACTAGAAACAAATCTTTTAAGTACAGGATATTTAGGAAGAACTCAAGTAGAAATTTTCATACATTATAAATGATCTGAACAATGAATAATTAGCTGGCATGAATTTTGTTGTTCGAAATTCTTAGCGTGCAAAAACCGAAATACTTATAATATCAGATTTAAGCAAACTTAGCTGAGTTTTCCCCAAAACTCAAAACTCCACTGCAGGAAGTTTCCTTGAAATCCCAAGAAAGTGAATTTTCTATAACCCAGTGTTGTATTTTATGACTTTAGTTTCTTCCTGCCATATTTTTTCAGCAGGAGTAACACACTCAATGTCTGGCAAAGAGGGAGGGATGCTTGTCAGTGTAGTAGTTTTTAAACCATGCCCTGCATTTGACTGAAGAACATGACTAATTTAGCTTCATACGGACATTCCCAGAGCCTTCCCAGAGATTTACAGAGAGCCAAAGACGGACAGACAGTAGGAGAAATGCCTCACCCTCCAAGAGGGGGCTGTGTGTAGTACAGTAAGAAGATACAATTTAAGGCAGCAGAAGTAGGTCCTGATTTATTTGTCCTGAGGTACTGATTGCTGTGTTCAAGGGCATTATTGCCAAAGTTAATGAATGAGGAGGATTTTTCTACGATCTTCCTCCCTTTATCTTTCTTTCTCTCCAATCAGACACTCTTGGAGACAGCGAACATGACATTTTCCCAAGAAAGACCATTTGTCTTGTAAGCAGTTTAAATTGCCTCAGTGTTGAGGATGGATGTGCTCTCCTTGCGCTGGCGCAAGTAAAAAGAAAGAGTGAAATTAATCGGTTGTGGAATATGAAAATTTTGGGCATTTCCTAAACAGTTCTCTTAAGTGCTTTATGAGCATCTCCAACAGTTTGTGTGTGTGGGTGTGTATGTGTATATGTGTGTATGTTTGTAAACACACAGTCTCACTAAAATCGTCTGGCACCCGTAAAATCTGCACAGGTATACTCATAAGGCTCTTGCATCCCTCCACCAATCTATCAATTCATCCATTTTCTTTGGCTTATCCAAAGCTAGGACGAGGTGGCAGCACGCCAAGAATACATATGTCCCTCTCGCCTGCAACACTCTCCAGTTCATCTCCAGGGATCCTGAGGCGTTCCCAGGACAGATAATATATATAATTCCAGCGATATCTCCAGGTTGGACTTGACTGGAAAACCTCCAATGGGAGGCACTATGGAGGAATGTGGAGGCATGGGTCGAATTGAAACACAGAAATTAGATAGTTTAGAAGAAGAAGAAATAATAGAGGGCAATCAAAATTGAAGCAGCAGATACAGAGATATCGTGACTGTGTTTCGTAACTAGCGGCTCCCAAGCCAAATCCAAAACCACGAGAGACTTCCATCCGAACCGTGAAGTCTTGATTTTTAAGATTTCATAATAAAAATCATTAGAAAGTTTTTTGTTCTTACCACCCTACAATAAGACTACTCTTATAAAGTGTTTATGAATGATTAAAACTAGTTTATTTAGTAATGCTTTATAAAGGCCATTAATAAGTTATTATATCTCATTACGTTGAAAAGATGACAGTGACTTGTGCCTTGCCAAATAATGAAGCTGTATTGATGTATTTCAAGTTGCTTATATTGATTATTATTGATTTATAAGGTGGTTACACCAACCCCCTGTGACCCTGAACACCATACCTGGTTAGTGGTATGAATGAATGGATGGATGAATGAATGAAGGTGTTTAGAACGTAGTTAATAACATAATCATACATCACCCATAAATCTCATAAAAGGTCAGCCTTACTGGAACGTGGTACCAATTTTTTATTTTGAAATTATATTATCATGTGAAAGTGGGAAGGACTATTGCTTTACAGGAAGAATGTTCCCTATGACTTCCTCCACAGTCCAAAAACATGCAACATAGTTAATTGGTGACTACTGAAGATGTCCAATTAAAAAAAGAGCTTTTGTCAAAGGGCCACCAGGTGGCAACATGAAATTATATGTTTTATCCATTCATGAACTTCTCCAAGCCTGTTACTCCCATTTAGTTCAAATTGGGCCAGGAAGGCCATAGCAAGTGGGAGATGCATCATTTTGAAAAACGAGAGTTTTGTATAAATAGTATAGTAGGCGTGGCAGGGCAGCAAATATAAATGTTTCGCCACAAATATCCCTTAGGTGTGAATGTGTATGTGAATGGGTGTTAGTCATTGCCCTGATGTACCCTGCCTCTATCCTTAACTCAACCAGGCTAAGTTCCAGCCCCTTCCCATAAGCTTGGACAGAATAAGCCATTACAAATAATGGATGGATTGGTACTCGTAATTTATATTTCATAATTTTTTCTTCTGTTTATTTTATTCCTATTTTTATACCTTCTCCTACATATATTGCTGTTACTATTACTATTTTAAAAATCACTAATGCTTATATTTTGCTATCCACTGTGCTACTGTGACTCTGCAAATTTCCCCATTGTGGGACTAATAAAGGAACATCTTCATCGAAACTAGCAGAATAATTGTCCAAGTTGTACCCTGCATTTTGTCCAATGTCAGCTTGAATTGGCTCCAGCCCCATCCGATCCTGCACAGAACAGTCATAGAAAAAGATGGATGTGTTAATAAATTATAGGATTTCAGACTAAAAGAGTCTTTATTAGAGGGGCAGCAATTTTAATAGCAATCCATTGCCCTATGCTAGCATTCTAATTATGGATCGTATTATATAACTAATTAGCATCTTAAATGAAAGACTCCCTTCATCTGAGTCTTAAAAACATAACACCTACAGTTTGTTAAAACATGTGTCTTGTTGTAAATCCCAGATGAGCCGGATGAGCATCATTAGGGTTATTTTTTCAGACTGAAAAATCCCCCTCTGGGTTCAGACGTCCAGCGGCTGAATGCTGCTCTCTCTCTGCGAGAAGTCAACACCACCCTATTGTATCTGTGAAGTGCTCCAATTCAAAAACAAGTTCCCAATACAGTTTCTGAGCATGAGGTCACGCTCCTGTGTCTGTGCACAGTAAATACAGCCCACACATCGAGCCGGCGCATGTGTGTAAGAATCTGCCAATTATTAGCATGTGCCTTATGTAAACTCAGTTTGTATTGATGAACCAGAGTTCTCTAGAGTCCGACGCTGACGCTCCTGCACGCACATTCTCTGTATCTACTTGTCATCCAAAACGTGACCATTTAATCCAGTCCTTCTCATGAAATAACATTTGGATCATATATAATGAAAGTAACTGCAGCATCTGCTTGATTTTAGCACGAAGCGAAATACTGATAAACCATGACCACTCGTTTATACATCGCTTTCCCCTTTTCTTCTGCTTTGGTCGTTTTTTCTCCCCCATTCCAGCTCTCGAGTGTTTACAGAGCTGCTGAACGAAGGGCTTAAATGGCGATAGTTGAAAAATGTCAGTAATAGCTCTACTGTAACCTCAATCTTATACACACTTAAATGGAGAGAACTGAAAACAAGAACTTGTGGAGCTAGGAGACACCATGTTTACTTTATTACATGACCTTGCTTAAATTGGAGTATCCTGCTTCACACTGCTCAATTAATACTGCCCCCAATTGATTCAGCAGCAGCTGCTGAGGTGATGAAGGCCAGGAGGGAGCGGTACAAAAAGGATAAACGTAGTAGAGAAGAGCTACGTTCTGTTCACCCAATGTTCCCAAAATTCTTTGGTGCAGATGTGTTTTCACACAGGGCCAAAACATGGAAGCACTGCAGTCCAAGGGACCAGAACACACACACACACACACACACACACACACACACACACACACACACACACACACACACGCAGACACACGCGCACACAAACAGGAGACATTACATTTAACCCCAACATAATTTTATTTATGTATTTAACACAAAAATTTGTCAGATCTTGGTTCTGTGTGGAAAAAGGGCCCCGCTCCCTTACATACTAAATATTATATAAATATATATACCATTTTCAGAAGCGGAAAGTTTGCATTTAGGTCTAAGCCAGTAGTACACTAGGCCAAAATCAAAAGAAATTCCAGATTGTGATTGAAATCAATTAGTCTTTAAATAGTTCCAGAGCCGGGTCTTAGGTTCTGGAACTCAACAGATGCAGCTTGAGACACATTATCTCCAAATTGAGACAACTTAGAATAATAGTGAACCTCTACAGAAGTGGACCAGCTTCCAAACTTCCTCCAAGAGCATGATGAAGGTTTATTCAGGAATTCACGGAAGAGCCAAAGAAAACATTCCTGGACCTACAGGCCACTCTCACCTCAGTAAGGATCAGAGTTCCTCTACTACGAAGCGACAAACATAAGGGCTGGTCTGAACTGTAAGAAGACATCTGGTGTAAGCCAAACGCAGCATTCCATTAGAACAACATTAGACCTACGATCAAACATGGACGTGGCAGTGGAATGTTGAGGAGATAATTTGCTGCTACTGGACCGGACTAGATTCATACTCTCTACCAGAAGAACCGGATGGCTAATGTCAGTTCAAGCAGCCTGTTATTCCACCTCTGAATGAATCCTACGATATCATTAATCATTTTCCATTTTAATTTTATACAGAGTAAAAGTAATTTTACTAACAAATACCAATGATAAATGATATAAAAGTCTAACTTACAACAGATTCTGACTCACCTAACTTTGTCACATTCGATTCCTTCCAAACATAAGCGAATATAAACATAAGCGGATACTATTCTGCGGGTGTATGACGCTAACTAAGAGCGAGTACTAGGGTGGCTGACCTAGGGTTTAAACCATAGAGTATTTGTTTTTTTTCTAGGCTAATTATGTACAAAGATGAAAATGAAGCAGCTGAAGGAGACATCTCTGTATGTCTATGGACGTACAGAAGTGGGCACTTAGAAACTTTCCATAGTCTTAAAAGTACAATGGTGTCCAACTTCCTTGGGTTCTGTTGCATTCATAAAAAAACAGATAACCACAATGAAATAGAGGCAAAAAAATAAATAAAATAAATAAATAAATAAGAAATAGCAGAAATTAAGTATTTCCTTTTATGGAGGAAAAATAGGATTTATAAAATATAAAAAACAAAAAAAAAAGAGATCACACACAAAGTTCAGTTTGTGGACAAGACCCTTAATGTACAGTTTCAAGACAAGAAAAGTCAAACAGGACCGGGGGGAAAGAGTTTGTCTCAAACTTCATTCTCTCAAAACTTGAACAAATTTACGCGAAGAAATGCCTGTTAATTCTAGCACAAAATGTGAAATAAGTAATCATCCACATCAGCAACATCCATAATGTTTAGATTTATAGGCCTTGTGGTAAATTCACTAAAAGATAGTGCTACAGACTTGGAAGCAAGATCTAGACTTGCAAACTCTGGTTTAGTTTCAGGATCTTTCGTTCCCATCTGAAACCGCTTGAAACTTTGCTGTTATAAAACAAAACAGAACAAAAAACCCAAAAGCTGAACAAAGCATGCGTTTGTTAGGCATCATGCAAGACATTATTCCTACTCCTTTCGTTTGATAAGAATAGGTGAAAAAGTTGAGTAAAAGTGAGAAATGAAAGAGAAAAATTAGACTGAGGGCTCAACAACAGGTGGACTTAAACCAACCGCCCTCTTGCTATAAAAAATTCTTGTCAGCAGTGTCAAGCTACCCTGTGTTGAGTCCATTAGATGTGAAATTAGACGTATCTTGAAAAGTTACGGAAGTCAGCCAAAAACTGAGCAATTTGGGGTTGAGGGTCTTGCGAATAGACCCACGACATATCCACGGCAGGGCCAGTCTGGGGGTCATCAACATTCATTTTAATTGATGGCGGACCACTCTAATTCTTCTGCTATAGCTGTCCCAATAATGACCTCAATTAGGTTACAAATTCTAGGGGTAACGCTTCACGGTCAAGGAGTCACAAGGTGGTCATATGACTGTTGCTTTTAGAAGCAATGACATGAAGAAGAACGGCCTTAGACCAGGTTTTTACTCTCAAGGTGCTGTCTATGTAACACAGACTTTGGAAATAATGATAGGTAGTCTTCATCTCGATCAACTAAAAAATAAATTAATCAAGGAAATTAATCCACAGATCAGTTGTTGTTGCCAACAGTGAAAATAATTTAGGTCTGTGTATTTGCTCATATGTGAAATGTAGCTCTAAAAGTAGTCTTTATCCAGACAAACAGACAAAAAAAACACAATTCAGTGTCAGTTCAGACACATCAATAGTACAGCCGACAGTGATGAGGTCAAAGGTCACATGTCCTGGAGCTCAGAGCAGTGAAGACAGCAAAATCATACACACTTGTGTAAAACAGAGCATGTATTTCACTGATTGCTTACACAAACACAAAAACGCGCACACACACACATTGTTTGGTCTGCAACACACTTTCATTTTGTGATAGTGTAATCTGTCTATAAAACGGACACATAATCACACACACACAGAGAGAGACACATACAAAAACACACACGATCACACTCACAGAGAGACACACATACACAAACACACACGCACACAGATAGACACACATACACAAACACACACACATACACAAACACACACACACACACACACAGATAGACACACATACACAAACACAAACACACACACACTTCTCTTCCACTCACCTCTTGAGCCACGAGGGAAGAGATGCGGACGGCCCGTCGAACCCTGGCATTCCTGCCCCCCTCCTGGGGGAGACTGTCCCTCCCACTCAAAGACATCTCGCTCATCTGGTCCACCCAAGAGCCCCGTCCCACAGGTATGTCCCAACGGGCGCCCCCTGTCCCGCCCCAGCTGGCCCCTCTTGCCCGCCCGCCATCCGCGCTCCCCCGTCCTCCTGCCACCCTGACGGTCGTCCTTCCCCCTCCGCTCGCCCCTAGAGATGGAAAGGGTGTAGGAGGCACCACGGTTGGCACCGTCACTGTGCCCCCTAAGGCTTCTTACTCTCCACCTCCTAACGAACAGCAACTCCTCCTCCTCCCCCTTGACCCAGGCGCTCTCGCTAGGCAGCACCCAAAGCTCCTGCAGCGACAAAGAGTTTTGGCTCCAGAGGTTCGTCCCTCAGGCTTTACTGCCTCTGTGCCGACCTTCTCCTGTTCCTATCTCTCTTCTTTTGGGTCCGTCCATCATCCACTGTCCGTCCCTCTGCCAGAGTCTCTTGGGGAAAGTAGAGTCAGAGCTTGTTTCAGATCCACAGCTGTAGCCAGTCTGACTGAGCGCTCTGCCAAACTGCTGCTGCTGTTGAGACTTTCCTTCCCTCAGCTCCCTCCCATCGCTGCCCCCCCGCCCCCCACCCTCTCTTTACACTTACTACTCCCCCACACAAGATCACTCTCCCTCCCTTGTTTGGCAGGATCGCTCTCTCTCCTCTAACTGATCTCGCTCTTTATCCAGGATTTCCTTTTGTTCTCTTTTTCAATACACCTGATCTCTCTCTCTCTCCCTCTCTCTCTCTCTCTCTCTCTCTCTCTCTCTCTCTCTCTCTCTCGCTCTCTCGGTCATGCCGCTGTTTCCTTTTGCATTTTTTATTCTCGTGTCCAGTTCCTGCTTCATCCCTACAACCCGAATATCTTCTCTCTCCTTAAAATACCGTTCTTCGGAGCATCAACCACACATACTGCATTTTTCTCTTTCCTCCAACCATTTGCATTTATCATCCACACCGCATTTTTCTTGTCCGGTCCATTTCTGGTGTAATTTACCAGACCTTCACAGTACATTTCTCTTTATAGGCAATTCAAAGAGCCCGGTATTGATTCAAGTTTAAACAAGTCCATTAAACTCTGACATTTAAAGAACTATTGGTGAAGCAATTTCATATCAACAAAAGCTTTGGGGAGTTGAGAGTTGGACCGACAATAGGACAGTAAAATGTCATAAAGTTTGCAAACTGATCTTCCTAGTATGAACCAGGGAAAATGGTCAGGTGGAAAGATATGAGCGACTTCATCTTAGGTCAAACTGTAATGGTTAAACGACTGGGTCCAGAACCTGTGGATTGAAGGGTAGTCCGAGAGCTACTGCAACACAAATTGCTGAAAACCTCAATGCTGGTTCTGATAGAAAGGTTTCCGAACCCACAGTGATATCACAGCTCAAGAAAAACAAGCAACCCACAATCTTAATGATGCTTTTAAAATTTTCAGTTGATACAAGCAAATCTAATTTTAGGAACCTTTGGAAATTGTTCAATGCCCACCGGGCAGAATAGGATTCTATAGCTTTTCCGGACTTTTCGAACTATGGGGTTCATTGAAAAACAGCCACTTGGAAGAATGTAGCTGGTAGCTACCAGAGCTGACACAGAGTGGTCGGATGTCAGCTGAAAGTTGACCCAATATTCTTTTATAGATAAACATGTACCAGTGCTCAAGTCTGCGAGTGCTTACAGAACTCCAACCCAAGGAACCATGAAGAATGAAGATTTGAGTGAGGAAATTTGCATTCGTAATAAAACGTAGAGATGACTTGCACACTCAATCAAAAAAAAATGTCAAATGCAAGACGCTGCATGCATTAACAGAATGTTTCTATAATCAACTAGAGGCAGAGAGGCAGCTTCCACAAATCTTATAGCACTGAGGTAAAATAGAAGTATTTCTAAAACTAAAGCCAATCATCATTTTGAGTTTCCTGACGAGGTTTTCATCAAATAAAAGCTTGCTCTAGGTAGTGACCCTGTGTTTGTGTAACCCCCTCCCCTTTCAATTTAACCTAAAGTCTATGGGATGTGCTCGAAAAACAATCCATGGAGGCCACACCTTAAACTTCAAGGACTTGAAGGCTCTGCTGACATCTTGGTGCAAGATAAAAAATCACACCTTTAAAGGTTTAGTGGAGTCCAAGTCTTGACGGGTCAGAGCTGTTTGGCAGCAAACGGCGGACCAATATATTATTGGTATGGCTGATTAGTGTTAAATAACTTACATAGGAAAATATTTGTCTGCGCTCTTTCCCTCCCTTACTCCTTGTTTTGACTGTCTGCCTGTGTCACGACTAATTGCTACCCTACATATGGAACTCCGTCCATCCTCCCCTCAGTCCATCTAGATCAAAATCTTAACATCCTTCTCTCTCTTAGTCCGGCCTCTCATCCCCTTCTGCTCACTTCTCATTACTGAAAACACTGCTGGATTAGTGCATGTGGGTGTGTGTGTGAGTGTGAGAGAGTGCGTTTTACCCCCCTCAACCAGGGTTCTGCTTCCACAGCTTTTTTTGGAGTCTTTTCATCTCCCTCTCTGCACTTCACTTTTTTTTTTAATCTCAGTTTCACTTGAGTAAATTTGCTGCCAGGCTTCCAAACAAAAACATGATTTCTAGGCAATTTCAATATGTCAAATTTTCCAAACCACAGCTCTATTTCAGAAATATCTTTCCCGCTATCATCTAGATCTGGCACAGCAGTTCAAGCAATTGTTTGATGAATGACAGCAGTTTATCAGCCATGTCAAAACATTTATTATGCTTCTTTATTTTATCTGTAATTCGGGAAAAATGTACATCCTTTGAGCACAAGCTGTATGTCAGCTACCCTCCTGAACCACTTCCTGCGAGGCTCCTCTGGAGCTCAGTTACCTCTGACCTGATTTGTTGGAGCGAGGGAAAAGAGGATTTCCCTTCAGGGACTTAAAACGTATAGGAAAATGGTGTCTTAATTATCATATCAGCGTTCCACAATTGTTTTTTTTTTCAGTCAAAGCATCCTTCGAAAATGTATTTAAAAATGTACACTCTGCATCCCTCAGACACCTACATACATGTAAGAGGTTAGAGTGGGAGGGGTTGAATGTGACCTGCTAACAAGACAAAGCCTGATTTCACCATGATAAGTTGCCACTTTTATGAGTTAGGCTCGAAAAGCTAACTCATAACATACTATATGGTGAATGGTATCGGAATTGAAATGGTGGATTCCTCCTTCTCCAATGATTTTCAAAATGTTTGCCAGAAGCAACTTTTAACGTCTGATCCATTCTCTGCGAGGTGCTCCTGTGCCAGTAGCAGAAAAATCTTACTCTGACTTTTGCACACTTCATCATCCTTGCTTTCGCCATTTTCTTGCTATGACGAATGACTTGTCGAATTTTGTGTCTGCTGAGAACCAGTCTTTAGTTTGACAAATTCATACCAGGAAGAGCAACAGAAGGATCTCTGGTAAAGAAGAAACCATACGAATATAAATAGTCACCTTACAGTCTTTTCTTTGTCTTGGTGCTGGCCTCCCTCACTGCGGTCCTCTACTACCATCACTACTGCCCTCTTCTACCCTCACTGCATGCCTCTACTACCCTTACTGCTGCCCTCTTCTACCCTCACTGCAGTTATCTACTACCCTTACTGCTGGCCTTTAACCTTCACTGCTGGTCTCTCCTAACCTCACTGCTGGACTCAACCTTCCTCACTGTAGGACTCTATCTCCAACACTGATAGCCTTCAATACCTTTACTGCTACCAACTGCTGTCTTTTACTACCTCACTGAAGACCTCCACTAATCACACTGCTGTCCTCTACTACCCTCTTGCAGACTTCTACTACCCCCAATTATGTCCTTTAAATACTGCCGCTGCTGGATTTAAAAAAAGAAAGAAACTTTAGGTAATGTATGAATCTAGTTATCACCTGTAACTTTGTGATTATCAGTTTGTTTGAAATTGAATTACATTTATGATGTCTGCAGTGGCAAAATATTTTTTGACAGCTTTCTTGGATGACGCCAGATGTTACCCTGGTTAAGGAGGTCTGTAATAACCACATTCTCATAAGTAAATGAAGAAATCCCCTGTGGAACATCAAAACAACCTACTACATATTTGGAGAATTACCTGACTAAGGAAGCATTGAGCTGGTAATTGCGAGCCGGCTGGCGTCATCGTCATCCATGTTTCATATTGATTTGTTGTGACCCTATTTCTATTTCTATAGTAGGTTATGATTCATACCAATTGATGCTGACCTAGTTTGCTTGTGCGGAAGGTATGTGTTCTTGTTTGTGTGTGTGATACACTCTAACACACTCAAGGCATTGCATGAATGGGTTTGAAACCTTTACATGGACACATAGATCATCCCATGCTTGTAGTCTTACAGATTTACTTCTATTTCTTACCTTATTTGGTGAAACAAAACTGAGTCGTTGCTCGTTACCCAAACCAGGAATACCAGAATGCCAAATTAATGATACCAAATAGCAAGAGTTGGACCAGTGTAAACATTCTAAACCAGTTTAATATGAAGTCAAAAACTAGACTTGACTGATACAAAATCTTAAGTAAGTATCAGACTTTACAAAGCTGGCACTGCCACTGAGTCCATAAATAAGAGTGTTAGGACGTCATAATCGATATGTGGTACATCATAGTCTTATTTCTTACAATTTTACTTTTTCTTCTTCTAAAGTTTCTAGATTCTCAATCTTCACCTGAATGTCTAAGTTCTGCATCTACTCTCAAGTTTAGCAAGCCAAATATTCTCTAAAATTCCAGTTTGGGTTCAAATTTACCAAAAACAATGCAAATATAATCAGTTTGCAGAAGGGAAGATGCTTACTTCTTCGCAAGCCCTTTTCATAAACCGACCAAAGGAAATATTATAACTCATTTCCTGGCAGGGCTATGTAACCACAAATACAGCGTCTTGATGCAAATGCAAGATAAAGGCTTCCAAGCAGAAGTGGACGACAGCCGAGTTTGTTTCCAACACAATTTATCAAATATTTTAATATTATGGCTATTGCAAGTAAGAAGTAGTGAACTCTACGAACAAGTCCAAGATAAACTGAACGAAGCCGAGACAGACAGCGGAATTTAAAAAATGTGAAGATTCCAAGTTAATCTCTGAGTTTTAATTTTAACTGAGTGTTAAATTTACTATTTCAAATTGTTTGTGCACATGCACAGTCATGTACGTTTTCAAAGAGCATATCTTGTAAATACACTAAAATGTTTTGCAAGTACTAGAATCACAGTGGAGTTGACATATTATATTTAAGAGCAATTGTACATTTTTTTAACATGAGGATGTTTGATGGCACATCTTTGCAAATGGTACATGTCGTTTTTGTCATCTTAACCCTGCTGCTCATGTCCTTAAATCATCCACCCATGCTGGTCCATCCAGGCTGACAGCTCATCCTTCTTCCCGTCTGAATGAATCTAGACGTCTCTTTCATCTGGGGTGCTGTTTGAATAAGACGGGTGCCAGCACAGGGTGGCTGACTTTGATGGATGAGACAAAGTTTGACCCTTACTGCCTTTGTAGATATGCAGTGTAACACAAAAAATTCAGAGAAGGACCTTGACACAGGATCAGTCAACACACTTAAAAAAGCAAGTCTGAGCTGCTGCTTCAGTGACGCTGCAATGCTTTAAGCTCCTCTCCATTTTTGGATTTTCTTTTCAAATTCCTGCCCGTTTATTCTGTAAACAAAGCCATATTTAGATAATGAAATTAATTTAGCCTCTTTCAATACGATCCAAAACATCTCCAACTATATACAGCATGGAGTTATTTCTCATCACATATGAAGGGAGGTTCACTTGACCGTTTTCAGGACTGAACTGATGCAATCAACAGTCTTTAAATGTCACGCCTTTAAAGGTGCAGTACGTAGAATTCATTGACACCGTCACTGTGGCCCCTAGAAGCGGCGAAGTCATGCTGTGACTGCTGTTAAGATTGTGTCATGAACCGCTAGCTAACTTTGCCCCTGAACTTGTCCAAGCCAGATTTCTTTCTTTCTCATGTTGATTTGTTTAAAGGCTAAATGTTTCTGCATCTATTTGCCAGTTCAACCTGAGAATACGAAAAGCGCCCTCTAGAGTCAGATTATTCAGTTTGTACGTTTAGGCAACTGTACAAACATTTAAACACGTAATATTGCTTTCACCTACCTGGAGATAAAAATTACTGTTCCAAGCTAACTTAAAAAAGCAATTCTTATTTTAACCTTGTTATGCACTAAAAATATATATATAATTATGAATATTATATTCCTTCAATAAATATGCCTAGATTTTATACAATACACTTTTATTACCTAACAGCACTTGAGTTGTGATGAAGGTAAGGAGCTAACCAGCTCAATAAACAAAATGAATAGTCTGATTTAGAAGACTTGTACTGATAGAAGCAGCTACAGAGTTTTGCGGTGGAATTCAGTCAACTTGACACTTAGAAGTTGAGAAAAATGCAAATGTTGCGAAGAAAGTTATTTTGAAAGGATATTTGGAAACAACATTCTATGTGCATGCTAGCAAATATACCACTGCAGTCCGTCCAATGCAGCATGAAAAGACTCTACCTCTCCGTCTCTGCTATTCCGTCATAATTGGTTCACAGACATAACTTATTGTTTGAATTACTCACTTCTCCTCCATCCCTCCAGCTTTTTACTCCTAACTCACCACCAAACCCGGGGTGAGGTGAGCTCCTTTGTTCCCATCCAGGTTGCGTCGAAGAATAAATTCATCTTTAATCACAGATATTATTGCTACTCCTTGTTTTCGATTTTTTCCATTGCCACGCTCGGATGCATAAAACCATAACTCTTGCTGAGGGCAGGGACAGAGAGCAGACTCATTATATATCACAGTGCTATCTTGACAGAATCAGAGTAAAGTGCAGAAGCGATGGGAAAAAATATCGCCTCATCCAAGACTGTTGAATGGACCTTAAAATGAGCACAAATGTCCCTCAAACAAATCGTACATGTGCTTTTCCAACACAACTTGGAGGTCCTTTAGTGGATTAAGTGTTTCAAGTGTTGTCGTAAAGTGGGAACCCTCCTATGCAGTTTGAGCTAAAGAGTTGGAATTATGGGGAAGCCATTTGATGCCCGTGCATGAATGTGCTCAAACCAGATGTAATTATTAATGTATTTATTCTAGTTTCATAAACCGGCTCCACTTTAGCAGGTGTAACTTGATATAAAATTTATGATTGATTTGACGCAACCTTACAGTTTTGAGGGAATAACCAAAATCTAATTTTCATCTGATCTCATCAAAAAATTACATTTTTTGATGAGATCAAGTGAGCTCCACTCACTCCAGAACCAGCAGCTCTCCGTGGCTCTTGGAATTGTTTTCAGCTAGGCGGCACAATAAAAAGGAACTGTCTTTAGGGTGCGGAGTGTGGAGTAACAAACTAGCCAAGCGGGTAGCACAGATTACCAAGAGCAAGGAGGAGGAAAGCTCACAGAAGCTAAGAAAGTTCCCAACCGGAGTTGACGAGAATCTGAATCCTCGGATCCTCGGATCCGACAGTACATACAATGATAAAAGTGGAAGTCGGCTATTTACAGTGGAAGCCAGACCGAAGTACGGTTCAGACCCTGGGAGACAACACATAGTCCTGGAAAACAAAGTTTTCAATATGGACTTGGTATCCAATTGATTAATTTCAGATTTAAAATGTGCTAAAGGGAGCTGTATGCTCAGATCCTTATTCAGTTTTGGAAAACTGGATACCGACGTCACCAAACCAGGCTCTTCGGGGTGCATGAAAAGTGCACACCATGTAATGCCGAGAAAAGATGCCGAAGCTGCACTGAGAGCTTTAATAACGAAGTTTGTGAACTTTAAGTAAAACTGAAAGTAAATTGAAGTGAAGACAAAGGTTACATGATCTTGCTAGTATAACTTTGGTGACATGTAATGTGTTTCCATGGAGGGTGGGTAACCTGCACCGTGCCCCTCCACATAGCAGCAACACATTATAGTTGCACTAAAACAGTAGCCAGCCACATACATCTATACTTCCATAGGGGTAAATGATCATCTCATCCAAAAAACATACTGAGAAAGGAGTAGAGTGGCGTGTAAAGGGTGATTAACCTGGTGTATAAAACGATAGGTTAAATTTAAATAATGGGTAAAGGGGAGTGGTACATATACCTTCGTGGAAATTATCCAGCCAGCTATCATGCTGGCTGGAAAATGGACTAGTCGAGCAGCATATTAAGTGCAATTAAAAATGGACATTCATAAGCTCTATTTCTTGCAATTTTCCATTGCCACGCCACGCAATTTCCAGCGGGATGTGTGACATGACAGTGTTGATGTCTTCCATATAAGAAAGACACCAGGGCACACCTTGGAGAGGTCACCTTCAAGGTTAGAATGAGGCCCTGCTACACATATAACACCATGTGAACTCCTGAAAGTATTCTCCAGCAGAAAAGATGGTAATGAGCTCCACAGTAAAGTAGGATTTATATGACCGTGGCCGTAATCATAAGTTAAAATACATATTATGCTTTCTATAAAGTTTTTTTCAAAAATGACCAATGACCTGGCACTGCGATGTATGTTACATTTGGCAAATTTCATCGATAAAAAAGAATGGATATTCCAGTGTGAAGAAAGAACAGAATTTTGCATTCTCTCTCTCTTTGTATTGGTTCTGGCATTTGTCAGCAGCCAGTTGTTACTACTACGCTACCATTCCCCTGCACAATGTACCTGGTAGCCATATTTAATTAGCTAGGTTGGTTGATTGACACAAGCACAATGGACACATCAGATCCTGCCTTTCTGGCCTGTCAAAGGCCCACCTGGTTGGAAGCAACGAGGGGAATCATGACAAATGACTGCTGTGATGAAAGTCATCAGACAGGTTTGTGCAGTACCGCAGCAATCACGGAGGAGTTGTGCATGTTAATGGTGGATGATGTAATTTCACTACATTTTATGGATATGTTGATATGTGTACATTCAAAATACAATTACTGACTCAAAAACACCTGCTCTTCACAAATCATGCTGTTTAGCCCTCGCCGTATTAGTTCTGTAACGGAAATGGATGGAGCTGCATTATATGTGTAATAAAAACATAATGGACTGTGAGATAGACAGGCCTCTTGGTGCAGCATCAGCACTAGTACAGTTTCTGCATTGGTCCGTTGTTGCGAAGAAAGAGCTGTGTCCTATAAGCCACAGCTCTCAATGTACCAATTCTAAATTCTAGTACTCTAAATTCAAGCTCTCATCAATTGTCATGAGCTCTGGGTAGTGGCCAAAAGAATGAGGTCAAGGATACTAGAGGCTGAAATGAGCTTCCTTTGTAAGGTGGTTTGGCTCATTCTTTATAGAGATAAGGTGCAAAGCTCAGACCTTCCAGTAGGGGCTCAGAATAGAGCAGCTGCTCTTTCACGTCAAATGGAATGAATTACGTGGGTTCGGACATTTGATTAGGATGTGTGAAAGACATCTCCCTTTGGAGGTTTCTCACGCATGCCTAATTGGCAGGAGTTTCCGGGGTAAGCTGGAGAGCGTTGCTGGGGAGAGGGGCGTACGTAAAACCCTTCATAAGCTCTATTTGCATTGGACATTTATTACCTGGGGACCTGTATTCATTTTCAATAATTGCAGAGGTTTGTGATATTAATCCTGTGTCATGCCCGCAATTTTTGAAGTCAGAATTCCACAGAAAATTACCAACTGCAGAGCAGGTGCAATTAAAATATTTATTATAAGAACGAGGCACGAGGAAATGCAGGGGATCAAACCGGAACAAAAAACACTAGGATTACTTACAACACACTGGGAAACAAGGCTTGGATGCGTGATGACACGGGGGAACATCATACAATGAACGGGCACGGAAGGGAAGGTGAGGACAGACTATATACACTGACGTAATGAGACAATGAGACACAGCCGGAGGGGAAACACAGGTGAACACGATGACCAATCACAGGAACACACAAGTGAACCAAACAAAAAGGCAACACAAATCAAAATGACAAAACTCCCCCCAATAATAAATAAACACAAAGTCTTGACACCAACCATATTTGGACAAACAC
Organism: Lophius americanus; assembly: GCA_037951165.1. Classification (NCBI taxonomy): domain Eukaryota; kingdom Metazoa; phylum Chordata; class Actinopteri; order Lophiiformes; family Lophiidae; genus Lophius; species Lophius americanus. Next base: position 6,511,512 of record JBBDHG010000015.1, on the reverse strand, counting down.
AGATATGATAATTTTAGGACTATACAAATCTGCATATTAGTGATAAAAAAATTTTTTTTGTTTTCTCTGCCCACTTTTTCGGCCTCTTTCCCAGTCTAATTATGGCGGCTGCAGTGGACACAATGAAATACAGGATCTGCGGGGAAAATGTCAGTAAATTCAAGTGAAGTACAAATATGACTTATCCCATGCAAATGTAATGCAGAGAGCACAGACATGGGGGATTCATTCCTAAATTAAATAAAGTCCTAAGGTAACATTAGCGTGCTGCCACTGTGAATCATCCCTAGATCAGCAGAAGAAAATAGATGGATGAATGGATGGAAATCATTAGTGACCCATCTGTAAACCAAGATTAACAACGGTTATCTTCAGATTAACTTGTGTTCAGCTGGTGGCCCTAACATTTCAGAGAACCGTAGTCTGTATATCTCGTGTGCAATGATGCTTTATATGTGGTTCTCTCAAATCAAATCCATGGACTTCCTGACAGCAAACTAATTATTCCAGTCATTTGATTTTGATTAGTCCTTCTGGCGTTAAAACATCCGGAAGGAAGATTGCACAGCCTAAAAGACAGAGTGGTGGGGGGGGGGCGGCGCCTACAAGCGGAATTATTTCCAGCGTGACATCGTACTTTCATGGCACACTTCATTTATGGTGGCAGAAAGCCCCCACAACATGTACAGATTGAAAGGCAAACTTGTTCTCAAATAATTTCAGAGATGCGAATATTGGATTTTGCTAATGACAGAAAAAGCCCCGGGAACAGATGTTACAAAAGATCAAATGTTTTCTTTCATAAATTTTTATATATCAGAGTCAGGCATTAATGCAGTTTGTGGTAAGTGATGAGCACTGATAGTGATCAGTGTGAAAGGCTTCTAAATATAGCTTCTTTCTGTTCGTTTAACATAACCGTGACCATAAACCCAACTTAGAGCACATGGCTGCCCTTAACCTCTGATCTTTGGCCTGACAATTTCTTCCAAACCTGTCGCTACCATTCACTCATAATGTTGAAACCCATTTTTAATTGAATTCCTCCATCATTGATTCATGATTACTCTATATCTGAACATGAATGCACAAAACATAACCCCTAAAACGAGAGTCGGCATGTATGATCAGCTTAAGCATGCTAATAATATTACCACCAATTAGTCAAGGTTTTGTCATCTCGGGGCCCCACTGTTAGAGGACCTTTTGTTCGCCTATTAGCAACGGTAAAAATGTATCATGGTTTGCATAGATTTCCATCTTAACATATGAACTGCCTTCAAATTTGTCTGCAGAAACTGATCATTTATCACTGCAACCTCGGGATGTGCTGATCTTCAGAAGAACTAAAAACAGACATGTATTGTACTCCTTCCATACACACAGAACGTTCATACAGCCTCTCTCCATCCTCTTGGGCATGGCAACAACTAACAAGCATATATATTGACATTTATTTCCCCATACTTCATTCATTTCAGTTCAGTTTAGCCAAAATTAGATCATTTCAATCACCTTAAATAAAGTATGGCAGTAGTCCTTAGCCTGAAATTAATATAATTTCCCCTGCATAAACCAACTAATTAACCAAATGGTTTGAATATGACGTTTCAGCTTTAAAGATGATATTGAGTAACTGTTACTCTGGTCATCATCTTTTAAAGTTTTGAAGAAGTGGATGAAATAACAAGCAAACAAACCAGCAATGGTAGCCAAACTAGCAATACGGACTTATCCAAACCAGTGCTGGTATTAGCAGGGAAGGACTTATCCGAACTAGTACTGGAAGGATCATGCAAAGACTTAGCAAAACGAGCGCTGGTAGTAACTCCATTTATTGATTTTGTTTTTTTCTGCTGTACTTGACCCAATTTTCTCCCCCAGAATACAGTATAATAGTATGTTTTCCAAAATACAGAGGACAAGATATAATCAATGCACTTATAAAAGACAGATCAAAAAAATAAGCAGACATACTGTGGTAAGTTGGTTGAAGGCTATTCTCGGTTTTCAGTGCACACACAGACACACACACACACACACACACACACACAGACACACACACACAGACACACACACACACACACACACACACACACACACACACACACACACACACACACACACACACACACACACACACACACACACACACACACCAGTTGGGCAGAATTCATGGCAAGTGAGGGGAAATGAAACAGTGCTCATCTCTTCCTTTTCCCCGGATCTCAGATAACAAATGACACCATTACTTCTCCTCTCTAAGGCTGGTGTCGGTGTTCCATTTAATGCTTTTATACTGCTGAGGTAGGCGGCATCGCCACCTGCCCCTTAACACCCCCCAAACCCTACCCCAACCAACCACCTTCCCCCACCCTCCAGGTACGAGTGTTGAGAATTCTTCTTGGCTCATGTATCTTCCGATGTATCCCACGAATTTGACACCACGGTTTCCTGTCCCGCAGTTGAAAGACAATCGGCATATGTGCACGTATGTGCGCTCAGGTGTGTGACTGTGCTTCAACAGAGGCTCCCAACTGTGGGCCAGGTGTTCCTCAGGCTCAATGTGATGTACAACGTTGTGACATCAGTGCTATAAATTACATGTCCTTGTATGGGTGCAATCGTGCACCCTGCTTGTGTGCATGTATGTTGGATGAACTTGAGCAGGTTGTGCTTAATTGCTTTTCAAAGACACCTTGCAGATCTGAAAAAGTGAAACAGCTGTTGTTGTTCATTTAAAGTGCATTTTTACATCACTCTTATGAGATATTATTCCCCAGAGAAAAAATTTCAAGGATTACTTAAACAGAAGTGGCAGTTGCGCTCTCTGAGTTCTTTGTAGTCTTATTGTATTTGACCAATGGAAGTCATTTTCTTGAAATTCATCAACAATTGGAGATGTACTTCAGAAAATTATTTCAACAGGTAACACTCAATTATATAGGTATTTTCAACTTTAATCAATTAGACTCGCTTGATATCAACTGAAAATTCTACTTTTAGATTTTAGATTTACATTAAGAATTAAGTATTAAAAGAAATTGGTGTAATTATAATTACCTTATTAAAAACTTACCCAACATTTTTGGGCAACATAGTAGTGTATGGTGTAGAAGAGTTGCCTCACAGCAAGAGGTGTCTGGGTTCAAATCCAACTTTGAACTGACCACTTATCCAGGGTGTACTCACCTCTCATTAAAATCAAGAATAGGCTCCAGCCTTCCTACCAGCCTGAACAGGACAACTGGTTACGATGGATGGATGGATGAATGTATGGATGGATGGATGTCAAACTTTGGATAATGACAAAAGAAAATGTATTTATTGAGGTTGATTTAATAATTAGTTTGTAGAAAATCAGAAATTATCAAATTATCAAAATTAATCCTTTCACTTTGTGTGAATCCGATTTTTTCTCTTTGGTTAAATTCAAATTTTGACTAACAGTGACTCAAAATCTACAGCTTCAACCAAATCTGAAAACTCACGAAAAGAATTAAAAGCTTTTGTTGCAATAAATTGGACAAATGTTTTTTATCTTGAATCTTATCTTTATCTGAAAATTTCCGTCAGGGCTCTGCAGATGAAGGATATAGACTTAGTAGGTAGGCAGATAAATGTAATAACACTATCTAATGTGGCTCAATGCTTTGAACACGTTCATTTTATCATAAAGCTTAATTCTTCATTTACAATGATATAAATTAGAATTTTCATCTAATTCCAGCTTAAATTATGTTAGAAATAACAACTGTCTCAATTTTTTTTGGGTGGACTAATTCTTAAATCTTTGCTGAAAAAATTACAAAAAAAATGTATGTTACATCAGGATAGCGATTTAAATCCATTAGAAATGCTATTATTCAGATGTGTTCAGTAATTTCAAAGTACCCTAAATAAAGTGATCGAATTGAGTCTGATTCCAATTGATGACTGCATCAGGTACTCTTGTGCCTTTGTGGAAATTTGCTGCAAAGATGAGTAAAAATAGAAAAAGAAATTGATAGATATGCACCCCATCAGAGTCAATAAAAGTTTGGATAAGTTGTTTGCCAACAGATTGGAAGGTAACTACGGATGCATATGTTTGACATGTTACACCAAGGAAAGCCAAAGGACAACCCTGATGATCCATCCACCTTCATGAAGGACGTCCGTGGCAGGAAAAAGGAGAACAAACGAGGAACAGATAATGAAAGGATTCCACAGTGACAAATGATCTGTTATCTCTGGGGATGGGAAGAGCGGGAGGGATGGGGCAGGACGAAGGAGAGGAAAACTCCATGGAGTTAGAGGAAGGGGACGTGGAAGTCAGGGGTTGGCTGAAGGCGACGGGCGGGGCACTTGGAGCACAAGAGGGTGACGCATGTCTGAAATGCCTGAAGCATTCAGGCAAGGAGGATGTTAGCGAGGAAATGAGTAAGGCTCTCCCCTCCATAAGTAATGCCGAGGTGCCCTTGTGCAAAGCTCCAGGGAATTAATCCAGTGATGGACAACAGAAAGAAACCCAGGCATTAGGAGAAACATGACCATACTGGACCAAGCATATTGGTCCATACTGGACCAAAATGCACAAATAAAAACTTTAAATTATGCACAACATAGTAACGACCAATGAGAGAGGAAGAGAGGATGCATAGATAAAAAATATAACTTCTTCTAATCCCACACACAAGAAGGATCAAACCAAAGAAAGAAACATCCGAGAAGAGGAAGAGAGGAAAAGAATAATGGGAAAAAAACCCGAAAACGATTGAAAATCCTAAAGGAAATCGATGTGCTGGAATGATCTTTTAGATGCTATTGAACTCTATGAGAATCAGTGAACGTCCAGTTTGTATCCTGACTTAGGTAAGTGATTAGTGCAATCTCCTTTTATTGTTACATTAGTATATGTCAAAGTCTTCTTTATAATTTGGCTCAAAGTTTGAAGGAAAGCACAACTTAAGTAGAAGAACTTTACTTGTTTGAACCATTATCCTGTTCTGCATGCATTATAACTTGCAGTGCTCATGACGTTATCACTATAGCGCCACTGATTGGCTGGAAAAAAGTCATATGAGTTGATGCCTTAATAGAGACGCAGGCTCCATATCCTGGGATTAATTTGGCAATTGGAAAAACGGGTTTAATTTTGTAGTAGATATGGATAAAACAAAAAATGTAGGAAGTCTTTTTCACTTTCCTTTACATTTTTAATTATTTTTGACACTTTCCCTCATTATGTTAAGAACTGATTTCTACATAACTTGGAGGACTTGTTACTTGGCGTACAGTATACGACTGAGTTCCATTAGATATCTAACACTGGATGTAAGAGTTTCTAGGATTGTTAGTTCAGCTTTTTCATATATTTTTTTATCAGCAAAAGAGAAACAAGGGTGTCATCGGCAAGAGAACAGCAACAGCAACTATATATATTACTTGTATGCTGCAATGGAAAGGCCAGGGCTGATTGTGTGTCAGAAGTTAAAGAGCTCAATGCCCTTCATAATAAATGCCACAACAGAGGATATTGAGAAACGGGCTAGTGATGGGACCAGTGATATGTCAATGAGGGGTTGTGCATGCTTGTGGAAAGTGAACCTGTCAGTACGACAGGGTGACTACACAAACACCCAGGTAGCAATATCTGTGATAATCATACTGTATAACCTTAACGCTACCTTTCCAGTTCATTTAACTCATTACATCACCGTCTACATCCACAAATGATTGCTACTGGCTAATTCATTGCTGACTATTTACATACCCCTGACCTCTTTGTTTCATGAAAGCCGTTGTGACAACACCATGACTCATCTAGCTCATTATTCTTATAGTGTGTATATGTGCATACATGCAGGTAAACTGGTTGCAAATCCATGGAGATTAATCACAGACGCATGTATCCTGGAGTATTGCTTTTAATGCCTTCTTACTTATTTATCACTGTAGCCCAATTCAATATAGTAGTTGATTTCCTGCAAATTATAGATTGTGTTTAGTAACTCCATAGAGGACATGTCGCCATAGAGACATAGAGTATCTAAGAAATAGGTGTACTTACCAAACGGATGTACAGTAAGTAATGAGCTCAAAGGAATTTTGTAATAAAGCCTCCAGAGGTGGCTGTATCCCATGCTGGACATGTTAGCTGATTTTGCACAGAGTGTTCAAGGCAGGACTAGAAAGTCTTTATTCCTCCCCATCATAGAAACACCATGAAGGTGTAATCCAATGGAAGCAGAGGTAGACGAGTAACACACCTGTCTCACACATCTGGCAGAATGCTGCAATGCACAAGGCGGCGAACAGGGTGAGAAGGTAATACATTAAGGACATACAGTAGCATGTGTGCAGCCCACAATCTGATGACTTAAGAAGCTAGTAGAGGCTATCAGGCAACTCAAAGAAGAAGAAAAGCAACTGCAAAGGTTTTCACATTAGGGGGTAAGTGTCATGTCCAGGAGTTCCTCATCTGGTGTTTAACACATCTACACAATGTCCCAGTATATGCGGATGATGTTGTATTATACATTATAAGTCAGCAGCCCTCAATAGGCGGCCGCCTATCTGCAGACCCTGAGCTGAACGTGTGACTCCTTTACAAAATGTGTTTAGGTTTTGTCAGCACGTGTAAATGGGCTGTCATCTCCATGCCAACGATGCCCAGATAGGCTGTTACTGGGTCACTGAGAGTTCACTGCTGCAGCGAGAAAGGCACTTTTTTACTTTCGCATTTGGAGCTGTTCGCATATCGATACTTTGCCAGCAGTAGGAGCCTAGATTTGTGAAAATGGCATGTTCCAAGTTCACTGGTAAAAGAAAGGTGGACGGTACAAATTGTCAATTAAAAGAGGAATGGACAGAGAATTTTGCCTTCATTCTCCCTCCAACCAGCACAAGACCAATATGCTTAATATGCAAGGAGACCGTACCTCTGGTGAGGAAATCCAATTTTGAAACGGCATTATGAGACCAAACATAGGAATTTTGAAGAGACTTTTCCTCAAAATTTAGAGGTAAGAACAACAAAAACCAATGGATTGAAATCGTCACATCAAGCTACAAGCAGGATTCTTGTTAAATCTATGACAAAACAACAAAAAGCAATAGAGTGCTCCCTCGGATTGGCGTAGGTGTTGGGTAAGCACAAGATGTCATTTCTCTCATTAAGCAGCAGTATTGTTTACACAATGTAAATAGTTTTTCATTGCACTTTGATTCCTGAGATTTTGATATATTTATTTACCAAAGCATTCTAAGGAGGGTTTTGTTTTATTTGAGTATTTATTTGAATTTATGTCAAAATGGAAATGGCATTTTATTTTATTGTAGTATGTATTTTTTTTTTTTTTTTTTAATGAAAGGGACATTTTGTTTTGAATATGATTTGAACAGTGTTATGGCTAGTGGCTTGACCGACTATAATAAATGATCCATTGATAAATTGGAACATGTCTTTATGGACCTTTAAGATTTGTATTTGAGTACCCCTGTCATAAGTTTTCTGATCGCTTAACACAGGATCATTGAAAAAAAAAACAAAAAAAAACAACACGGCCTAGAGAAAGGTATTTGGTGTAGTACTGTTACTTGATCTCTGAGAGAATAGGGCTATTCTATTGCTACATCGGGACTTCCAATATCATACAAAGTACAGTGTCTATCGGCTGTTTGCTATCTTTCATTCCATAATATGATACGCAAGCTGTATTTGGTGACCAGATTGTTAAAATAAACTTTAACCACTGGACTTACCACTGTACATTGTATTTAGACTGAGCTCTAATCACACGATGTGATAAGCAAAAGCTTAAACCATAAGACAGCTGGCTAACTGTCTGGCAGTCATCTGGTCAGAGTGATGATTCTAACTAATTTCAGTGGCTGCCCACAGGTAGCTTTTACCACTGCAAGCACACAAAGTCACACTTTGTGGTATACCAATTTTGCGGTCATAAAATGAGATATAATGCATTTATTTCTTTAAAATGACAACTTCTATCAGTAAACGTACAATAAAAAAAAAAACATAAAAATAAAATAATTTATTAAAATGTAATATGATAACGATGCAATAGGTATATTGTCAAAATAAACATGTAATAATTATGGGATGATAATGTTTTTGTAGGTTATTATTACAGTAAAATAAATGTTTCAAAGCTATGCATTGAAGATATATGAATGTAGAATAATCTGTTGTCTTATGTCCATTAAGCAGAATTTGCCATCCTCACCATATTCACTAAATGGTCTACTCGGCACAAAACACTGACACACATGAACACACACAATGACAGATTGGTTTGGACAATACACTTTAGGTGCCGCGCCAGGTGGGGATGACCTTTTAAGACAGCTGGCAAACAGAGGGAGGGAGCGGGAATGAGTGAAGAAGAAAAAAAGGGGGAGAAGGCGCAGTCTCCTACGGAGAGCCGCTGAGCCTGCGAGGTATTTGCTCTTTTAAAACTGTGAATTGGTGTTTTCTTCTTGTTTTGTCTAACAAATAGCACAGGAAGCCGAGGTGTTAATCTGACAGCCACTCCAGCATGATAAAGGACCCTTTGTCTCATTGCTCTGGCTTGTTTACCATGTTTCTCTATAAATTTGTTTTCACTCCTGTCTTTAATTTATACAACTCACCTTTTAAAAACCAGCTACTACATCTCTTTTAAATACTTAAAGTCACAATAAAATTATTATCAAGTTCACACAATGAAACAGTCCAGGTTGATACATTCTTGTACAGTAAGGTCAACGGACAAACCGGCAACTGGCTGTAGAAAGAGAGAAAGTTTTCATGTTTTTAGGTTGAAGTGGCAGAAAGATGATGAAGAAACATTCACCTCTAAAAACACCTAGGGAGAAGATGATGAATGGGTTCGATTGAGGATCATACTTACTAATGTAAAGTGCATTATATATTAAATGTATTATTATTATTATTAATGTAGCTCAGGAAAAGTCAATGATAGAATACACTTAATTGTCCCCGTACGGAAAATTGTCTTGAACTCACGTGCTTCGTACCTTGATGTCTCCACAGTTGTAGCAGAACAAATATCACATGAACCAAACAGTACCAGCCGTACACAACATGACATTTCTAATAATCCCTATTGAACCTACAAAGTGTTGCAAATCCATCGCAAATAACAATTATTGCACATGACATGTATTGCACACAACCAACAGTAAAACACCATAAAGACTATTGCACTATGCCTGCAGCCTCACATTGCATTGTTTCAAGTTGTGATGGAAGACGGAACAAATTAGTTTTTAAAACGGTTGAGTTTGCAGAGGGGAACTCTGTATCGTCTGCCAGAAGGCAGGAGCTCATATTCTGTGTAGACGACATGTGGTTGGTTCGCCTATATCCTCAGAGCTTGCCTAAGAACAGACTGCTTATAGATGGAGGGCAGGGGCTGGTACTCATTGTGATGTGTACCAGAGGAGCAAGCTTCATTTTCAATTGTACAAAGAGGTTTCCAAACCATGCTGAACTACCATATCTTATTAGACTAACCAATACCGCCTGAAAAAATAAAAATACAATCCTGTGGTCCACACCGTACACTCTGAGTCTGCGCAGGGCAAATAGTCTCTGTTGTAGACTAGAGCATAAACTCTCAACGTGGACCTTCCGGCTGAAGCTGTTGTCCAAGTGAATAACAAGATACCTGTAGGAGCAGACCTGACTGAAAGGTGTTCCATATATGACCATAGGGCCATGACCATTGACTGATCTCGGGTCCAAAACCTTCTTAAGTTTGCTAACATGTAAAATGAGATGGTTGGTGTCACACCCTTGCACAAAGCTTTCTACTTTAGAGATAAATTCAAAGACTTTATTGCTTTGATTACAAAAAAATGATATGCTCAAATTAATTTATTGATACAGATTGCATAAACTTAACAAATTATACAATTTGATTGATACAAACTTTTTGCAAATAATGTAATTCATGTTAAATTTACAGGTATTAACAAATCTTTTAATGCTAAATCTCTAAAACATGCGTTTAAGATGAATTTGTGCTTTTATTTAACTGATCAATCAATTGCGTTCAGAATAATGTAGGTTTGTTTTAAAAACAAATTAAAATAGTGTTTTATTTTAAAATTTAGGTTTAAATTAAAGATGATTTAAACCTGTATTTCAGGCGTTTAAATTATTACGTAAACGGTTATGGCATAAGGTTAGAGGTTTTTCCACTTCTTCAGGTTGATGCAGATAGTGATGGAGTGTTCATGAGAAAAACAGGAAACAAATGAGAGTCTTACATTGAGATTAAATTTTGTCAAGTGAGCCAGTGTCATTAAGTGAACGAGAATCACACGAGTCACATGATTGTTGTGACAAGACGGATGCTATAACACGCTTTTCAAGGTCTGACCAAGCTCCACTTTTAGTAGAACACAGATCTTCTCTTAAAAAGCTGGTAGTGGTTCTGCTATCCCAGACACAAACACACACACACAGGCACACACACAAACACAAATCTGAGATAATATGACACGACTCACTGATTATTCTACACGGATTGGTCGGGTTCCAAGTTAGTAAAGTTGTGTGCTCAGCAGTTTTCAACACAAGAAACATGCTAACCTCAATAAGAGGCAACGGGAGATGATTTCTCACTGTGGCATGACATCCTAGAAAGACCTGTGTGTTTGTGTGTGTGTGTGTGTGTTTGTATGTGTGCGCAATGAGTCAATGGTTAACACACAAATGAACCTTATGAACATGCAAGCTGCACATGCAGATGGTTCACTAGCAAGAGAATGGAAAGACACTGCAATGGTAACACACACACACACACACACACACACACACACACACACACACACACACACACACACACACACACACACACACACTGAACAGAATTTAGCAATGTTCAAATTTCTGTATATGTAAAATATCTAATATTTCAATGAAAATCTGAATCTGTGTACCAACAAATATGTAGACAATTGAAACACAATGATTCCATATTTAAGATGTAGAAAAAACTGAAGAGAGGCTGCCAAACTACTACAGGTAACTGTGTCTTTGGGTACACTGTAAAGCTTTACTCTAAGAACTGAGCCATGCAGTAAACCAAAAGGCATTCTGCCAGGATTTAAGGAAATGAAAAAAAAATCACAAAAGAATCAAAAGCAAAACGACAAAAATGTCTCTGCTGAATAAGAAGTATAAGAATCGCTGTTGTTTCTGTTTGGAGAAGAGGGCAGAAGTAACTCCAGCTCTTTCTTCATTGGTTCCGGCTATTGTGCCAGGGAGAGAAAGTCTAATAATAGTTTCAAAAATGAATAATAGCAATAATAATGATTATTATTATGATTAATATGACTATTATTATTAATAATATTAATAATATTCATGAAAAAAAAAAAAAAACATGTAAGTAAAAGAGGATAAAAGTGAAATGTTGTTTTATCATAGTTAAAAAAGGATGAAGCCAGTAGTAAAAAAGTAAAAAAGTATAAAAATACTCGTATAAAAGTGAAAGGTAGTAGTATAAAAATTTAAAAGGAACATTCAAGTGAACGGTAAACTGTACAAACTTCAGCTGGTAACAAACTTCGACATCTCTGGGAAACATGCATGATTCAAAATGAAATAATTTATTAATGTGAACCAGTTGGCGATGCTAGGAGTGAGGCAAAGAATAAAAAGCTGTGTAGTCAAGTAAGGAGTAAAAAGTACAGATGTTCATGTAAAATGTAGGAAATAAAAATGAAAAGCTTTAAAAAATAAAATAAAATCAATACACATACATGAAAGCTACTTAAGTAAAGTAACAAAGTATTTGTACTTGTTACTTGCCACATGTTCTGCATCTATCCAATACGCTTTGCTTGGTCAAAAGACGTACAGTGCAACCCATTAACTAATAGTACCAGATCAAATCAGCATTTCATTATCATTAAATACAGGGTGCATACTGTGAATTTACAGTAATATAGGGAAATAACAAGAACCATTATTGTTGTGAATGTGTAATAACACAGCAATGAATTGTAGTTCTATTAAGCTACATTATGTAATTGAAAAAACACAGAACTCTAACAAAAATGAGTTCTCTGTATGTTCATTACTATAAATGGCTTTCCGTTATGTGGATTTCCATTATTTGTCTGATCACCATAGTGTCATGTTGGAGACATATTGGACATATTGCTCTGTTGGTATTTACAAGGATATTTCTACAAGTCTCTAGGTCTAGAACAGGTCATGGATAATGACTGGGTTTAAATGGCAGCCTCCATCTCCTTTCCCTGGCGACCACCGAGGATCTGACACTGAGTGGGTCTCTGGAGAGGTTCAGTAGGATCCCCTGCACTTTGCACAACTGCAGGTTACCACATCAGTGCGTACGTGTGTGTGTGTGTGTTTGTGTTTGTGTTTGTGTTTGTGTTTGTGTTTGACAGGTAGAGGTGGGACTGATAACATCAGCTATCGACTTTCTTGTGACAATCTTTGCGTCGTTGACCTCATGGGCGACCTAGAAAGTTCACACCAGTTTGTGCACATACGTGCTTGTATGTTTGCTTGTTTATGAAAGGTGGAGTGTATAAACATTTTATGGGACCTCATATTCTTAACTGTGGGGGATTTTTTGTGTCTGATCAGAGTAACCTGTTCCTCCCGACAGGCCGATAATCGGGCTTCTATCTAGTATTCACAATTTTTGTTTTTACTGTGCACAATGTCTGATTTTAATATAAAAATTGATTATGCCCCTCCCAAAGGTTGAAATATGTGCATATAGCTCTCTCTAGTCGTATTCTGCTGCCAAAGTCCCTCTCCAGGGTCAAAATCCAGTTTTTGGCACATTTTGGGAACATTGGCTGTATCCATCTGTGCCAAATGGAGACTCCTCCTGGTCCAATCCCATAATCCTGAGTAGAATAGCATGAACGTTGTGGTATTTTTATTTAGTTTAGTTATCAAAGAATTTTAGAGCAAATTTACTGATTGTTTTGTTTCATGGAGTTACTGTAATATAATTAGGCTTTTACTTTTTTTGAGTCTAAAAAGAAGTAAGGGGGTGTCTCGAAATATAGTTTTTTTGTTGTGTTAACCACTGACGAATCACACATAGTGACAGGTATGATGTTAGGTGCACTGAAAATGATTTCATGTCTTATCTGTCCATAGACAACAAGGTTATTCAAATGCATCTGATAGTTTGGGAGTTATTTTAAGTTGATTAAGGGAATGTAATTCAGTTGATGTCTAACTTAAAATAACCAGTTATCAGGAGTTAAAATATTAAAAATATTTGAATCTAAGCTTAGATGAAGCCCCTTATACTTATGTATCCAGATAGAGTGGATCCTCTTCCAATGTATCCACTAACCCTAACTCTAATGCCTCACTCTAATCATCACCCTAACCCCACCCATAAACCTAAGGCTCCTGAGACTCCTACCTCTGGGGCTGCAGCTGTACGTACTGATGGCTATATCCAGAATGTCCAGACCAGATCCCTCCTTTAGATGGCTGATCAACTTCTCATGGGAATGTTGGGTTGCTGATCCTTTTTCTTTGTAGTCTTGTAATTCCTATTTGTGCAAGTGGATCCCCAAGCAGGATTTTACCCGGAGTTGGTTGATTTCCTAAAAAAGTTTTCTCACGGCTGGCTTTGGTTGGGCTCATATAAGTTTGGGGACTAATGTATAAAATAATCTGGTTATGTTCAGCCTCTCCCAAAACAGATATTCTTTAGAAAATGCCAGATGAGAAATAAGGCCATGCAGAGAAATTATTTCACGATGTTATACTGCATATGACTGTATGTGATCAATAAAGAATAAATTATTAAGAGACCTCTAGAGTCTGGGATTTTTTTTTGTATCTTTTGCTAATCCAATCCAACATTATTGTAGAGCTGCAATCTGAATCAGGACCCAAAAAACCTCCATAATGAACAGTTTCCAATGTGACTAGGATGTTAGCAAAAGCTGCGATCTTCCCAGCTTCCCTGACCCGGACATCCCCGTTTCCCATGGGACTGTGGACCGAGTGCACGCTACGCTATCCTAGGGAGTTCGACATTGAATACAGCATTTTGCAACTTGAAGGCCAACATAGGAGCAATATAGGTTACAATCCAATGTTCACCACTAGATGGCACTACATTACATTGTCCCAGGCATGAGTTGCATAATCCATTGAGCAACATTAGCAGATCCAGTTAATATCATTGAGTTGAAACATGCATTAATAAAAACGTTTTTAATATAAATGATAAACACGAGTTGTTTCTGATAGCATCTTTGACAGGAAGCTTGTGTTCCATTACTTCGCACCCAAACTGCTCCGATAGAGTTCTTTCACAGTGAGACACTCATCATATAGTAGCCTTGGAAGCATTTCCCGGCTGTACTGTGGGGGTGAACAACAATGAACATGTGTCAGTGACTGAGCACTTTGGTACCTTGCCTGGTTCACTTCACTGCATCCTGAGATGAGCCCATTTCTTCGCCCTGACCTACCCCCCTCCAATTAATAGACAAAAAGGAAGGTACACTATGAGGAGGGGATTTAAAGTTTTTGCCAAAGGTACATAGAAAACAATTGGAGAAAATAAGCAGTCTGAGAAAATACAAAAAAGGTCTTTGTGGACCGAAACAGATCCACCAGAACAGAAGAGGGTGTCAATCCCCCCTTCTTCGAGCATTGTGTAAAAGTGTGCCGGTTAGTTTAAATGTGGCAATGAGAACATGAAATTAGAACGCCTCTTCCGCCACTTAAGGAGGACATTGAAATGATCCATAACTTGGCCTTGACTTTGAGAATCTTGCCATTTTTAAGCATGCTTTCAAACCCAAAAGTACAGACCAAGATCCAAAGCAAGGTTCCAATACTCAAACGGGTATACGCCAGATTTTCTCCAAATTGGACAATCCTAGAAGACCTCCAAAGAAAAATGTTCTGGAGGCATCCTGATCAGATGTCCCGACCAACGCTACTGGATAATTTTGATGCAAAGGAGCAGAGGCTTCTGGGCTCATTGTGGACGACCGATGCCCACACCATATCTCTAAGGCTTAGCCCAACTATACAATGAAGGAAGCTAAGTTCAGCTGCTAGTATCCATGATATCGTTCTTTCGGTCGCTACCCAGAGTTCATGACCTTTGACCTTGGACTGTAGATGGAACACTGCCACTTCATTTCACAGTCCATTTTCTCGAGAACATTACGCCAAGAAATCTCCTTGGCTTGATGCAGCAACATATCCCCAACCCTGGGGCAATTCATCGTTCTCCAGCAGAGAAATCATGGCATCAGATTTAGAGGTCCTGACTCTCAAAACTCGGCAGTGACTGATGAAGCCAACAGAACCACATCATCTGTAACCAGCAAAGGAGCAATTCTGAGTTGTCCACCAAACCCTCCCCTGACTGAGTCTGCCTTGAGATCATCTCCATGAATATCAAGAATAGAATCAGAGATGATGGGAAATCTCACCTACCAAGAACAAGTACGCCGCAGAACTTTTAAACGGTTTAAATTACACTAAAATACTGGTTGCTGTGTTAGCCAGAATTTTGCAGTAAAAAATTTGGTGACCGTGCGGAATATGTTACAGCAAAAATACCGTTGGAAAAGAAGATATTCTTTAAAACTGTTTCTGCAATCATTCATATATGATTCCAGGTTAAAAACATTTAAACATTTAGCAAGAACATCATTAGATATACGTTGTACATTAGTGAAATACTGTTGATTTCAAGATTTTTTTTTTTGCAATTTACTGTTATTTTATTTAATAACCTTATAAAGAAGTCTACAGAATATTTATTTTTTTCATGGTAATTTATCATTATGTTTTGAACATGGTCAACATACATTTTCAGTGAAATCTGGCAACCACAGCTGCCGGTACTTAACTATAAATTATATGCATTTAAGTATTCTTTTAAAACTGTGCTTTAATGTCTTTATTATTGTAGATTTTAGAATGCTCCTCTGCCTCTTTCCCTAAACTCTACCTTCCTCATCTGTATTGCTTTGCTTCCTCCAGATAATGGCCCGATCCATTTACACAGGAACAACTCAGTAAAGCACCTCTCCTTGTCTGACAGATATTTGCTGGGGTAAGTATAGATGGATCTCCATTATCAGGCGTGCGTCCACACCTGAAGCAAGCATCTAAGAAAAGCAACCAGGTCGTACGTAAGCAAGGTAAATGACAGACCAATCAATGACTGCTTATCGCTGGGACCTTCAGCCCTCTCTGATTCAATTATCTACTATGATGAGGGAGGGCAGCCAAGTCGGGAAGAAGAAAGGCATAGCCCACAACGGCTGTGATTAATGGGGCCAGGATCCAGGAAGTGGGTCACAAAGACAGGGAGCGCAGGAGGACAGAAAAGAAAGAGGGAAAAGGAAATGAGACCAGAACAACAAAAGGCAGAAGAGGGAGAATAGATGTGAAGAATGAACCGAATCATTGAAGGTGTGGTACCCTTTGACCTGATGCCACGATTGTCCTTAGGTCCCCATGATTGCTTACATATAATTTCATAGACACACCTGTACTGATGGGACGTTATGTGGAGCGTCACAAATGGCCATCGTTTCTCTAATGTGGTTTGGATGAGGTGCCCCGGTGCAACAGGAAGGAGAGCTGATTTGTCTGTGCATGGATTAGCAGCAAGGGAATATGGGACAAAATTTCAAAAGTCACTCCCGATACTCCTGCACCAAACTTTTCAAGGGGAAATCATTTTAATACCGTATCTGATAAATTCCTCAGCAGCACGCTGGATTGAACAATCTTCACCCAAGATTTACACATTTTCAATTGGGGCGCAGACTTTTTTTAATAAACTGAAAGCATGCGTTCCTCTGGAGAGGGTCACGTGGGCCCACATGGAGGAGGCACCCAATGAGTTTGAGGTTCTGAGGCAGAGATGCTGAGCGTGCAGCTCAATTACAGTTGTGCAGGTTGTTTGCAGACTCCACAAATTTATCTGTCAGAGCCTCAGAACCCGGCCGTCCACACGTGTGCATGTCTCACCAAAATGTTTCCATTAAGTAATCTGAATGCAAAAAGACAGCCAGTCGTGATGAAGGCTGCAAACAGGAAGCTTCAAATCATCTGAAAAAGCTTTTAGAAATATATATCAAAAATAAATAATAATAAACAAGTTAGAGATAAAAATAAGAGAAAACAAAAAAAAAACAGATATAGAAATGTAAAACTGAAAACTATGATAATGAAAATAAAAAATGAAAAAGCAGGAAACAAAAAAATCGCCAATAACCAGAGAATATATTGTTAATGCTTTTAAAAAATAAATATAAAAGCCTAACCAGGTAAATTTCAATTTGAACTGGTTTTAACCCTAACAACAAACGGCAGAAGAGGGAGAATACAAGAGGGTTAAATGTTGTCCAGCCACATTAAAAGGTTCACACTGCAAACATGGCGCTGCAATTCAAAGTAGAAATAAGCAGAGAAAAATACACTCTGAGATGTTTTTGAAGTCACCTCCAGGCTGAAACATACATTTCTGAATCACCAACACCTTAGAATTCCGCTATTTCATGTCCTATTCAATCAACTTAACCTCATGCATTTTCTTTGCAAAACAAATAAAATAAATAAACAAAAGAACCGTGGCACTGCTAAAAATACCTGCTTTTGAATCATTCACATCATCATACACTATTCAGAGCGCTCATGCATACTCATGAGTCTATGCAAATGTGGAGCATCAGACTCGAACCAGCAGGGAATCAAATTAATGTAATAACATCGGCTCTGTTGTTTTTTCTATGCGCTAACGACAGAGAACGAGCCAGAGACGTTCAGGGGAGATGAACTCTGATCAAAGCCTTTGCTCTAATTTCAGTCTCACAACAAAAATAGGGCTCTTAGGTTGGGCTTGTTGTCCACACGGATTCATTAAGATTTCACAGGTCAGTCCTGCTTCTAAAGCCTTAAGGGTGTGGTTAAATGGTAAACTATGGTGCCAGTAATTTGGCGAACGTTTGAACAGTGAACATTTTGTTCTGAAGTTTATGCACCAGAGGCAGGGCCACCAACCACGTAACTAAACAACCACCCAACCAACTATCCAAACAACCAACTGAAAAACCGGCCAACTCTCCAACCAACCAACAAAACAAATAAAAATCAACCAAATAATCAACCAACCAACTAAGAAACCAGACAGCCAACTGACCAAATAACCAATCAGCCAACCAACCAGACAACACCTCAGCGAATAAATTAACCCACCAACAAACTAACAAACCGACCGACCAACCAACCAACCAACCAAATAATCAACCCGCAAACCAACAAAGCGACCGACCAAGCTACCAACTGACAAACCAAACTACCTACAGGCAAGCAAAATTATCAAAACAACCAACCAATCCAACCAATCAGTGAGCCGACCAACCAACCGATCAACCAACCAGCATAACGACCAACCAATCATCCAATTACTGGTCAAATGTCCATGTTTATGACTAGTAAAAAAAAAGAAAAAAAAAAGATGACTCTTAAACACATAAAGTATGCAGACATTATGACCAGCTGACAGTAAACGCAAAACATAAATACAAGGAAAAGCACTTTACACACGGAGTAGGCTGAATATATGAACACAAAAAAAGTCGGAGTGAAGTAGAGACATGACATCATCATCCAGTTACCTCCCCCTCAGAGAGGCAAAGCTCATGAAAGAAATATACACAACCTACATCCCATTTAATGTGAAGAAAATCTGTAATGGCATTAACAGGGTAAGTGGATCTTTAAAATAACCAATATCACAACTCAGCAGCAGCTGTCAGATCATTTCAGAATAAAAACATGGCTATAAAACCGCAAAGAATTATGATATGTTATGATAGTTTCTTTTTATGGCATATTGTTAATTTCCTTTCATTATAGAGCAACTTTGTGAGTCATGTGGTTTTATCCTGATGAAAGATACTTGAGAAAACAACATTGCATGATTTTAAGTTTCAGAGCCTCAGGAGGGTCAGGAGAGACAAACTAAGTCAAAGAAATAATTCTAATCAAGGCTATTTTTTGACTCCGCACTCATAGTTTCTCTACCAGGGTGCTCAACATAAAGCACACTTTGTCCATAAACTTTGTTTGTGGAAACATAATACACTGTAACCGAACATAATGGACTTATTGGGTTTTCCTTAATAGGTGATAAAACTTGTCAAAGAAGTCCTGCCTTGTTTTATTTATAGTAGTGAAGTGGCGCCAGAAGATTAACATTTTGACTCCTTAATCTGATCATGGAGTCATGAAAAGCTGCTATGTGACACCGTATCACAGTCCAAAGTTGGACTATTTGACTGTATGAACCTGGAATTTTACACTGTATGATCCTAGCATGTTTCACTGTCAGAACCTGGACTGTATAATTGATTGAAGCCAGACTGTTTCACTGTATGAACTTGGATTGTTTGACAACATGAACCTGGACCTTTTTATTCCACAAACCTGGACTGTTTCACTGATTGAACCTGGTGTATTTCACTGTAAGAAGCCGGACTTCTTCACTGTACGAAAACACGGACCGTATGACTGTATGAACCCAGAATTTTTTACTGTTTGAATCTGGGCTGTTTCAATGTATGAACCTGGAGTGTTTCACAGTACAAACCTGGACTATTTGACTGTACGAACTCAGATTGTTTGACTGTATGAACCTGGAATTATTCACTGTACGAACATGGACCGTTTGAATGTATGAACCTAGATTTTTTACTGTACGAACGTACTTGGACTGTTGACTGTATGAACCTGGACTGTTTTACTGTATGAACCTAGACTGTTTGACTGTATGAACCTAGACTTTCTTTACTCTACGAACATACTTTCACTGTTTTACTGTACGAACATGAACTGTTTGACTATACAAACATGGACTGTTTGATTGTACGAACATGGACTGTTTGATTGTACGAACATGGACCGTCTGACTGTATGAACCTAGACTTTTTTACTGAATGAACCTGGACTGTGTAACTGTATGAACCTGGACTGTTTGACTGTATAAACCTATACTTTTTTAATGTACGAACTTACTTGGACTGTTGACTGTATGAACCTGGACTGTTTAACTGTATGAACCTGGACTTTCTTTTACTGTATGAGCTGGATTGTTTTACTGTACGAACCTGTATGCTTTGTCTGTATGAACCTGGACTGTTTGACTGTATAAACCTATACTTTTTTAATGTACGAACTTACTTGGACTGTTGACTGTATGAACCTGGACTGTTTAACTGTATGAACCTGGACTTTTTTACTGTATGAGCCTGGACTGTTTTACTGTATGAACCTGGACTATTTCACTGTATTAACCTGGACTGTTTCACTGGCTGAACCTGTTGTTAGTGTGCCATGTTGCCATGACCTTTTCCCACATGTAAACTTAATGTAAAGTTTCACCATGACAGACGTATCAGCAACATTTTTGGTGGATGTTATAGTTGCAAAAAAATGCAATCCATAAAACCTTTGCAGTGCTCAGTGCTCAAGTCCAGAAAGATGGAAGGTGTGCAAAAGCGGTTGAAAAATCCCTACAGAATAATGAAGCATTTGTCTTTTGTGATCAGAGAAGCATCACTAATCTTAGAATACTGAAATCTACTGGATAATCCCGAGGATTAGACAGATGTGATCTCATTCTAAAGATAACATCATTGCTCCACGGAGAGAATCTCATCCGATGATATGCTTCTGGGGTTTATCACCTGCGCCCCATCAGCACGACCCGGTTACCATCACTAGACATTAGTGGATCTCCTAGTCTTTATCTCACCCAGGACCGTTTCACTCTACCATCCTCTGGAGGTAGCTATAGGTCCATAAAAACATGATCAGCCATCACATAAAAACCACCTGCTTAATGTTGGGTAGGTCCCCCTTTTGCAGCCAAAACGACTGTGTCACTTCTCTATTAGAACCAGCGTTAGGTTTTTCTGCAATAACTTTACAATATCAAGTCATCATCCATGACACAATATATGTAATATATGTAATAAATGACAGAATGCGCTCGGACTGAACGGAAATGCTTATAAATGCCAAACCTACAACAAATCTATATGGACTTACTATGTATAGACTCTAGTCTGTTTGCTTGGGTTTGTTTCCTGTACGAAACGCTGCATACAACTAATTCAATTTCTTTGCCGTTTAATTTGAATAAAGGCATTGATATTGCAATTGAAAAAGGGGCACTACATTATTGAAAATCAATTTATGGAGAACAGTTGTCAAACTGAAGGACATAAAGAAGTAATGGGTAATTCGCTTATAAATACTCCTCTAAATCTGTACCTTTTATCAAATTACATACACATGTCTTCAATTTGTTTCTAACTAAGCCTTGTGAACTTAAATCAAGTCATTTGACAACTTTGAAAATCAATCACATACAGTTACAAAGTCCATTTACTCAATTACTTTGCTTCAGTGCACATTTATGTTACATTACAACACTTCATACTTCTACTCCAGTACATCCCAGAGGGAAATATTGTCTTTTCTACCCATCCACTGAAAATCATGTATCTCCCACAAAACTTAAAGAGTTTCTTTATGGATTGAGAAAAGCAGATAAAGTAACTGTTGGTTCTGGGTTAGATTTTAAGGAGATTTTGAGGTTCCTACCGCTTCGCTGCTGGGCGCGGTGTCAGCCATCCATTGCTCCATTGGCTCCCACTGTGGACTTAGATGTGACAGGATGCTTAAGTGGAGAGGTAAAATATGTGTGTGTGTGAGCGTGTGTCTGATAGAAGTGTGCAGGAGTGCCGTGTAAGGAGCTGGGTGGGATGGTTGGTTGAGGAGAGGGTGCAGCTTATCAAGTGTCCCCTATATGACATAACCAGAGTGAAAGGAGCTATGAGTCTTACTTAAGTGCATACGCACGTTTGCATCCGAGTGTGCATGAGGGGGTTTATGGCTTCACTGCTCATGAGTCTGCTCAGTCGCTCGTCCCCAGCATCCTTACGTCTATCAAGATGCATTTATTAGACGGGTTAAATTTTACACTTCATCTTCTTCAACTGGCAGGATTGTTAGGAAATAATCAAATTGATTATTGGAATTATTGATTGTCAAAGCGAACTAAGGATGCACACTCACAGGGAGCTGGTGCGTAAAAGAGGTTAGATATGTTTCCTCTAAGGATGAAATCTTAGTGTGATCAAGAAAACAAGCGTTAAGTGAACGCAGCATAGGGTGTTTGTTGCGGTAAATGCTCATGTAGTAGTTGACCTTACACCATGGATGACATGGAGCAAAGGTTGTCTTCTGGTTAGTTTTAAACTACCCAAAATCATGCATGGAAACTGTTGTGTATGTGAAGTCTTATTCGACCAAGCAAAGTGCTGTTAAGTACGTAGAAATACGGTACGCTGTTTATTAAAAGTAAAGCACTTTGGTCAGCTCTGCTTGTAAATAAAGTTGAGTTGAGTTGATGTTGATGACCCGGGGACATAAGGACCCGCAGTGAACCCACTCAAAAACACGGGCAGAACATGCAAACTCCACACATAAAGAGGTATATTTGAACCAAGAACCTTCGTGTCCGCAGAAAAACTAATATATTGTTTTCTGTCAACGCCATCCCACCCTTGAATCAGCATTAACAAGCCAGCATTGGTGCAGGAGGCAAAAACCAACATGTTCGGAGCAAGAAGGAGGACACAGTCGGAGAAAATGAGTTCTTCTTCAGGATGTCAGATGGTTTAAATGGAAAATCTAAATTATTCATCCTTGTTTGCCTTTCCACTTCATGTCTGCTGCTCCTCTGAGGCAGATGCCTGTCATAAAACTACCTGATATGGGGCTGCCATCTCCAGGCCAGAGTGGGTAATGAAGAGTCCTCCTAACTGCAGCCTAACATCTGAGCTCGGTTGAGTAGATTTAAATTAGGATTTCTCTCTTGGTAGAAGTCAGCCATGAAAGCAGCTCCTGTCATTGACTGATAACCATTATATCTTTGATTTAACAGTCAGGGACTTGGTCTTCAGGTGACTTTAGGGAATAAAATCAACATAAAACAAAATGCTGCTGCAAAGTAATTTGAAGCTCATGAATTCTACGCTTCACTTTCTCTGCTTCTTAGCCCACGGCGTGAGTATTTTACTGTAAAAGCAGCAGATTTATGTTAAATGGATATGATGTACATACAGCTGGCACCTCATACTGTGCTTTTCCATTCTCCCTAAATGGCTTATAAATAGAGGTCCATAGCATTTGGAGACAGCGCTGGTGCTTTTTGTTCCATCTGCACTATAAAATAACTGAGGTATTTTAATAGTGCTGTCAGTTGCTTCCTCTTTTTTTTTTGTATGGCTTAATGCACATGCATCTAAACATGTACACACTCTACTCAGGGTTCTGTTTCGCCAGCTGCATCTCACATACTGTGCACAATGAGTTGCATTATTGTTATCTGGTGTTGCATCATCAACTTTGGATTATTTTCTATAGAAAGAACACTGAGCATTATGTCTGCCTTATCCTGATTTGTCTGTAGAGATCCGCCGTAGCCTGCAGAGTGGATCTTAATCTTTTACTGCTCGTTGTTCCGATAACTCCTATCATTTGCTGAGACTAAAAACAGCAGGCTGCTGCTTTGGGGTCTTAGTTGGATGATGTCATATAAAATTGAGAGCATCTCAGTATCCACTGAGACATAAACTCAAGATTCTCTTAACTTATGGGGATAATTTGCATGTTTTCGTTGTATTTTAAATATAAATCACATAAAAGAAATGGCATAGCACCTTGGTAAAATGACGATAAAAATCTATTGAAAGTATTTAAGAAAATCACCTGTGACATGATAATTCAACATAAGAGTAAGTCGGTGTTATATGCTGTCAGTAATGTGTCATTCATTTCATTTGCAATAAGTGTAAAGGACATTTCATGGAAACACCAAACTCTTAGTTTTTCCCTTTGTTTTTTGGCACCTTGGAGTAATTGGGCACTATCACCACAAGATGGCAATATTGCTACTAGATATTGAGCAGTACCTGATCTGGCTATTGATCATTTTAAATTAAGTCATTTCCTGAAGTACATACCTAAAATAAACTTTAAAAAGCTCCACAACAGAGAATGTTTTTTGTTGTAAAATATCGCCTGTGTCCACTAGAGGGGACGTTCTGCACGTACTACAACCTTAGGCTTTGACATAAATCATTGGTTATACTAAAATCTGGCATTGTGAACTATAAAAAAGTACAAAGCACTTTGAAGCATGATTATGAGCCTGTCGAGAGGAACATGTTAAGAAAAAAATCAACTCTGCATGATGGGAAAGTAAATCCCCAGCAGGAGAAGGCTCTCCCACAGTTGAACAAATAATAGGTTCCGACAAAGTTTTGTTGAACAATCAACAGTCCTCATCTCAGAGGTGATATCTACACTGCACACAAAACCATACTAGAAAGAAATGTAATTTGCCCCTTGAAAAGTAATTAATTGAAGATTAATTTATTTAGAATGAATGACTCGGTCTCTGGATTGAGCTGACTTTAAGAATCTATACCTTCATCCACGGAATTTATTTAGCTCAAATAAGGACAAAATCTTGTTCTTTCCTGGGATATTATGCATGACATCATTGTAACTTGATCCTGATTAAAAAATAGCACAATATTAGCTGGAATGTCTTGCTAAGAAAAAGTAAGGTGTACTTTCTAAAGTAACAGCTTTTTTTACTTTCATGAAAATACTGTTTGGACAGCGTAAAGACAAGATGTCCATCAGCTTTTAACTTGAGCGTGCGCTCTAAACGCAATCTAGAAAAACCATTACTGCAACACATCAGAAACCGTTCGATAATGCACCTGAGCTGCAAAATCAACGTTTGCTGGAATGAAGAAAACAATCCATGCAGCCCTGACTGCACATTCCAAGCAGGCTCAACCTAACCAGCTACAGAACATGATCCTGCAACCATTTCTTATCTATTTAAGACAAACCTCAGACCAACCACAGATGGCGAGTGGTGGGAGCAGTTCGTGTGATGCATGACTTTGTAGATGTGAAAAAGGAAGAAATGAGAACGTAAACGGCATCCAACTTCATATCAACACGTCCCACACAAACTCATTCACTCGACTGTCCAAAAATCAAGATTGCCTGAGCCGCAGCAAAGTACAGTCCAAAACCAGCACAGGCCAGACACCCTCGCCCCTCCTACTGTGCGCCTCACATCTCTCCTACCTGGGTGACTTTTTCCGTGACATGGTGTGTCCGGTCGATGAGCTTGCAGGGAGCTATGATGTCCATCTCCCCGGAGGGTAGGGCAATAAGTGGGTCCGGTTTGAAATCCACAAAGTTGAGGGTAATCTGAGGGATTTTGGAAATGGTGCGGTACCGCATGAGGTCTGAATCCGATGTGGAGTTCAATATGTTAGACTTGCTGTTAACCGCGCCTGCAAACACACAAACACCAGAGTGAGCTGAAAATCCAAAGGGAGGGGGGAAAAAAAGGTCATCCCACTACTGCCCATACCAGTGCCGCCACTACCTTGCCGGATACTCGCTCTCCGGTTCTTTCGCTCCCAGTCGGGCCTCATGGCCTCTATCTCGTCGACGGAGGAGGCGCGACGCATACTGTAGAAGCTCTCCCGAGAACGGCTATGCGACAGGGAACAGTTGGAGGCCGAACCGTCCGGATTGAGGCTGAGGCGGTGGTGAGGTGCTACGCAGGGCGATGACTGGGTATGAGACCCCACAAGGTGGACTCTGTGTGAAGGAGGGGCAGCGGGTACCCATGGGTCAGAGCTCAGTAAAGTCCGCTGGTCCTCCTGGTTGTCCTCTGGCCAACACTGGAGAGCTGGTCTGGAAAACAGTAGAGGATTTGATAATAACAATAATACATTTGATTTATAGGGCACTTTACATTTGGATCAAATCTTTAGGTGCTACAAGGTAAAAGCAGATAAAAGCATCAATAAAAAAATTAAAAAATAATCTAAAAATATGACCAAAAAGCAGCAAATGATCATTAATGATCATCATCAGGCAGACGGACAGAGAGATCACAGGCATGCAGGAAGTCGGCCGGGCAGAAAGACAGACAGATTGATAGATAGATATATAGGCAGAAAGATAGGAATATTTTAGCAATCAGCGACCTTTAACCTTAGTACAAGAAAAACATTTGCTTGCAAATTTAAGATATTACAAAGGAAGGAAAACCTGAGGGCCTACCTGCTTTCAATGATTTGCTCCTGATGGTCTGGCGCCAACGGGGGAAGGGGCAGGAACTCTCTCAGGCCAACGGACTCTTGGCTGTGGTGGTCTGGGTGCAGCGGGAGTCGGGTAGCAGTGGGGATGTGACCGGCCTCAGTATCGTTCAGAGACGCTTTACTGATGGACAGGGAGCGCAGCAGCGGGAGACGCAGCTTGAACCCTCGTGGACGACCTGGAAGAGAGGAGGAGGAAAGAGGAGACTCATTTTCTGAAGAGTGAGGTGAAGGTAAATTTGATGAAACTGTAAGCGAGAGGGAGAAAGTCAAACTAGGAGAGAGGGAGATTTGCTTTGGATCATGTTGAATCCAGCTTCACAAAAAATTCCATGCCGGAATCTGGGGCACTGATAGATTTCTGGCTAAGCTGCAAAGTTATAAAACAAAAAATCTCGTTAAGGGACCAACTTGATTTTATCAGTGGCCTGCTTCGGATACCCCAGTGTTATCCCTCTGGAACTTGAAGTGCATGTTCATTTTCATGAAAAAAAAAGCATTGTTTAAAACCTTATCCAACTGTACAATGGAAAGAAAAAAATCCCCCTCAAATATCCGTAAAAAGACCCGTAACATTTTGTTGTAAAAAAGTTATAAAATTACGAGTTTATTTGGCAAGATTTCTTGAATCAAGATGTGATATTTAAATAAAGGACCTCTTTAAATTAGCCGGGAAATCTCATTTTGAACTAAACTTTATTAGTATTGTGTCTAAGGCTAAAACATTTGTATTTCTTTCTCAAAATTAGCGTTATGTTTTTTTGTCAGCTTCCTCATTTGAAGTAAAAGGAATTTATTTTAAGTTGTATAATAGTGATGCTGAAATAAGCTCAAAAAGTTACATTCAAGCATTTCAAGATAAAATATGTCTAAACTGACAAAAGGCAACTCTTTGAGAACAGTGGCGTCACAACAATCACTCATATTTTGGACCCTCTCTTCTTTGTTGGTTTCTGCTACTGTGATAAACATAAACTATCCAGACTTCCTGGTTGGTGGTCTTACCAACATGATCTTAAAAAGTTACTCCTCCAACTACTGGCCTGTCTTATAATCTTTGGGTTCTTGTCAGTCATTCTTAAGAGGATTGTTAGCACATTTTTACCTCAAAGTTTATCATGTAAACAAGGTCTCACATAAACTCTGTGGTTCAACAATAAGCATGAGAGGAACAACAAACAGAAAAAACATCTCAATCAAAATGTTTAAGTCTCTTGTGTGTTTCTAAAGTGGACGATGAGCAGAAACAGAGCAGGAAACAACAAACAAATAAAGAAGTTGGTCTGTAGCTACCGGTGACGAGCCAGGTGGGCAGGCGGTGGTTGAGCTCCTCTTTGTGTTCCAGGTATGTCTCCTCTGACATGACCTCGAAGTTGAGGATGAACATGATCACCATGCCATCTTCGTTCTTTACCGGCACCACATCCACCATACACAGGAAGCAGTGACCTAATTGTCAACAGAGAAAAATAAAGCTCAGACAGACATACAGTCACCAGTTTACCTCTCATCGGTTTCATGAGTTGGATTTTCCTGTTTCCTTTAAGATTTCATGCTCAATTGCTTTAAGTGCTTAATATTATTTTTGCTAAAATAACAAAACGGCTATGCAGCAAAAAGATATTTTTAAACTTCTTCCTCGTTGGCTTTTACAGACAAAACCTTTCATCGTCACATTTCTGCCACAAATGCCATAGTTCAGTTTGATCCTTCAGGCTACTGCACAAACAAGGCAGTACAAAACCTGAATCTGGATATAAGTATTAAGGGTTACTTCCAATAGTAATGTTTAAAAAGTTATATTTTTGGCTGATTTAGAAAAAAAAAATATATGTAGGAAAATGATATTCCATTTATTCAAAGTTACCCCTACATTTTAAATACTGAACCAATGTTGATAACCCTAGATGTTGGCGATAGCACTTTTGTTAGATTTACAGTCAGTGATTGATGCTCAGGGTCGCAGGAAGGGTAATAATTTTGATTTTTAAATCTGTGTCATTTCATCTACAGATGCACACGACTGTCAAATGTCACACCGCGAATGAACACGCTTGAAGGAATTACAAAGGACCGCTTTCTCTCTCTGTCTCTCTCTCACACACACAGATACACACACACACACACACACAAATAAAAACGTACACATTACTTCATTTTCTCTCCTTATTAAATGTGCATCACACAAGCGCTCACATATGAGGCCGAGAACATCCGCTCATCTCACACACGAGTGCTAAAATAGCTAAGT
The DNA here is from genome assembly GCA_037951165.1 of Lophius americanus. Lineage (NCBI taxonomy): Eukaryota > Metazoa > Chordata > Actinopteri > Lophiiformes > Lophiidae > Lophius > Lophius americanus. Next base: position 6,482,984 of record JBBDHG010000015.1, on the reverse strand, counting down.
AAGCGTGAAATTGGACTACAAGTGACGGTAAGTGGCCGGGATTCTCCCATTGGCGAGGATTCTCTGCACAGAGCAGCTCGACGGAAAGCTGCTAGGTTAACCCCCCCCAGCCACGCCAGGGACAATTTGGTGTTTTCAGTTTTGGTTCTTTTTGATAAGGAATTTTTTAAACGCTTGCACATTTTTTAAGGAAATGTTGTAATGTAAGACTTAGGGCCTATACTATGTCAATAATACACTGTGTAAAACGAATGAATATGTGATAGCTATTAGGTTTTAGTTAAAAGAACCAGGTCAGGAAAAGAGTAAAATATACACTTTTACTGACTGGACACTTTTAACTTAAATCAGTCCAAATCATAACAATCAAATATTAATTTACTTTTGGGATTTTAACCCTTTAATAAGCACTTTGTTTGCTTTAAGCCACTTTTTTTTTTTATAAATGACAAAAATCAAAAATATTTGTTAAATGCCAAACGTATTTTTTTTTGGAAACAAACTCACTATGTTTCAAGTTAGCGATTAGCTATAGCAATAATTTTGATACATTATTACATTGATCACAGTAGTAGATTAAAGAAAATTCCTTTCTTAACCGCCGGACGTGAAACATCTTCTTGCCGAAACTACCATAAAATGTTATATATTAATAATAATTCACACATTACAAACTTAATGCTTTTCACTTACATTTGCCCTGAATCTGCAATATTAGGTTTTGATTAAATTTTCCATGTAAAACTGTGAGATAATATGAATATTTAATATTTTATGGCAGTTTTAAGAAGGGGGACATTTTACATCCAAGGTTAGGTGGTGAAAAGGTTGGTTGTTGTTTAATACTGAAACAATAAACTATTCATGCAAAATCATGGTTCTTCCTAATAATTGACAACTTCCAGAATGAGTCAATTACATAAAATAATACATTTCATAAAAAAAAAAAAAAAACGGATCATCATGTAGACAAAGTGATATTCAAGGGTTAAAATCCTGAGAATAAATTAATATTTGATAGTTATGATCAGGGCAGATGTTAGTTAAAAGCAAAGTCTGTGAAAATATTAATTATATTGAAATATGATTTTTCATAGCAGGTACGGGAAGGGGATATAATACGTCCTCCAAAGAGTGCCGGAGTTTAACCGGACGAAGTGAAACAAATGGATTTAAGTAGGATAAAAAGCTAATAATAAGACATCCATATGAGACAACATTTACATCCAGATCAGTGTTCTTTGGTTCATGAAAAAAGTCTTGTTCCTTTACAGTACGCTCTAAGAGAGCATCGTCATCCATGACTGGTATTTGACTCTCGGACATCAGAAATGCAATCAGCATTCACAATGACACATCACACGTATTTTAAATCCAATCTAATCTGTCCCCCTAGATTTTCCAAATCCTGGCCAAACACTGTCCTAGCAAATAAAAGATCTAGATGCACCACGTTTCACACCAAAAGTAAACACTATGTTTGCCTTGTCCAAATATGTATGCAGCTAAAGCAACCCTTTGATCTCAAACAGCATACCTGCGTCTTACCTGGACAGTGACGGCCAGTGAGCGGCTCTAAATGGTAATCACGGCGGTTTATGCGGTGTGGAGTTTTTACAGCCAACCCAGTGTATCTACTTCACGGCCGCATCAATAACTCAACCAACCGCCTTTCATTCATCTCACATCATCGCCGGAGAGTGGGCCCAAATCCGATTGGACAGAAGCGTAATCCCAACATTGGAGAGGAAAAAAAATATGAAACACGGGGAAAATCAAAGGATTACACCATCTGGCCAACAGCGTGTGCACGTGTGTGTGCATGTACTCTGTGCACATGCATGTGCAGAAGGTGGACCCTTCATAAGCTACTGGGTCATGCTCAGTCATGCCTGCTCTCATTAACGGCTGTGACTTTGAATACGCAGCCCTTTTAATCTCTAAAGGTGTTGCTGCTTCTCCAGGCCCTTCAGCCTTGCTGGGATGGTCGGAATTTGACCAGGAAGCATCCATTGAATTGAATAACGGAGTGGATCCGGTTAAGGGTGTTGAGTCAGTGTAACATCAAGAGAATAGGGCATTTGTTGCAATTTCTGTCTGCAACTTAAAACCTGTTCCTCTCTCCCGAGGGCACATAATTGGGCTGGTACCTCAATTTTTTCTACCTTTTTTTTTATTTTTTTACAGTGCATAATGCTGGATTTAAAATAAACAATGATTTATGACATCTCAAATCACCACATCAAATCCTTCCCAGTGTCATTGACCTAGATCTGGATCTCTATTTCTTTTAATCATTACCTCCACCTCCCACTCTTCAAGAACTTCGTTCATCATACACCGGTTTCAGTAGAGTCATCAGCCGCCACCTCCATCAACACCACAACGGCTGGCCTACTTACAACATTTCATCTGTTGCAGTAAACATCCATCCATCAACGCACAAAAATGCATCCATTAAATCACCCATCCATCCATCAATACACATCTCCCCACCCATCCCTTCATCCATCAGCACACATCCAACCCTTCAACACACATCCACCCGCCCATCCAGCAACAGACATCTACCTACCCATTCATCCATCACTCAACACCCATCCATTCAAGCATTCATCCATCCATCCATCAACCGACATATACCCACCCTTCCATACATCCATCCATCAACACGCACCTACCCATCCATCCATCATTCGTCCACCCAACCATCAATTCATCCATCCATCCATCCATCCATCCATTCAACCGTCCATCCATCATCCATCCATCCACACATCCATCTATTCCATTTACTTCATTGACTTTGCTCACATGACTGAAATACTGCTATACTGTATGGATGACAGATGCAATTTGTGCAATCACACACATGTTCATTTGCACATGCATACACAGACACACACACACACGCACACACACACACACACACACACACACACTCTCTCTGTAGGATTATTTGCCAGACTCAGAGGATTTAACTTCAGCTCATTGTTTGAGGTCTTATACATTATAAGACAAAGTATTTACTCTCATTTTCTTGAGTGAAGATGAGCTGTATACGCTCACTCGGCCATATCTCACTCCTCTGTGAGTTTGTGTGTGTTTACTTTAAGGGCGTATATTGTGTACAATGATAAAATGCACTGTAGAGTGAGTTCTAGCACTTTGAGATTTGATCCAAATGTAAAGTGCGTTATAAATTAAATGTATTATTATTATTATTATTATTATTATTATTATTATTATCATTACTGTGTTGTAAGCACACAAGTGCATGCTTAGAACCATCAGACCTCTCTTTTGCAGACCATCAGACCGTCTCTCTGCTTACTTTAACAGATTTCATCCCAGAGCTTGGGAAATGAATTGAGGTCAAAAGGCCAAACACCTTTTTCATCTAAATGTTCCCCCATGGATGAAGTCCAAGTCAGTGTGTACCAGCCGATAATCTGATTCCGCTTTGCTGATTTACAAAACTGGAGGAGATTATCACCATTAACTCAAACGCATCCAAAAACAGCAGCGTGCAAAATGCTCTGGAGTTGGACGCACCATCATTCAACACAGAGCTTTCAAATTTAAAGAAATAGATGGTTTTGGGGGGAGGGGCGTTATGACAGCTGGAGATCTCGGCTGAAGATATGGATCATACGCACTTCAGACAGTTAATCAGTCCAGGTTCATACAGTAAATCAGTCCAGGTTCTTTAAGGGAATCAGTCAAGGTTCGTATAGTGAAACATTCCAGGTTCAATCAGTGAAACACTCCAGGTTCATACAGTGAAACATTCAAAGTTCAATCCCTGAATCAGTCCAGGTTCATACGGAGAAACAGCCAAGGTTTATACAGTTAGTCAGTCCAGGGTGACAAGTGAAGCAGTCTAGGTTTTTACATTGAGACACTCCAGGTTCAATCAGTGAATCACTCCAGGTAAATACAGTTTGTCAGTCCAGGTTTGTACAGTGAAGCAGTCTATGTTCATAAAGGTTCTTCAGTATCACCACCAGGGGCACAGTAAATTTTCTCGGGAATATTTATCTATTTATTTATCTATTATGAACATAAATAAGGGAAAAGGGCCAATGATTTGTTTGTCTGAGGCCCCCAGAGTCTAGGACCACCACCGAGCAGATTACATAAAAGTCTATATGATTTCTCTTATGAAATACCTCCCAAGAATCATAAAGGTTTTATAATTCAGTTCTTCTTTTAACCTTTTCAATCTGAGAGAACGAGACTCAACTCTGTCTCATCTCTCTGTCAGAGCATCCTTCTCTGAGCCGGGTTAGGAACTAGAATCATAATCTCTGCTATACAACAAGTGGATTAAAGGAAAAGAGATTAGTGTTCAATCAATCACCTCCTCACTTCTGCACAGAAGTGAGGGGATCAGAAGGGGAAGCTTAGACGGTCAGAGAGACGGATAAAATATCCTGAAAATTCAGTAGTTTCAGTTCAAGCATATTTATTGCAGGATTTGTTTTTTAAAAAGTATTAAAAAAAGAAGACATTTTTGTTTTTTTTATCATCTTCTTCTGGTTCTGTCTGAATATTTCACATTTTTTAATTATTTGATCCTTCCAAACATAAGAGATCTACAGCAGTGAAATAGTGAACTAATTGCATATGAATGAACCGACCAACCGACCAATGAACCAATATATCAACCAACCAACAAATGAATAAACCAACCAACCAACCAATAAATCAATGAACAAATCAAACTACCAACAAATGAATGAATGAACCAACCAACCAACCTACCAATGAACGAACTAAAGAAACATCCAACAAACCAATGAAATAACAACCAACCAACAAACCAATGGATCAACCAACCAACCAACCAACCAACCAATGAATGAATCAACCAACCAACCAACTAACCAACCTACCAACAAACAAACCAAGGAACCAACAAACCAACCAACCAGTGAATCAACCAACCAACCAATCAACCAATGAATCAACCAACCAACTACAGCAACATCTAGAAGCTCCCCCTGGATGTCCCGAGTTCATTCTGTTATTCAGCTCCTGCTAAAGGTGTTCATAAAGGAGATCAGTGAAAAAAGCTGCACCAGGCTCATGAGAGGTGAGCTCCATGGTTTTATTAAGAAAAAATAGATGCACAATAGGATGATTTGTATTAAGATGTGAGCTTCACAATGACAATGAGCTGCATCGATGGTTTCTTCTCTCTGAGTCTGAGACTAGTTACATAACACACATCTATGCCTGCTTGTGAGTGATGTGAATGTTTTGCTTGTATATTCTGTGAGTGACGATCTGTGTTTCCAACAGGATCAGGGCAGCATATCTGAAAACCATTAGTTCAGGGTTTGTATCCATCACAGAAAAGGATAGGGGGTGGGCTATTTGTCAGTGAACACAAGAGTTGAAAGAGGATGAGGATTTGGTTTGTGCTTCCTTTCGGCTGTTCTGTTCTGCATCACTGACAAACATTCAGCAACAAAGTGACAGGAGGGAATGAAAGAGGCGGACAGTCTTGTTAACAGTTATATTCTGTTCCTTTCCATTATTCCTTGGAAAAACTCTAAAAGAGAGCTTCTGCTGAGTGAGAATCAGTCCAGGTTAATTCACTAAAACAGTCGAGTTTCATTTAGTGACACATTCCAGATTCACCCCAACTAGTTCGAATTACCTGCACTGTCAGAATAATCCCACCAAAGCTTGTTTTAAACTCACCTAACTTCTCAAGTGTGATCACACCCAAAATGCTGTCAGGTTTTCTGGAGAGGCATGATATGATGCTGGCCATATTCAGACCATGTTGATAATCACAATAGCATGATTATCACAAAAATATATATGAGCATACTGAATATTGACCTATTTATAAAAGAGCATCGCAAAATTTGGATGAGTCTGTCCCCTCTTCAAGCTCTGAGTACCCATCATGTTGACTGACTCAGACAAAGTGATACCAATCTTAGGGCAGATGAACTTTGATTGCCTGCAACTTTCTGATGCTTGTGGAGAAACTCAGCCTCATCTTCAACTACACACATCTAGGCGAGCTGACGTCATTTCAGGCCCTCAGCTCAGCCTCTGCAAAGCAAACTCTTCTTCCCAAGGCAAACTGATGTCCTTACACAGAAGGTCAGGGTGGGAGAGTCATCATGAGGATGGATCTATGGTTCATTATAAATCCACTGAGAATAAGCACCGCTTTGGCCTATCGCCAACCTGGAGCAGAAGATTTACCGTGCAAGGTGAGAAACTGCTCAAGATACCGGCCATTAAGGGTGAAGGAAGTGTCACATTACAATTTCCTGAAATCTATACAATAAACTGACGATCAACGTGTTAATCACATTGACTAGTCCTGAACTACTGCAGGAGTTAATCCCTGCAGAATCCTTGACAAGTTCAATTGTTAATCTCCATGTATTTTCACCTGTAATCATATTGAATGTCTGTCATATACTCAAGGATTAGAGAAAAAAACTTTCATACTGTCAGTACAATCTATTGATAATATTATGCATAATTTGATTTAAGAAAGTTTTGAATGCATATATTTCATTTGTAGTTTAATTTCCCAAAAGAGTAGCATTAACCCTTACTCAAGTAAGGTATCAGAATACTTTATCTGAATACTTTATCCATCACCAAAGCGTTCATATAACCTCATTGAGAAACACTCAAACGGCGTTATTTGCATGCCCCCCATTTCAAAACTAAATACTAGAGACTAAAATCTAATATCTGTAATATGAACAGCATTGCAAAGTGGACCACTAGATGGCAGAATACTGCAATCTTTCCAGAATCCTCTCCCAGTGGAAAATACCCTGCTTTATTATCTTACCCAACAGAGATACAAGCAGTTCATCTTGATACTCTACACCACAGATCATTCTGGTGTGTCAGACTGAGCTGGATGGAAATATAAAACTGGCATGTGTGGCTGTGTGAGTGAGGAGTTTGCATCAGAGTGTTAATATTGGTCCTAAATTCCTCTCCACCCTCATCTCTCTGAACTTGGCTACCAGCTGTCATTTGATAAGTAACATTTCTCCATCACCCAACCCACCCCACACCCACACAGACTCAGAATGGTTAACCCGTGCACCCTGTTCCGTAGACGCAGAAGAAGGACACACTACTCAAGACAATCATTTATCAGCCTCCTTCAGCTGTAATAGAGAAAAATAGCCAACTGGTGGGCTGTGTGGGAAAGTGGGAGCTGGATTTTAATGGATTGTTGTGGTGTGTGAGTCTGTTTATGTGTGAATGTATGAATGAATAAGTCTTCCCCCGATGGTGGGATATAAGAAAGAATAGCAGTCCAGCTGTGTTGGTGATTGATTTGTGCAGCTGATGGGGGGAGGTTGACTAGGCTCCAGAAAGGACAGGGGAACTATTAAACAAGTCATTGTCCCAGAGGACACCTGTCGGGGTTAAAGGACGAGCTGGCAGCGAGCGGTGCCTTAGACTCTGTTTGTTCTGTGGAGTTTATCCCGGCTTGGGAGCCTTATGATGGGTGACCAGGTTGGGGCTTTTCAGGGTAGGTACTATTAGGATATATTGCACGCATTAATCACTTGAATTTAGGCCTAATTACTTGCTGGCAAGGCTCCAGAGTGGAACTGTTTTGGTCGCTAATGTGTTGAAAAGATTTTGAAAGACTGAAAATTTTTTATTGGTGCACCTAAAATTTAGCAGGTGAGATTAGAAAATATTAATTTTAAAAACAACAAACAATTTTATCTATTTAAATTTTAAGCTATTCCGTTCCATTTTCTTCCACTTTTGTAGTTGCAGCAGGCTCTCCACAGCAACACTCTCCAGCCCATCCTCGAGGATCCCAAGGCGTTCCCAGGCCCGACGAGATATATTATCCCTCTAGGGAGTTCTGGGTCAGTCCCTCTCCTCCCAGTGGGAAATGCCAGGAGAACCTCCAGAGGGAGGCGTACGGATCAGATACCAGAACCACCTCAACTGGCTCATATCAACATGAAGGAGCAGCAGCTCAACTCTAAGCTCCCTCCAGATGTCTGAGCATTTCAGCTTATCTCTAAGACTGAGCCCAGCCACCCTATGAAGGTTGTTATTTTCATCCATTTTTACACTGTAAAACAAAATATTCATAATATATTGCAAAATAACAGCTGCTGTGTTGCCAGAGTTTTACTGTAAGGGACCTGTAAATTACAATAAATTCAGCCTAATATATGGGACTTTTAAAATTTTGTTTCTGCAAGAATTTTATTTTTATAGCTGTCATCCTATATCAACAAACAGTAAATTGCTTGATTTTTTTCAGTCAGAGTATGTTGAAAACAGAATTTTACAGTGGAACAATAACAGAGAAATAACATTATGTCACAAACAATCTGTCTAAAGGACAGATCTTCCTTAAAAGTACAGACATACCTTCATTCCTACAGAAAAGAGATATAAGAAATATGGTATTAATGTAAAATACCGTGGATTTCGTGGTCACTGCTATTGTAATTTGCTGACCTTTTATTTAATGTCCTTGTAAAGAGGAAAAATGCCTTGTACTGTTTACCCAGTACAAGACATTTTTTATCATAATGCCTTGTACTGGGTAAACAGATTTTTTACAAACCCAAACTGGCAGTATTTTACCATGAAAAATATGGAACTTTTTTACAGTGTAGCCTACCCTTAACTTCAATCTTTGGGTCAATACTCAGAGCATGAACATAGTTGACGGTTGGAAAATCGATGGAGTGATAAATTGAAAACTTTGCTGGTCCAGCTCCATTTCCCCATCACTCAAGAACAAAACAACAATTTACTATTGTGTTTTTTTTAATTTCACCTTCACCTTTCCCATGTGCTGAACGTGTCTATGTGATTGACCACTAGACTAAACAGAACATGTGAAGATATTGTTAATTAAATAAATAATACATCCACTACCAGCATCTAACAATATGGCTTAATTTCTGTACAGCATTATCTGTAAATGGAAAGATAACATGGTACTACACCTAAAAAACAATCCAATTTCAACCCAGGGGGTTGGGTTCAGGCTGCTCACAGAAAGGTTAATAAAGTGGAAAGAGAGTCTGACCGGTCATGGTCTAATTCCATTGCAGTATGTGTGGTCACAATTATTTCCCAAAAGCTTCCACAAAAGACTGCCTCCCACATTACAAAAATTACAGTTTTCTTTTTTGTGTCTTTCAGGCTCTGAAAGTATTGTTTCGATGTCTTCTTCTATAGTAATAATAATAGTCACCCGTTATTATCAGTTTGTTATACACACTACAACATTATGAAAGAATTTCTTTGTATTTCACCCATAGTAGGCAGTCGCTGTGAAGCACCTGGGGAGCAAACTGGGGTTCAGGATCACGCGTAAGAACCGTAAGACATGGAAACGGCCATGTGAGTCCAGATTCTAAACGCCAACCTTTTGATTGATGGACGACTACTCTTCCTCTTGAGGAAGAGCCACCCCTTCAATTATAAAACTGTGATTAAAATGCTGTGATCCATCTTCATTGAATCTGTCACAGTAACATCTAGTGTGATTCCTAAAGCTCTTAACTTTTATTATCATACCAAGATTTTTCATATAGACCTTTCAATAACAATGATACACGCAATTATATATGGCCACCTGTCCTTGAGGTGACTGGTTGGGAAAAAGTTAAATGACATGACGTTTTGCAGAAAAAGGGACCATGAGTTGTAAGTCAAAGTTCTCTATTTACCAGTTGATCTCCTATGGTCATGAGCTCTGGGGAGTGACTGAAAGAAAGAGGTCAAAGGTACAAGCTGCTGAAATAAGCATCCTCCATAGGGTGGCTTGACTCAGTCTTAGGTATGAGGTCAGGAGATCAGACATCCGGAAGGAGCTCGGAGTGGAGCCGCTGAGTGAAGTTGAGGTGGTTCAGGCATCTGATCAGGATCCCTCAAGAAGCCTCCTGTTGTAACTTTTCCACGAATGTCCAACTAGCAGGAGACCCCAGGACAGGAATCGAAAGAATGAGGTCGCAGATGCAAGTGGCTGAAATGAGCTTCCTTCATAGCTACTACCTTATGAATGGTAGGGAAGAAGCTCTCATATCCAGAGGGAGCTTGGATCAGAGCTGTTGCTACATCGTGTCAAAAAAGGCTACCTACCAAGGTTGTGCTGACATCTAATCAGTATGCCTCCCTTTGGAGGGCTTAAAGGCACATCCAACCGAGAAGAGACTCCAGAGTTGACGAAGAACTCACTAGACGGACAATATACAGACATCTGGCCTGGGAACGCCTCATGATCCGCCAAGATGAGATACAGAGTGTTGCTGGGGAAGGGGTAACTTTGGATTATCCTTATCAGTATGCTACCACAGCAACCCAACCATTGAAAAGCGGAAAAATTGCATGGATGGAGGAGGTCTGCCCGCAACTCCAGTATCCATGACTGTGTATAAGGTTAGTCCACACCACACCTTTGAATCACTGCAACTCTGCCTCAATGTAAGCAATTATTCCTTTAAAAAAAAAGGAGAATTATATTTCACAATATTTAAACTTGTGATAAAGTACCAGTTCACATGCAGGCTGAACTGTGGAGGGTGGTCTCCATCAATCACTTGATTTTTGAATGAAGAAGATAGATATGCTGATATACCAATGCTTCTTCATTGTGTAAGTATGATGAGTCTCCTGAGAAAGATCTATGTCAAAGATGCCTCTCCATAATATGTACACACGTGAACACAGGTAGACTTACAATTCCTAAAAACAAAAAACATGCAAAAACTGTTAGAAATAGATATTACGGTGAAAAAATGTTAAATGCTAACAGTAAAGGCTGTAAAATTCTGAACAATATATTAATGTAGTAGATAAATATGAATTATTTTATTTAAAGAAACAGTAAATAACTTTATTTTTGGTATTCACAATATGTGAAAACAAAATTTTTCAAATGAATGAAAAAATACCATAATGCCTCAAGCAAGTCGTTACTGTTTAAGCATTATTCAGTCTAAATTACATATTTCTCTTGATGCACATTTAAATTTACATTAAAAACAACTTCATAGCATAAATTATTTAAAACCTTCTTGTTGTCCAGGTTTCCCTGCCTAAACAGCACAGAACCATCGAGGCTTGGACTCCACCAAACCCCCTGAAGGTGTGTGTTGGTTTCAGGCACCAAGTCCTACTAGATGCAAGGTGATGCCTCAATGGATCAGACTAGTACGTCCATCACATCCCACAGGTGTTGAATTGAATTGAGATCTGATCTACATATTTATATTGCAGTTATAAAGCAAGGCATGAATTGCAAACCAAAATAAAGAGTCAGGCTGAGCACCAAGGTCAAATTAAAGTATTAATGACGAAAAAGGCTTCGACTTTCTGAACAAGTTCATTACGTGTTAGGCATCGATGTGGTCAAAAATAAGTAAGTAAGTTTAATGCAGAATAATAGATTTGAATGCTTTATGGTATGACACGGCAGTCGAAATGCAATACAGGACCAACTCAGCACATAAATCAGGGTCATAACATATTAAAATAGTTAAAAAAGAGCCAGGCTTCGAGATTCAATATACCGTATGATAATACACACTCAAAAATAACTCTTTGAATGAACTAAAAAAAAGTCATGTGTGTTTCTATCAGTATAAAGTAACTTAATGAACTTGGGTCTGGTCAATATAGTTAATTAGGGTTGATTCTACTTCATGACTTGGAAGAGGTCCAATGTAATTAAAAAAGTTTGATTCAACTAACATGGATTATTTCAAAGTATTTTGGGGATGGTTTGATTCAACGTAACTGAAGTTGAATCAAGAGGCATTTATATTATGGGGAGGCATGTATATGTGCGGAGGTGCAGATCAATAAGGGTAAGGGGGAATATGCCCCTGAAGGCAAAGACATGGAAGCATAAGCAAAAATCTGCTAAAATTTGACACTAAAACTTAGACTGATACCTTGCAAAAACTGATCAAATTACACGAAACAACCAATATTGTCTCATCATCATAACATTACATTTTAACCACTGACAGGCGATGTTGGAATGAGATTGGTTAGCTTGATTGTGTGGTTGTGATGTATTAGACACAAAGTAAACATTTTGTCCTGGTATTTAAGGTTGGAAGCAGGAAACAAGAACAAGCATTAGGATCCCGGAGACTTTTACAAAGACCAGGTTGTGAGAACTAGACAACTGGGTCAAACATGTCCAGAACTGCAGGTTTTGTTGGGTGTTCCCAGTGTGTGGTGATTTGAGTGGGCTGAGGATGTGCTCACTAGCATGACATCTATTAGGGCAATGTCTAATTTTCATGTATAATTACATTCTCTTATTCATTCCTCATATTTATATATTTATAACTATTCTATTTTTGCACTTAAATGTATGCTATAGTGTGACTGCGGAATGTCTAGTATCACCTAAATGTAAAACATTGTTTACTTCGTTGTACATTGGGTAATGACAAAAACGGCTTTCTCTTTTTCTATTTCCTATCCTGTTTTGATGGCATAGGTGCCAATACTAGGCGAGTAGTTTTAATATTATGGCTGATCAGTGTATTTCCAAATACAGTCAGCGTGCCTGAGATTCAGCCGCATTTCTGCCAGATTTCCTGGTTACAGTATCAATGATTGATGTTTCTTGTGACCTTCTGACACCAAACCATCAGGTTAAAACTTACAGCTGCACACAGGAAATATCAGAACGGTATTAACTCAGTATATTCTCAAAGATAAACGCTTTCATTTGACTCGTCCTCTAATGCCACCCTCAGGACAAATGGGAAATATGCTTTATGTTTTTCATTCAACAATTTAATAGTGTTGGGTCGAACACAAATAGTGATATAGTCCTATGGATGTCTTTTTCCCCCACGTGGGACTATGTACAGAGATAGGGAGAGGGAAAAAAACACAAGAGTTTCATTTCCTGTAGTTATTCAATATTATGATGCTTCCCATCTTCCTCTGTCCCTGCTGCCGGATATTCCAGCCCTTCACTGTTTGAAGACAGAGAGTAATAAGGACAAGCCAGGGACGTTGAGAAATCTCAGGGAGATAAAGACGAGATGACTACGTGTGTTCCTCCTCGACCAGAACATCTCAAGGATCACAGTATGATTTCAGTACAGATCAGAGACGAGGAAGGTGACAGAGTTCACAGGCGAAAAAACAAATCCAGGCAAAAACCACGCAGAGAAATCAAGATCAAGCACGAGGGTGAAGAAATGTAAGAGAGAAGCGGCCTAGATGGTGGGCAAGTAGTCTACTCTGATGAGCCTGACATGACCTGAGGGTTCTGCAAAAACATGCATAACTTAAAACGGAATTTAATATATGTGTACGAGTCTACCGGAGGTTGTATTTAAGACAGGATCACACATGTATTTCAAGCTACATCTCTTTAGCTGTTATTCTTTTGTATGCACTTTTATGCCTGCCGTGTTGCCCACTCTATCTCCCACTCCCTCCCTCTGTGAACTATGTGCACATAGTTATGGAGGTGGACATAGTTATAGATGAAGATGATGAAGATTTCACAGCCATCCAAGAGCAGCTTCTTAAGCAGTGGTGCTTCATGTCTACTGTTTATTGTTGATCTGATCCTTTACCAGAGTATCCTGCACAGAGTGACGTGTAAATACTGACTGTAGTGGTCCGAGTTCTGCTAAGAGGTTTGGCTGGTTTATAAACCAAACACATCCCTCAGCACCTTTATTCTCACTTATGTTGTTAAGGTTGTCATAGATACATTTGCTAGATCACGATGGAGAGTTTCAAAACAGTGATCATAACAATTTAAGAGGTTGTTATATTGTACCTCGCAAATAAAACGTCTTAAAGCAGAACAAACAATATATTAAACCGTGGTCCATCCCTGACATGTGAAGACATATGGTTACTCTGGAACACTCCAGAAAATAAATCTTCAAATTACCTTTAAAAAATCGTAGAAAGTATTGTGATGTGATTAAATGTGTTTCTTGTAGTACTAAGTAATTACGTTGGTCAAACTTAATGCACTTGGGTTGAATCAATATATTTTATTTTATTTATTTATTCAACTTAATTACTAGGATTAGTTCCAACTTGTTTATCATGGTTGATTCCAATTATTTGCTTAGATTTGGCTCAATTTTAATCATTAAGGTTGATCAATTGAGTAACTTGGATTATTTCCAACTTTTTAATGGGGTTTATTAATCTTAGTCATTTGGTTAAGTTCAAATGTAGGTAGAAATGTAAAAATAAGCGAATGGGACTGATTACGAAATACACTCCTAGAAACTTCCCTGAATTGGGTCCATCAGCTTTTGATCAGATGTGGTCTATGTACAGGCAGAAGGCCAACCGTACATGCCCCTTTGGCAGGGGCATAAACATTTATATGAGTAAAATTAGGTATGAGTGTATGCTAGAGGGGAAGAAGAGGGGAAAATTTCATCATCTCTTTGGTTAATGAAGGAGCACTCCAGAAAAACATAAGCCGGCTGCTTTGTTGCCTTGGTAACAAGAGGAGGGAGAATGAAACGGAAAACAGCGAGACCACTATCAAGATTTAAGGAGAGACGGTGGAACACAGTGTTACAGTACCTCCGCCATGGAAGAGCAATGTGCAGTGTGTGTGTGTGTGTCTGTGTGTGTGAGGCTGTCATCGACTGTGGTTTTATAAGCTGAGTGATAGAAACCAGAGTGTGTGCTTTTCACTAGAGCTTCTCTGTTGCTGCTGTTAGCTCTGAGTGAGTCTGAGACAGACACGGCCATCTATTCGCATCGCATCCATCCTTAGAATCCTTATCTCGTCCTGTGCCTTTCCTTCAACTCCTGAAACTTGAGTGATCTCCACATCCATCCAAGGTAAACACAAACACACAAACTAGGTCTAACACATTTTATTATGTCTCCCAGTCTGGGGAAGCTCTCAAAAAAGTGATCTTTGTCAGTCAGTAAATTCAATAATGCACTTAATAGATAATTTAATTAATACTCATATGGTATTTATATGGTATATTAGCTTTTTAAGCTTAACCCAATTTTGGAAGTATAACTTATAAACAAAACCTTTTCAACCAACAAAATATGATAGATTTGACACCATTTTACAGTTTTGAGTGAATCATATATTTTACAAAGTACATTCAGTTTGTCCCATATTTATTCATGAAAATTAAATTAATGAAATTATTAACTAAAATCTTTTTGAGATTAGGCTTCCCCAGCGTCAAAATTATACAAACGAACCAGTTCTTCGGTAAATGCAACAAATTAGTTATTTTGAGTGTGGAGGGTTCCATTCGTAAGAGACAAACTCCATCTGAATTTATTAGGATTATTTCATCTCAAGTCTTTTTGACACATCTTTAGAGTTTTGAGATACTCTAACCATGAAAGATTGTTTTAACCGTGTCCTTCTGTTCACTTATAAAATAATAACCAAGGTTATGGGAAGCAAAATAAACTAGCATTATGTTAAATGTATGCTTGTCATTTCAGTTGGCTGGACAAACACACAAACACATGAAGCTAAAATTTCCCAATACAGGCACGTTTGTTGAATTTAGGTTCGGATACCTTCCATCCTAAAAATGTATTCAAATTACATTCAACACAATTCAGTTTGGTGGAAATTGTTGATATTTCTAGATTAAGTGAATTTAATAATTCATTTTTTTGAGTGTGGAGGCCGAGGGTCCTGTCTTCCACCAAGTTTTTGTGCGTAAGTGCTGGATTTTTATTTTAAAAAATTCAAGGTTTTTGTAGCAGCCAAAAGTTGAAATATGTGGATTTTACTCTATACTTGACATCATCGGTATTTTGCAGCCAAAATGCTGCCTTGAGGTAAAAATCCTGTTTTTAGTAAATTTTGGTACAATGTTACTGACACTGAAAACAAATGAGTTTAGCTCAAGATAATGCAAATACAACTGATAGTTGTGGAGCTATTTTAAGTTTATTTTGGGTTTTTAAGTCAGGCGAAGCTTAACTTATTTTCTTTTGACATAATAATAAGAAATAAATATAAATATTTCATTAGGTAGTGGTAAATGGACTCCATCAAGTATCATGAAACTGACAGGCGGCTATAAAAACAATTTATTAGTCACTTTGGCGCAGCAAAACTAAATACTGATTCAGACATCAGCATTCATTTGGTGTTTTTTTCAACTTCATGAATTTAGGACTGATTTTAGTAATACCCAAGGGAAATATCAAGCTCTTTAGTGGCCAAATGCTTCACTCCTTTAACCAGTTGGTTACTAACTGTTAACAACTGCTATACGTATAGTACCAGGTTTTTATCAGGACATTTCCCAGCTGCTGCTGTATACAGTCCTGATGAGAGAAGCGATAGAAACAAACAGAAAGCAAAGTTAAGTAAATGTGATGTTGTATTTTGATGAAAACAGTTATGTGAGGATATTAAAGAGGTTATGCTTACTATGGGAATCTTTTTTTGGTTCTCTCCTGACTTCAACAAACTTTCCACTTCCTCTCACATCATATTTGTAAGCAGGTACGTGTTTACAAAAATCCACATGTACATATTTCATGGAAATGCATAATGAACAAAACAATCCATAATTGGCCTCTATGATCCACAGACCATATTCACACTGTGTGGCTCATTAGTTTGATGAATATGATCGTTATTCTAATCAATAACTGACGAGGTAATGAACCAGCCAACCAAGCATGAACACACAGACATGAACAAATGAAGAACAATGCAGGCATACATGTGGAGATTCCCCCAACACAGGCTGGAAAAATTAAACACCGGTGTCTTACATAAAGTTCATATTTATTAGTCACGTGGAATAAAAATAATGGTTTCCAGTTCAAAAGTCCATTCATTCATTTATTCATTCAAGCCTATCCCATCTGACGTTGGGAGAGAGGCAGGGCAGTCCCTGGAGCAGTCAAGGTTCGAGGTTAATTTATTGTCATTCAAAAGCCATTCAGGCTTTCACATGGAGACAATAAAATATACACTCAGGTCCCAGCAGCGTAATAAAGGGACAGTAAAAGTACGATGATGAAAATAAAAAATAAAGCTTAAACAGTCATCTCAGATTAAAGAAAACATCCTACCAACGATTAAATAAAAGAGCATGTAAGTATAACAAAAAAGAATGCTTAAACCAGAAGCGTAATGTTCACAGCAGCGGCAGCATATGGTTCAGTGATTTAGTGAGGTAGGGGAGCAGAGAGGGCTCAGTTAGTGAGGTAGGGAGTTCATCAGTCTCAGCCTCTGGGAAGAAGCTGGACTTAAGCCTTGATGTAATGGCTTCGATGCTCCAGAGCCTTCCGCCTGAAGGGAGGGGGACAAACGGACCATTTGCTAGGTGGGTGGGGTCCTTCATGATGTAGGAGGCTCTGCTCCTGCATCTGCTGATGTAAATGTCCTCCATAATAAGTTTACCAAGTCTGACTTTAAACACATTATAAAGAGAATTGTAGTTGATTGCAAATACAACTTTCACTGATGACACAATTAAATTAAGTATTTTCAACTTAAATGAAAAAAGTTATACTCAAAAGTTAACGCAGGTTATTATTTCAAATAGTTTCTTTAATTCAATCAACAGTTTGTGTTACAGTGAATGATTATACCCCAAAAGCATAAAGAAAATAATGAAATTCCAGCTCTGTAAATTCTTCACATCTTTCTTAAAATTAAATAAGTCCCCAATACTACTTAGATTAGTTGTGTGTTACCAGTGAACAACCTTTTTTAATTCATTTTTTTTTTTAAGTGCACGCTGTTATAAAACATGCTCAACAATGGAACAGAAAAAAAAACTATTAAGAAGAAGAAGGAGACTTTCACTGAGGAGTAAACCCTTTATTCATACAGAGTAAACACCGTTATATACTGGAATAACCAACGAGACTCTCTTCTCTTATGATGAACTACTGGACTATATTCTATGAAGCATTAATTCATCATCCCACTCCTGACCATTAGAACTCTTACTTATACAACCCCAAGATACGTAATTTCACTTCAGTGAACAACTGAGTCATATATCATTTTACATTTTACAGTGCAGCTGTATGGCTGCAGTTAAGTGATGAAGCTGCTGTTTAACACACATCCACACATCTTATTATGTTGCCACAAGCTCTTCCAAACTCCTTGTTGTTGTAGCCTGCAACTAATAACGTTCCTCCAACGTCACCAGACTCCGGTTTTAAACTCTGCTGTGAATCATTTGTCTTTTTATACTTGAGTTTAACTTTGTGTGAAAGTAGTGTATTGACACTTAAAGGCTCTCCTTGCTGAAAATCCGGTGGTGAGAGGCGACTCCTGCCCTCCTCTACAGACGACTTAAATAGCTGTCCCCCTTTCTAACTCCATCCTCTCCCCTAATCCCTCTTCCCTGCTCTCTGACCTATCCCTGTTTCATCTATTTCCCCTCTGTTACCTCACCTTCCTCCTTGTTACACATTTGGCCTCACTTCCAGCAACCCACTCAAACCATAGTATACACCGGCAGTATGACTGCAAATTATGGTATGTCCGTTCTTTTTGTGTGCATTGCGAAAGTATCTCTTTGAATATCTGCCAGAAAAACTTAATAAAGTCATTTTCAGGAAAGGAGGTATTCTTTTGGGCCATTACTACTACTGCCATATTTATTAGTTTCCCATCAAAGATGAGGGGTGGGCAACAAAAGGACTGAGACGACCAGAGACGGGTCAAAATAATAACAAATAATGAAACATGGTAAATTTATGATTTAAGAGGTGATGTACTTCATACTTTGTATGAAATTCATGAATAATCTGTTGCGGTGAAACTCTGAAAAGCTTCCTGTTTCCCTGTACACAGCCCACTAAGAGGACACATTCGAAAACACAGAAATATAGAATTTGTTTTATAGATATAGAAATTTGGTTCTTGTAACTTGGTTTTGAAGTCTTTGATTTGTCACTTAATATATTTGATGTCTTTGTTAAATATAGTTTGATTGCTTTGACATGGCACTCTGTGGCTTTGATGTCTAATTCAGTTGCTTGAATGTTTTAGATATATGTGTCTTTGAGGTCTTTGATCTCAATGACATTTGCCATTTTGACACACAGTAGGATTATATTGTTTTGATGTCTTTGAAATGTAACTCAATGGCATTAATGTCTTTTTCACATGACTCCCTTTGATGTTATTTACATGTGTATTGATGTCTTTGTGAAATATCATTTGATGGCTTTGATAGCTTTAACATGGGACTTATTGGCTTTGATGTTTTAGTGAAATGCAATTTTTGCCAAATTGTTTTAGTTTTCTTTCACTAGTTTCTGGTATTCAGAATATTTACACTTCTCTAGTCTGACAGAGATTCCAACATCACCAGATTACTCTTGCTTATGTCTAACTGGAGTGAGAGGGTTTTTTTTCCCCCCACGGCCTCTGCTGGAATGGTTACTATAACCAATAGCAAAGTGCATTATCGAGCTTGTAGTTGGCCGTTGCACTGCCTGTAAACGGATCCTTTATTGTGCACACACACACTTACAGGCCACCCTTTGCTGCCCCTCTGCCTCAATCTTTCTATCACCCATTCACTGACAAAGTCAATTACTCACTCTCTTCTCTCACGCTACTACTGCCTCTCTCTCTCTCTCTCTCTCTCTCTCTTTCTCTCTCTCACACAAACACACACACACACAAACCAACTCAATCATTCATCCACTCACAGCCCTGCTCCAGCCCTCTGATCGTCTTCAAGTGTACACACTTAGTGCACACGCAGACGCATACACACCAGTTTACAGCCTTTCCTAGCTGCTGGTGAAGCTCACAGAGACCTCTGTTAAATCACACACATGCTTAGCTGTGATCGGCCTCAGCTGCTGTCTTCTTTACAGACACCGAGAATAGAACGCTGATATTGTCTTCAACATAAACACGCTCTCAGCTCGCCAAGACTTTGAGCCAATCAGGGAATTTAAGAGGACGCTGGTGAGATATCTAGTCGGTATGAGTAGGATTTCCTGCAGATAATTCACCCTGATCCATTTGAGTGTGGAATAGTTTTCTATTTTTCCATTATGTCTATTTCCAGGTCACCCGATGACATGATTGTTCGGCTCCTTTACAATTAAAGACAACATGACCTCATTCTGACCCCATACATCTCTTACATATAGATTTATGCTCCGATGCTGGCTCTTCTAATTATCTTCGTAAAGTTATAGCTTCACTCACTGTCCAAGATTAAAGCTCCAAAAACTAAACTTTTCACTTTCATTTATCATTCAACCAGCAGATAAAGCTCTTAAATCATTTGAAGCTGTAGCTGCACTGGAAAAATTACACTTTGAACCAAATTTCCCACATGAATTTATTACTTTCTCTCAAGTCAGATTTATTGTTTGGGTGAAATCTTATATTTTAATTTACTTTAAGTCCGGATCCGCAGTGCAATTGGAAATGCAGTAAACTTGTTGACCAAGCCACTGACCTCGGTGCTTAGTGGCCATTGGCGGGATGTTGTTGCTGGAAATGAGGGTCTTAGTGGTGGAAAACTGTTTTGTGTGAACATGATGATTGATCAAAAGGTAATTTAAGAAAACAGGCATATCGGCAGGAAGGATTTGGTGCTTTTGTTGTTCTTTACCTCCTAGCTCAGGAGGAAAAAAAGCACAACTAAGGAAGCGGATCAGGTAGAAAGGAACCAGGATGCAGAGGCAGACGGAAGAGGGTGAAGAGAAGGACCCTGCTAGCTTGTCTTTCCGACTTAGTAAGTCTCGTTAACCCTGTTCTGATTGTTGATTGCTTGTTTACATACAGTGTGATCAAACATAGAAATAATTGTAATAACTGGTCCCTTAGTATACTGAGATAAAAAAGAACTCCACAGGGATGGGGCAAATGCAAAGAATAAACGTCACGATCCTGTGCCGTATATAACTTGTACACAAAGATATCAAAGCCATCAAAAGAAATATCAAAGACACCAAAGTCATAAAGTTACATTTCATAAATACATTAAATTTATCAAGTCACATGCCAGACTTCATAGTGATAAAGTTACATGTCAAAAACATTAAAGTAGACAAGTAACATGTCACAAAGAGATCAAAGTAACCAAGTGATATATCAAAGTCATCAATATACATGCGGCGGAGTAGTCACTATGAATATTACTAGACAGGAAGGTGCTAGATCTCCAGTGTTCATGTTCCAGACCATTTTTTTCTACATCTATAGAAGTAATTCAAAGACCACAAGAGCAGTCCATGTTCATACTGGTGCTTTCTTTTTAACAAAATTAAAATTTCTTTCGAAATTTCTGAGTATAGGATGTCTTGATTCAGGTCTCTTTTGTTCGTCTGTTTGGCCAGAGGATTACATAAAAACTACAGTGGCATGGTTCAAGAAATAAACCATGACATATTTGAGCCAGAATGACTCATTGGGCAAATTGTTGTCACTTTCAGTGAGAAGGTTTTACTTGCAAATCAGCCCTTCCTCTACATCTCCAGAAAGCATAATTGGTCAAGCAAGCCAGACTGTCAATGAAGAGAGGTGGAGGTGATCAAAAAGTTTTTTCTGACCGTTTCGCTGTTCTAAAATGAGGACACCTAAACCTCCACACACACACCTGCAGCTCTATACCTCTATAGCAGACGGAGCAGAGAGACAGACATAGTGATGTAACATGGTGGCAACATTTTAAGCCTTTAGTCCAACTTTCCAACCTTGGCCCTGTCATTAGCTGGGGGGTTAGAAGCCTGCTACTAAAAGGTTGATGTACACCTATGTCCCATACAGAGCAAAACAACAAAACTAAAAAAAGGAAGACATGCACAAGCACACCCTTTCTGTGCCAAAGCTGATCATTTTATAGGTGATGCTTCAGCTGCACATTGTAGATTTGCAAATCTTAAAATTGGACTATTGGCTGGGATAGCTTTGCTTTCAGTGTGCTCTACTCTTTGTTGTGTCACTTGTTGGTAGAAATTAGCGTTGTCAACTTCCCTTACAGCTTGTCCAAGGTGTTCCCAGCCTCTCTGCCACTGTCAGCTGCTAATGTGACAAATGATATTCCTTCCATTCCAATTTTTTCAGCCTCTAGGGGTTGGGTCATGGTGGCAGCAGGCCAAGCAGGGTATTTCAGGCGTTCCCCTCCCCTGCAACACTCTCCATCACTTCTTTGGGGATCCCGAGTCGTTCCAAGCCCAGATGAGAGATGTGATCCCTCGAATGAGTTATGGATCCCCACGGGGGTCTCCTGTCAGTGGGACGAGCCTGAAAAACCTCCAAAGGTAGGTACCCTGGTGGTATCCTGATCAGATGCCTGAACAACATCAACTAGTTTATTTTCAATGCGAAGGAGCAGCGGGTCAACACTGAGCTCTTTCTGGATGTCTGAGTTCTGCTTTACATTAAAGCTTAGCCCATCTACCCTACGGTGGAAGCTCATTTCAGCTGCTTGTATCTTTGACCTCATTCCATCTGTATGGAACTACCTATTACATTGTCTGGCTGGATCGTCATGGGGCCTAGAACCAATTTAACCTGGTTTCTCAGCTGCATGTATAATGCTGGCTGCTAAGTATGCAGCCTCCGTGTGGTGCAGCAACACTCTTAGTAGAAAGATGGGCTCAATAGATGGCTACCTACGCCTAACACCAACAGATCTCCTGCCTGTGCTCACAGACATCGCAGATATCAAGCTGCGTTGAGAACATTCCATACAGCCTCATGGGAAGGGCCCTCTAGGAGGCTGAACATCCACAGCAAGATCTCGTCAAAGATTCAACACCAACACCTCCTGTCTTGTCGCCTTACTGTCAACATTAAGCAATATTTCACAGCTCAAGCTTTCAGAAACTCGGTGCATGGAGAACAACCTACCGAGGCAATCCAAAGCCTCACCTGGCACGGAAGTACCCCGAAATGACTGGGTAACACTATACCGTCTCAGCACAGGGGTGGGGCGGTTTAACGCCAGCATGTACCGCTGGGGGTTAGATAATTAGATAATTAGCAACTGGTATTTGCGGAGCAGAACAACAAACAGTGCAGCGTATCATCTATGAATGCCCTGTTCTCGACCCTCCTGCCAATGACCAGATCCCTTAACAACAGAACAGTGAATTGGCTGCAGCACCTGGATGGTAATGCTTATGCTACTTCATGCGCAAGAATAGTAGAAGATGATTTTGCCATCCTCATCGTTTCAGGTTTGCCCTCTAACAATAATTACCAAGCTGCCAACTTCCTGTCACACTCTAATACTCCTGTCCTGCACTTACTTTCGCTTTTGCGAGCAACATTTACAGCTAAGCTTTTTTTTTTTCGATCAGAAGGAAAATCTTTTGGTGAGGTAGTGATCTGTGTTGATCATCATTATAAGCCTCATTTAAAAGTTATGCCATGTGCTGTGTCTATCTGTAGGATGCAGTGAGATTTCAAAAGGAGCCACATATGCAACGCAGTACCATAAGCAATTTGACAGTCATTAGTTCCTATTTGAAGAATTCTTTGCGGCCAAGGCCAGGACTCTGGAAACTGGCCTGCTACTTCCTGCTACTTATTGGTAACTCTCGTGCAGATTCACCATTCCAAGGAGAAGTGGTGATTGTGCTTGCACATGTCAGGAAAAAGATCAAAAAGCATACATTAATAATTAGTTTAATAATCCTTTAGTAAGCTGATTACTGAGAAAACTTGCTGTAAAATCATAACAAAAACTGATAATAGAGCTGCCAACCTTGGTAAAATATGTCAGTTAAATTTGAGTACCCCAACAGCTTTCTTCTAGGCCTTGTTAACATGCTAAGCATCCTTCGCTTAATAATGAGTCATATGCCAACGCACCACCATATCCGATTATTGAATACGAGTTAATATTAAAACAAGACGCCATAATTGGTTGGGAGGAATTCTTTAAACATTTAGGAATAGATTCCATGGGTGGGTAAGTCTGAAAATGGCATAGGCTAAGAAGCTGAACCCGTGTTGAAACCTGTTTTTAAATGATCGGATTAGCCACTACGCATAGAATTATAACCACCAACAATTAGATGCACACCTACAATGCAAACCCCAGGCTTGATAAAGAACTTTCTGGAGGGATTTTCAAATACTGCACATGTACAAGTCACAACAATCTCCAGCCCTTTACATTCTTTAGAGAGACAACAGCATCAATGCTCTTAAATGTCAAAATGTGTCGCGGTTGGCAGGTCTGTGATTTCCCCTTTATCATTTTAACTTCTACTGGGCAGTTTTGCCACCAAGTAAACGTGATCATTATTTGTGAAGCACCCAGCGCTGGCACACAGCCCTCACCGTGCATGAGATGGCAGGTGGTTATGTGCAAACAACAGGTGTTTTAAGTTCAATGAAAGGCAGCAGGCGCCATTTATTGCAGAGTGAAATGTTAGCGGTGTCACATGATGGGAGGATGCTGAATAAACACCTCTCTCTGAACATTTGTGCTCCCTGCCTTCACCAATTCTGCTTCATACTGATCCAGGGAGAGTTATAGCATCTCATTAGTACTAACGAGCTCATGGCCGGCTGCTTCCAGGGGCTTAATAATGATATGGGCGGAGCAGCGTGACCTGATCGAGACCTTTTCAGACAGTTTTCCACATTTTCTCCGCTCCACTGTTCCTAAATGCAACCGGCGAGGTGTTATGCAGCACCACGGAATTTTTTCTCAGAGGCGCATTTGTTCCCATTTATTTCTCCACCAGGGGAGATAGTCCAATGGCCAATAGTGTGCATAACATCACTATTACTCTTCACTTTCAGCTTTCCATCCGGGTCCTGACCCTCGTAAAACTTAGAGAGCCATCAAAACGGCATCAGCATGCTGAAGCTTGATGAGGCCGTCATTAATCTACTGGAGAGAAGGAGATGATGATGCCAGTGGGAGGGCAGTCATCTCACGCTGCTGTGGGAAGATGCTTGATCCCTGGCCCAAAAAAAAGAGGCCATTACAAGGTGAGTAAATTGACATCTTCATGAAGCTCGGGTCCATAGCAATTAAACAGTTATTACAATATCAATGATGGTGCTAAGGGCTATCGCACTCGCAGCGCCCCAAGATACATGCAGAGGCAATAATTTGATCTGAGCAATTAGAGGCTGACAGAAATGCTAAGATGAAGAGGCCTGCACTCCTGCTCCTTTGTCTCATTTCTATTCAGCTCAGCCCCTCCTTCCCAGAACCAGAACATCACTCTCACACTCTCCCTCGCACCCCAGAGTACTTTGGCTTTGTCTCTCTCTGTGTCTTCCTGTCTATTCTGTTTAATGTGAGCTCTATGAAGAGAAATTACATCTGACATTTCAGTGGTTATGTCTATGCAGCACTTAAGCTCTCATTCATTCAATACTGCCTTCACAGAAAACTTTAATGGCTGTTGTGTCTTCACAGCTGGAAAATCAGAGGGTCAGGGAAAAGTGTTAAGGACAATAACACACTTTATGTTGTTGCAATGTCTGTGATTACTGTCTCATCTCTTAATACACGCTGAGGTTGATTTTTCTGTGTTACCGTATGCTGCTCACATCAGGGAAGAGGTGTAACAAAGTCTTTCCTCAAGTGGACACAGAGTACAGTTACTCTGGTAACCACAGCAGATTTCTTTTCTTTTTCGTTTCATTTTAGTTTTAGATTTCTCTCTTATTTTACTGTATCTATAGTTTCAGTCTGTTTGCGATTTTATTCCCCACTGATTTCAGGTTCTCTCTTGATTTAGCTTCTCTGTAATTTCAAGTTCCCTCTAGTTTTAGCTTCTCTGTAGTTTCAGTTTATCTGTAGTTTTAGTTCTCTCTAGTTTTAGCTTCTCTGCCGTGTTTCTGTCTCTGTAGTTTCAGGTTCTTTGTAGTTTCAGGTTCTTTCTAGTTTCAGTTTACCTGTTGTTCAGGTTCTCTTTAGTTTTAGTTTCTCACTTGTTTCTTTTTCTCTCTAGTTTTAGCTTCTCTGTGTTTTCAGTATTGTTGCAGTTAAAATTTTTCTTTAGTTTCATTTTCTCCGTAATGTCAGTTTCAATTTAACAATCAGCTCAGATCTTAATCCTTTTAATTGCCTCCAGTCTTTGTTAGAAATGTAATTCATGGATAGGACGTACTTTTTCTCCATATAGACGGATGATGTTCCCTTAGATGGATGTGTTCCCCTATTTATTTCAGAAACTTCATTGCTACAACTGTTCTCGACAACAAATCCTTGAAATCCGTGTTTTTTTTCTTGGATATCCAACGTAGTAACCACATTTTTAAAAAAGAGGATGAATATCAGGGATATCGCCGCTTCTCTCTGCTTCATGTGAGCGGCAGCAGAGGAGAGGCATCTTCAGTAAAACTTGTAATACGCAAATAGCAACAATCGAATTTCATATCGTGAATCCGGTAAATAAGAGAAGCAGTAAGATATATGTGTATCTAGTCCTGGTGCGTGGTTAAGTCAGGACCTCAGAGGTCAGAGCCAGAAAAGACAGAAGTTTATCAGCCTGCTTGATTGGTCTGTTCCCATTCTGTCAGCTCACCTGTCTCTAGCTGGAAACCTGATACATGGTGGTAGATACGATGACAATGAGTTGCCATTTCCTCAAGTACCTTCTCTCTGTCCTTCTTTATTCACCTACAGCATGTTAAGTCATATGTACTTTTTACCCTCTCCCTTACTTCTGCATCCATTTCCTCAATGGTTCAATTTCCAATCAACTCAGCTCTCTGGTTTTCCGACGCACCCTTCGAGCTTTGGCCTCGTTATTTATTGACAGTCTTTGTCACGTAAATCAGAAAGCTATCCAGTTTTCATTTAATATATCATAAGATGTGATTTTGACTTAAAATATTTTCTCTGCATCCAGAACTGTTCCAAATGTTCACTTTTAGAAGAGACAATACAGAAATATCCTCTCAATCCGAGGCTTTTGTTTTGTGTAACGCCACTTCTCAATGTTAATGAAATCTTTCTTGCAGGTGACTAAATCTTGCTGCCAGCAATCAGAGACCTTTAAAAAAGCTTTACTCTCAAGGCCCAATTTAAAGTCTGATTAAGCTCCACAATATTCTACAGAGACTTCAGTCTGCCAAGCACAGCTATTTGTCAGCTTTATACTGACTTCAACAAGCCTTAATGAGCATGCTGACCCATTGTCACAATATTATGGCTACTTTTTAAACGGTGTTGGCAGTAGGTAGCTGGATTTCCTCATAGCAAAAAAGGTTCTGGGTTCAAATGCACTTCTATGTTGAGTTTGCTTGTTCTCTACTGTTTGTTGATTAGGTCATAACTCAAGACCTGATTGGGTTTTTTTATGCTTTATTTTTGCAAGCGCGTAACTCAGCGTTTACAATTAATATTCACTTATGTACAATTAGAGTTATTTTAATTAAGGTAAATAACAAAACAATGACACAAAAAAAATCTATATATAATTAAATAAATATATATATACCAGATAAAATCAGAAAATGAAGGAAGGAAAATTGAACATGCATTCAGTGGTTATCTCTACATATGTCAACATATCCTTAAATTAAAAAATATATATAATTACTACAATCCTACTTAAATACATTCATCTACATATATGCACATAGATGTATACCCCTTTACGTATGCATGTTAATACGTAACTTCTAGGAGCTATTTCTGTCCGCCAACCGTATAGTGTAAACTCAGACAAGGTTGGTTTTTTAGACTTATCGGTTAATTCATTTACAATTTTTTATTCTCATGAATGAATAAAATAACCTCAGCACATCATTTCCGTAAAAGAAAAAAAAAAAACGAACTTAAACAAGTTTAATTCTGAAGACTCAGGCATTAATTGTTGATAGAAATAAAGTCAGTTTATTTTGTGTATTCTAGTGTCCTAACATTCTCCAACTTGCCATACGTCTGTCAAGCACTATCCATCCATACATCTTTTGGCCTGCTCACGTTTCAGTATAAAAGTTTGTAACTTCGCTCTCGATCTAAAATATTCGGTCCGTCTTACCGCTCCAGCTCTGTGTCTTATTCTCTTCTCTATTAAGTGATACAATAATTTGGTGGCTGGGATGTCTGTAAATGTCCGTAAGTGCTCCTGCCTGTATATGAAGTCCAGTAGAGATTATAAGTCAGCCTTATGGCATGAAAATAACTCTAACGATATTGATTCCAAAGTAAACAACCTGACCCTTTTGTGCGTCGCACAATGAGTCAGGCTACCTTTGTGACTAACTATCCACTGACTAAGGGGCTCAGATGGGTGTTCATTCGCAATGTGTGTCAGTATTGAGTGATATCTGTGCCATCATCCATCACCACTGTAAGCAACCTGGCACTGCCGACTTGGTGCTCATTTGATGAAAGCTTTAGTTGGCACCTGTCAATCAGTGGGCAACCAAGTGTGGTGGCTTCCATTAGCCTGGCTGACAGCCCCCAGACCAGGGACATTACTCACTCTCGCTTCATCAGCTTTACACCACCCTGCCAGGGCCTTGTATCAGCACATGCACAAACACATTCATGCAAACACGCCCATCCCAGCCTACAGCTTTTCACCTTGGTCTCCAGGAAGTAGTGACCTGGAGTTCTGACGAGGGCAGGACATCACCTTGACAACTTAGACCAGCCGTGACATCCCCTACCTCCTGCCAATCTGACCTTCTCCTTAACTGTCTTTAATCCTTCCTCTTTATCTTCCAAGATATCTTTTCACTCCATCCCTCCTTTTTACTCCCTCCCTCCTATCCTTTGAGGGCAATGGTTAATTCATGGAACACTTGGCTAAGGGACAGGTGGCTGGTAGGCAGTCGTTTTACTGATTTAACTTGGCTTGTCTTCAAGGTTGAGCGGTACGCGCATTTATTGGAGACCTTGTGCATGCTCAAAGCTCGCCAAAGGCCTTTATATTCCTCTTCAACCTCCATCGTTCCCTCTCCTGCTTTACCTTTGTTTTGTTTTTTTGGAAAGACCACATCTATACACAGTAAAAAAAATTAAGATAAATTAGTATATACATACTTAAAAAAGAAAATTTATTTTTACAGTCAATAAATGTGGAAAACACAGAATTTTACCGTGAAAATACAAAGTTTTGGTAAAAAACAAAACCAACCAAAAACACAATATTACAAGCATCTCATTACCATAAATCTCTCATTCTGTCTAAAGCACAGGCTTAGCTGGTATTTACAATAAAAATAAAAATAACCTTTAACAATTTAGCAATAGTACAACATTGTTTCTACAGTAACAAGATGCAAAGAAAATCTGTTATATGATTGTGAAGAAATGCTGATTTCAAGGTAAAATAAAAGACTGACTTAATTGAAACTCGCTGCAGTTTTATGTATTATCCTTGTAAACTGTAAATAGGTTGAGATTCTTTCTGTTTTTTTATGGTAAGTTATCGTATAGTCCTATGTACCATATTTTATATGGCAAAATTCTGATAACCACAGCTGCTGGCATTTTACCATAAATTATACAGATTTCTCTCTACAGTGTAGCTGTGGCTTATAACGTATTAAAGATGAAAAGGTCCTCGATCTTTAATATAAAATTATCTCACAATGTAATTAGGTCAAAATCGAGGTATCGGAAAAGCAGCTATTTCTTGCCCCCTGTTTCCATTATCCTCCCTGCAACCAGATAGTTGCTCAGGGCCGCTGAGGTATTTTCAGATCAATAGTCAACTCCTCAACATTCACAGCACCACTCAGCAGAGAGTAAATACCTCTGTGGTGCTGCTAAAACTCCAATCCCACCTCTCTCGGAGGATCAATACATTTCATCTTTCGGTAAACACCACTGATACCGATCTGGCATTTGAACACATGCTTAAACTGTCTGTATCAGTGAACCTCAGACAAGTTTGGAATTCAGCTGAAGGAAGCAATCTGTGTAGGTATAGATTTATACAAAACAGTACTGGCTGGGGAGTTTAAAAATTGGGGAAGATGGAGAGTTGTCAGATCTTAAATCTTTCTTTCAATAAAACTACTAAGCTAACAAGCTACCTGTTAAAGCTGAACAAATTAATTGTATCCGGATAAAGCCTAAGTAAAATGTATAATTTAGGTATATTTGAAAGTAGTTCACAATGAGCACGTACGGCCAGTACCTCACACTGAAGCGCCTCACAGTGTGAGAGAAATGAAGAGGAAAAGGGGAAATTCTCATTAGTCCAAAACAATTACAATATTGGGTTCTGGTTGTTGATTGGTTAGTGAAGTCGTCTTCACTTGGAGAACCATTTCCCGTGTTTTGAACAATAGCACATCAGCATGAAAAAAAAGAAGCATTCTCAAATACATTTAATTGATGTAAGCGGTCCCGCCTCCAGAGCATAGCAAAGTCTATCCTCCTCTGCCCTCCATCGCTACTTCACATAGACGGCTTTTCCCCTTGCCAGTCCTGAAGATATTGCCGTTGAAGCATAATCAGAATTCCAACAACGGATTTTTCCCAAAGAAGATATGAAAATGGTTTCATAAATTGTACTGAGATTTGGTAATTGTTTATTTCTAAGAGTAACTGTTTTGAATATTTTGATTTTCTCCTCAGCCCTCTGAGGAACATCCTCCTCTGTTACAAAAACACTTGGAAATCTCACTTTGAACTGCTACAATTCTCAAACCATCTTCTAAGAGCTTGCATCATTACGGTGTGCACTACAAATACAGAACTGTTTCTCTTTGTAGTTAATACTAAACAACCCTGCTGCTAAAGTGTGAGTCTGTGTGTTCATGTGAGTGTGTGTCCTTCTGTCTGATCAATGGGAACATGTGTTAATGAGTTTTTTCCTCATGGCTGACTGGACTATCAGGGTCCGTTGCTGTCCTCCTCTGTCAGCTATAATTTTGGATGCAATACATCCTGCTGTACTGCCAAACAAACAAACACTTATAGACAAACACCTTTTTTAAATTGCTAAATGTAACATATACTTAATACCCTGATTCCAGAACAATCTGTATACTTTGGAAAACGAAAATGAAGCCAAATGTAAACATTTCCGAATCCATTTATACATTCAGTTCAATAGACGACAAAACCTCATCAACTTTTTTTTGGTAAATACATGAGAATCGTTTGTTTTAGGCAAAATACATTAAGGTTCGGAATGCTTTTGTTGATGTTACCGTCTATAATATGACATAATCTCATCATTGGTTTCTTAAATTCAGCCTCGTCTCAATTAATTACCTAAACTAACCTTAAATAGCTCCATTGCTATCAGGTGTATTTGTTTTTTGGGTTTAGATAAAAATGGCTATAACATCTTTATGTTACAGTAACATCATGAAAAACAAACTTTTTGATATCTACCACATCAAATTGGAAAAAAATAAAAGAGAAAAAATTGGAAAAAGTAAGTAGAAGTCCGATTATGGTTCTTTTGGGTAGAACAGGGTAAGATAATCTACAAAGAACCAAACACTGAATGTCCATGATCTCTGACCCCTAAGTTGACAATGCAACTGACATAATTGACTGACCGACTGTGAAGCATGTTACAACATGGGCTCAGCAACACTTTGGACGATCGTTGTCAATAAACACAGCTTGTCACTGCATGAATTTACAATGTTAAGATTCTAACATATGACAAACACACCTCTACTCCTTGCATCCTCATCTTTCCACCTGCTTCCTTTTCATTCACGCACATTTATTCTGTCTTGTAGGGATTGGCTTGTACTCATGGGGAAATATTTTTTCCAGGGGTAACAATCACATCTGTAGGCTCTCCATTAATACCAAGAGGAACACACAGCTATTTTGGTCATGTGATCTTAAGAAAGACTGGAGGTTTAAGGCAGTTCCTCAATGCCTCCACCATTCAGACCTTGAGGTTTTTTCATGCAGTCTGTGGACTTGTTTGCATGCAAGGTTGTTGAATTCAAATATGGCTAGTCGTTAGTTTAGCATCAGCGTTTGTGTTTAAAATCTTACACAGATGGCTTTAACCAAGAGTATTTCCTTCTAGCAGGTATGTTGGCGTACCTCCTCATTTTTATGGCCAGAAAAGACTTAGCCAAACACATTTTGATGTTTTATATTCTTCCCTTGGGTATAGGTGGCTAGACCTCAGCAAGGCCGAATGGTAAAAGCCAGCAATAAACTTTTGGATATACAGTCTGTAAATATGTTATACAGATACAGCAAAAAAATAAGAGGGTAAATGAATTCACATTCTTTCTCCCTTTCTCTGCCTTCAATTATTTTTTTTATTTTTTTTATGTATTAACTAGAACTATTTCCTTTTAATAAACAAAATCTACCTGACTAGTTTTGTTGCAACCAGTTGGGATGGTATAACAAATAATATTTTAAGA
Source organism: Lophius americanus (assembly GCA_037951165.1). Taxonomy (NCBI): domain Eukaryota; kingdom Metazoa; phylum Chordata; class Actinopteri; order Lophiiformes; family Lophiidae; genus Lophius; species Lophius americanus. Next base: position 6,450,676 of record JBBDHG010000015.1, on the reverse strand, counting down.
GAGAGAGGTTAAAGTTTAATAAAGAAAATGTGTCGTAAACAAAGAAAAATGCAAAAAATAAAATTAAAATTAAAAAGTAAGTCACCTCTACTTGTTGAGCCAGTAGTAGAAATCTTTAAGTTTGTCTTTTTACACAAATTAAAGGTTTACAAAGAGCTTTGACATTAATCTGGCAGTTTCCAACTTTAACTTTGCATAAATTGAACAATTTGTTACAATGAAATCCAAAACTTTACTTGATTTTTTGATTCTTGATGAGAACCTACAAGAATGAGTTGATGTCACTCAAAATTCCAAAGTCATCGGTTTCAACAATTTATTTGTGTTAAATAAACTTTTCAGGCTTATATGGCAGGAAAAGAACCTAATCAATTTCTAGGTGGATTTGGATAAAAGGACATATTAAAAAAAAAAGTAATCTTTTTTAATATTGGATCTATTAAACTTTAGCATTCATACTTAAACCCTTTCACTGGAAACACAATATTGGTATTAAGGCAATCAGTTGCCACAATTTTCTTTTTGAGTTTATAAACTTGAAGCTCTTAAAATATTAGAAATTAAAAATACAGTACTACTGTTAAATGGACTTATTGATCACGATTAAGGTCAGCTAATCACATTAAATAAGTTGATTTGAGTATGTTAATTCGAACTTCACTTTTGACTGTTGATCTTTAAGTGTATTTGAATTATTAATTTTAATTAATTTAAACAATCCTCAGATATGAATTATGGAGCCAGTGAATTCTGGACAGCTACTGAATCAAAATAAAATTATTTTCATAATTAATTTCAAGGCAGTTATGTTCTGAAGTACAAATTAACACACACACCTTATAAATTAAATGTATTATTATTTATTAACTCTGCAGGAAAGTGCTGCATTGCGTGAAGTAACCTGGTTGTTACCTTTTTATGAATTCCTGAACGCAAACCGTTATTGGCTGGAGGCTTGTCTTTTACATCCCTCCACTGACTGAAGGCTGGTGCCAACAGTAAAAAACAAAAATACAGACACAGATCTGGATCCTTCAAATAAATAAACCAGCACACCCTTCCTTTAGAACCATAGTGTTCATTGAAACAGTTTATTGGATTATTATTTTGAGTTGAGAAAATCTACGTACTGTGCCTTTGATGAACATACAAAAAAACTAGGTAGAATGGAGGAACCAAAGGCCGTTTAGTGTATTTAGAGTTATGAGGAGACAAACCAGAAATTGACTCCTGAAGGCTGTCCTAATCCTTATGTTCTGAACGTTGGTTTGTTCGGAGATGGGGAAACATCGTGGTATTGGGGTTGTCTTGAACGCCAACTGAAAAGTAACATTAGTTTTTTACTATTGTTACTTTTGAGTGGTTCATGCACCTAAGAGGGTGCATGAACCACTCTTTGTGGTTACGTCTAATGACATGGATGTCAAGGTTGGTTTTTCGGTCCTCACTCAGTAACCCTTTATTGTCTTTCTAAACTGTTTGGTTGAGCACATTTTGAGTCATTATTTGTTTTTGAAAATATGTGTCACCTTATAATATTACCCAGTGGCAGCATGTTAAAGCCTAAAGAGCAAGGTGCCAAAGATAGAGACCTCAGGAGCACCATGGTTCAAATCGGCCACTGAGGAGGAAGCATAAACCATGGCTATTGAAAAAGGTCCTATTCGATAAGAGGGATTTTTTTTTTTGTCATACTGAAGGACATACTAAACAGAATTATGAAACTTGGTTTGGCCTAAATTATTCTAATAAGGGTAAATTAGTTTTCAAAAAATTTAAAACATACGATACCAAATTATTTGTAATTTTATGGTAAATGTGTCATATATTCAATGAATAAATCTCACGTCCACTAATATAAACATGGATTCAAAATCTCCACAGTTTGTGACGCCAAGATGAGGCTCTCTTGTCCTTACTTGTTGTGGATTATTTTGGCTAATCTGCCATACGAGAATGGATAAATTTTCTCTAATCACATCACTGTCTCCTTGAATTATAATTTGCGTGAACAGTCGGTTAATCCAGAGGGAAATTGGATTCAAGCAGTGCCGTCTCTCTCGGGAAATTTCGACATTTCAAAATTTAGGCCCAGTGCTTTGGATTAGTCTTGTGTTTGCCTGGTTGATAGATGCATGTCACATGTGCTAACATGCATCTGCTCACAGCTAACTACTCATGTCCTCTGTTGGAGTTAATCTTTTCCAGAGCATTTAAGGAGCTACGTGTACCTCTTTGAAAATATGGAGGTCCTTTTTTTAATGTTAGCTTAGAATAGGTCTTTTATATCTCCAGAAAGAGTGGCTTCACCTCCATGCTAATACTGTAGCCTGGATTGGATTGTCATTTTTGATCTGATTTTTGTTTTTATTTGCATATTTCGATTTCCTGCATCTCAATCTTATTGCTTTAAATTTGATCTCTCCTTTTGAACTATCTGTTTTGGAGTTTTTTAAACCGCTGACTTGATTCTGACATCAAATGCCGCTTGCATGTCTGCAAATGGGTCCTAAACTTTATGTTACACCAATACATAGACAATTGTCAAAGGTACACAGTAGATTACACAGTTTTACATGATGTGAAAAGGTATACTTTGATGTCATTGAAACACAAAAAGTAATAACTGTGAAATCAACCACATCAAAAGCTGTTACACATCAACCAGCAAATGGTTGATGCGTAAGCGCGACAACTTTGAGTTATATGAAATTGTTTTTAAGTTACGGACAAACATTCCACACTCCGAAAATGTTCCTTAGAATGAGAAAAACAATTTTTGAATCCCTGAAGAGAAAAAGGAAGCACTCCTGCACAAGTCTGATCTGTTAACCAACATTCCTGAAAAAGATTTGAGAGAAAACCCAGCAGATGGACAAAACAGTATAGCTCCGTCCAGGATGCCTCCTCAGAGAGGTTCCTCTTTGCATGATAATGTCGGATTTTCAAAGCATTGATCGCCAATAAGGATGGCATCACGTTGAATGCACACAGGTGTGCAGGTTAATGAGAACATGGAAGTGCTCTTGAGGTTAAAGCCCTGCTCTGTCCGCAGCAGATGCTTCAGTTAAGAACTCTTGACACGAGTCTGCTACTCCACTTTGCTTCTAACTCTCGGGTCTCAAAGGGAAACCTAGACCTCCCTCTTCCCACTCAGCATTGCATTCCTTGCTGGAACTTCATTGATGGTGTGCCCAGGCACCACAAATAAATCAGGCTCTCCTAATTACTATGCAATTCATTTACAACAAAGCGAGATAGTGTGGAAGACTATAATTTACATAATAATGGCAGTGGACGGTATCAGATGATTTGGCTTTAAAGAGCGTGCAAAGAGGAATAAGCCAAATGGCTGAAACACGTTTCAACCACTGAGTGTCTCGGCTAATGGGCTGAATTAAGTGAATTTTATCGCTTAGAGTTTGCATTTTCTGTGACTCATAGGGTGTTCTAGAGGCATGATAAGCCTTAATGTCTAAATCAATTAAACACCCAAAACCTGCAATACATAAAAAGTCACCTTCCTCAAGAAATTCTGCATATTTTCAATAATGGATCTCAGCTGACTTCACTGTAAAGACTCAAATGCTCATGGTTGTACATCTTACAATGTGGAATATTAAAGCTGTGTTTCCTTTAGATAGGAAATTTAAAGCTGCTAGTAGTTGGAGGAAGCTTTTCAATCGGCTGTATCCACCTCTGGAAAATGTTTTAACCGCGGACATAGCGTTGTTAGGTTTTCAGACGCATCTGTGACTTTCACATGAGCTACAAATGTAGCAGCAGTTTATGGTTATGGTAGATAACAGAAGGAAAATGTGAAACCAAAATTTGCATCTGTATAAATACAGCATTATAGCGTTTTTTGGAATTCCCCCTCTTCAAGAAGGTTTGTGATCACCATAAAGATTTCCATTCAATATTATAAGCCAATCTTAGCTCCAAACCTAGCAGTTGCTAGTTCCTGTTAAACCTCTGGGGTCTGAGGTCAAATTGAACACTAACCTTAACAACTCCCTTATAAAAAATATTAAAAGGCATTGAACTTTATCATCACTGTATCAACACCTCTATGATAAATCCTCACTTTAACATAGTATGGATAGCTGAACCCAAAAACATCCCAAATCAGGATTAAGATTAGGGATTATACCAGACAAAAACACTCCTTCCTTTGATTTATATATGTATAGCATGAGGGTTGGTAACACCTTGAGTGACTTACCTTCAGCAATAGCAAAAAGGAACACTGAAGGTACTTTGAGATTTACCTTGTTAAACTGTGCAGCTAACTGGGACTGGGAGCTGGGATTGTTGTTTACACCTCTAGCAAAGGAGCTTCGGACCTCTGGATGGAGGTTTCCAGGCAAAGGGATGATGGACTAAGTGCAAGGCTAACAATACACAGGAATTAGCTGTGCCTTTTGCCACCAGCACAGCCAGCTGCCCATTAAAAGGCTTCATGAATCACAGAGAGTTCAGACGAAACAGCAAAAGGGCACAAGTCAAAATACAGAAAATGTTTGGACCGAATTCCTGGTCAGGGACACCATAGACTTTAATTAGCAAGGTATGTACAGAACTGAGCAGGTGCATAGGTCCAGTTCTGTTCTTTATGGACAAGCTGTGCCTGAAGGAGATGACCAACAGACCAATGAAACTATTCAGGGATCATATGTTTTGGTGGAAGACATTTTTGCTTAGTCTGGTGTTTCTGTCTATGACGCTTTGGACCCTTCCACCAGATGTCAGGAGAGCAAAGAGATAATTGGAATGGTCCGCTGTTATTCTTGAAGCCTTTCAGACACCCCAGGCTTGTTAGACGTTAGTTCTGACACTCTGCAGATCTCAATTATGCATCGGTAAGACATCCTAATGATGGGGGTGTTAACCTTTTTTAACACCCTCATTTTAACGTCACCATCGGTATGACTCAAACTTCAACAGGGTAAGAGGTAGAATCTGGTTGTGACTACTCCTTGCTTTCTGTCATATCGAGTAGGAAGCAGTAGCCATGTTTAGATTAATTAAATTGGGGCCCAAGCGGCTCAGAGCCTGTCTTCCTGTAAATCAGCTGGACGTTTCAGTCGATGCTGTGAGCAATTAAGTAGAAACCAGTTATTGTGCAAGAAGCAAACGTGTCGCTTCCCTTCTCCTTTTCTCGGATCTTTTTCAGCTCTCACTGACATTTGAAAGACAAATAAATCGTGAGCTATGAATGAACTTTAATACCATATTCAACTCTGTCATATTTCATCTCGGGTTTGAAATATACGTATATTGCACATTTGTCGTTGCATTCTTTATTTTTACTTTCAGAGGGTTTGTGATCACATTTTCCTCTCCTGTTGTTAGATGTTTCATTTCAAGGCATCTAATAACTCTTCCTTGTTGTCCTCTCTTCTCCTCAGCTCCCCACATTTTTCACTTTTGATCATTACCCTCCTCCTACTTCTCTCTCGAACCTTCCATTTTTATCTCTTTCATTTCTCACTTTAACGTCCTCCGTCTCCTTTCTCTCTCTGGTTGGATCATTCTTCCTCTCTCAATTCAACAGCAGTCGCTAGATTTCGACCGAACAGGATGGAACATCTTTATGGCAACCGTTAAGCAACTTTGCAAAAAAAAGAATATCAAGCCAATGGATTATCAACATCCCGATACTGGGAAATTTAGATTATAAACTTTCTGTTTATTTCTGTAAATACAGCCAAATATACAAAGTTGAATTGCTTTAAATGCAACACACTGTTATCATGATCATGATCATGGCGTTAAACCCTTGTTCCTGGATGAGTCACGTGGCACATCATTGCCAGTTTTTCCACATTGTCTGAGCAATACTTTCGATTATAAAATATTCTCCGTAATAGTTTAGAGAGAATGGAAAAAGTTTCACCAAAATTGAATAGCAATATAATATGATATATATTATAGTTATGCGACGTAACTACATCTTAGTCCTTGTTTTGGTAGGTGTGCATGAGCTACAAGTTTAGAGCTTTTTTGAACCTAAAAATGTGAACTTTAGCCATTAGTGTGAGTAGAGATGAACAAATCCCACTCTTTGTCAGAACAGGTTTAAATACCAGTACTTCGAATTCTCACTGATTCTAAGACGAGTTATGATGGTCAAATTGAAGTATTTAGAATATGAAGTCAAAACACATTTGAAGTGTGGTAATGTATACGTAGAGATTCTTTTCTGACATGTAACTTGATGACTTTGATGTATGTGTGACAAGTCTTTATTACATTTTGAATTGCCTTGGGAACAGTCCCATTGCCAAGGCTACACACTGACCTCATTGCATGAATTCCCATTTTTTCTCAGGCATTTTATTCAGTTTTTTTCACAGCAAATTGTGACTAAAACAGATCCTACAGTCCCCACAAGATGCACATTTGGTTGCATAGTTTACATAAATAATGTTCAGGTGTGAAACTAGACACGCAAAAATTATACAAAAGAAAACACAAGAGAAAAAAACAGCAAAATAACAGAAAACAGAATAGGCTTATTCAATAATAGTCAAAAATAAGCATTACTCTTGATATTTTCTAGTCTTTTGGGCTCATCTGTGCGAAAGGGCTAGAAACTTTAGTATTATAATAAATTTTTTGTTATAGATGTCCCAAAAAGATCACATAAATAAATATAAGACATTGCAGCTTGAATATTCACAGACTCTGTAAGGATGATATAAAGGCAGTAATAGTCGTAGCCGAGCATTCAGCTCGTTCTGAACACGCATATTTTGATCTTGAATGTTGACTTCACTAGTTGTTGGTAAAGTCAAAGAGTGACTTTGCCCAAGCAGGAAGAAGAGAGCCATACATTCTGCCACAGCCTCACTCTCGATGTCTTGGAGGTGACTGAGTGGACTGCAGGGGGATGAAAGGCGCTGAGCCAGGTGGAAGCTGAAGGTTAAAGTCAGTCATCCTTAACTGTACAATTAAATCAGAGAGTGACAGGGTGAGTTGGCTGCTCCCCTGGAGGGCAGCAGATAAAGGAGGGCAGTCGCTCCATTGAGGGAAAACGACTTTATGGTTTATATGCTTATGCTTTCTAGACCTCCGGCTTGGCAAAGAAGAGTGGACTTAAATTCAACCACAGCGATGTTAGAGGCTGATCCATCGCATTTTATGATGAGATGCACTCAATACTGGAAAAAAATCAGGAGCAGATGTGAGTAAAACATCACCCAAGACATGTTCAATCATTGGCTTACAACTTTTTACACTCTTACCCTGTGAACCAGCTTCTCTCTTAGCAGACCCCAGTTTGAGGTGGAACAGAATTATATCCATGCGATTCAGAGGGCTGTGAAATTTGGTTGGATGTTGAAGGAGCTGAGGTAAAATTCGACAAAAGCAGTGAGCGGTGTGGTCGATGGAACTCCATGACAGGCTGCTTAGATGGGATCATAAATTCGGAGAGAGCTACATTTTAAAGGGGGCCTTTGGCTCATTACAGAAAGGCTATTAGTTGATAAATAATGACCCCTTGACATTAAAGGTTGCACATTCTGCTATAGGCAACTTATTTCAAATTCAAGCGTGATGTTTTACATTTTTAAGATGAAACTTTTCATGATTGCATTATGTGAACTGACTCTTGATAGCCCTTTAACCTTTTGGAATCTGAGGCGATTTTGGGATTTACCCTTACCATTACCCAAGACCTTAATAAACTACATTAAATATATACAAATGTTGGCCATGCTGTTTGTTTGTTTTTGCCGCAGTCAGTTATTTTCATCAATTTAATATTCCTCATTAACACCCTTAAACCTAAAATATGTAGGTTTAGATTTAGGGGTAAGGTTAGGAAAAGATTATGAACTATATTACAAATTAGGGTTTTTTATAACTCAAGAATGATTCAGGATAACAACTTGAAAAACAGTTTTTAAACCTTTGAACTATTTGACATCTGGACTGAATATTGAGAAACAACCTGTGTCAAAAACCTGTTCTCTGAATCAATCCAACATTCAGATCTGGAGATTTAGTCCATGGGAAAGCTTGAAATTCGATTCCAAAATTCTTCCTCCAGAGAGTGTTTAGAGGCATGTTTCAGTTTATCTGGAGTAGGTGGATCCAATACATGTATTACTTAGTACTTAGGTACTTATTGGTAGACGGTAAGCGCAAAAATGTAAAAAAAATTAAGTATCTGAGAACCAAGACTGTATGTTCAGCACCCCTTAAGACCATATGACATATATATGATCACCTTGTTGTGATCTTAGCATCCAAAACATTTACATTTTTTATATTAATAATGGTAAATTTGTGGAGGATAAAAGTACATTTGCTATATTCCGTAAAATCTCTATACATCTGCCTCTTACTTTTACAATTTTTTTATTTATTTTCATCTAATTTATTTATATTATATACAAATCGTGTCAAATTCAAATCTAGACCCGTTAATATTTTTGAAAAAAAAAGAACTTCCTGTCATGTTTTGGCCTTATCTACCATCTATGTTTCATCTTCTCAATAGCTATTACATTTTGTTCTTTCCCAGCATGCACTAAGAGGTCTCCATTACCCCATTAAACCTTGTTGGATAGATAAGACTGTATGCAAGCTCGCCTGATCTCCCAAACATGCACACACGCACACACTCACACACGCACACACACTGTAGGTTACAAGCTCTCCCTATAGAGGCCTCACTGTTGTGAAGAGGAACATAAACAGATTTGGCTCAGCTGACTCTGTGTATGTGTGTGTGTGTGTGTGTGTGTGTGTGTGCGTGTGTGTGTGTGTGTGTGTGTGTGTGTGTGTGTGTGTGTGTGTGTGTGTGTGTGTGTGTGTGTGTGTGTGTGTGTGTGTGTGTGTGTGTGTGTTCATCCGGTGACATTTCATCCTGTGTGGTCTTTCTTTTGGTCTCCCTCCAACCAAAGAGCTGTTGTCTATCCTCTTAATAACTCCTCCGGCTGTCGCGCGCTTAAGTTGCATTGTAAAGCGAATATGTCAAACATCCACTACAGGACCGCGTATATCAGAGTTAAATATACTGCAATTGATTGATTGAAGGGATTCAGATTTTGAGATGGTGAAAAAAAAGGTAACCAATAAAACATCCAAGAAGATTTGGTATTTGGTAGTTGGAAGTTTTCCGTTTCACAATGTGCATCGTACTATTCAACAGAATCATGCTTTCAAGTAAAAATAGGCACTGATGGGTGACAGAAGAGTCGAGATCTGAGTTTGAGAATATAAGCAATCGTAGGATCAACTTTTGTTGAGTGAGTAAACAAAAGGTGTCAAGAAACAGAACATAGACTTTACCAGCCTAACCATCCAGGACGTATATTCTGTGGATCCCATTTTAATCCCATCGCATTTTAAAAAGGAAGACTGTCATATCTTCCATTTTAAATTTATTTACACAGAGTCAATGATATGCCATTGATAGGTTGGGGTGGCAAGAGGCCAAGAAGGGTATTCCAGACGTCCCTCTCCCAGACAACGCTCTCCAACTCATCCCTGGAGATCCAGAGGCGTTCTAAGGTCAGATGAGATAAATAGTCCCCCGAGCAAGTTCTTAGTGTAACCCTGGTTCAAAACTCCAAACTCCCTCCTGGGTTTTAGAAAAAAAAATTATAAAAAGGCTTCTGTGGGTGAAACATGGAAAGATCATGGTCTATGACGCCCTCGCCTCTCACATGGAGGGTAGTGCTGAGCATCAGCCAGTCATCACCTCGGGAAGCATCTCAGGCAGGCTGACAGATAGGAAGATGGACAGGGGTCCTTGACCTCCATCACTTCCTCCTTGCTGCTCTCAGTAGTTGCCAAGGTCCGCACCTTATCTCTAAGGCTGAGTCCAAACACTGTACAAAGGAAGCTCATCTGTGACTACCCAGAGGTTGTGACCATAGTTGAAGGTTGGAACGTAGACCGGCTGGTTAATGGAGAGTTTTGCCTTAGGACTCAGTTTTCTCTTCACCACATCAGACTGATACACCCTTGTTACTGCTGATGCTTTCAATCACATTACCATTACCGGAGAACTTAAAGTCCTTGCTTGCGAATGCATCCCACCCCCAATCCCAAAGGGGCAACCACAGATACAGAATCATGGCCTCAGGTTTGGTTATTGTAGCGGAAAGTTAGACTTATTAAAATGAAGAAGATAATGAACTAGGAGGTTTTATCATTTAAGAAAAAGCCAACAATTGAATTGATATTTCACAAAATAATATATTTTGCTTATATATTTTATTTTATTTTATATATTTGTCTCTACAACAAATATATTTGATGTAGAGACGCAGAATGTGGCTGGTGGAGAACACCATTTACCACCATGGCAGCCCCGCAGGCAATTTGCCGGTGTTTATTTGAGTGTGCAAGGAAGTGTACGTGCCTGCATCTGAGCAGATCACCATGGCGACTCACGGGATAAGTGGCAGTGGGCCGCTAAGGGCCACTGAGAAATGGACAGTGAGATATGCTTGTGGAGGGGAGGGGCCGATGAGATAGAGGATGGTAATTGCCAATGCATGGAGGAAGATGGACATTAACGAGAGGAAGGCCTCATCATTTACGCTCTGAATATGAGGAGTTCAAGAAAACGCACAAATGAAGGATTAATAGGGTAGCGGAGGTTGCAAACAAGACCAAAAGTTCCTCTAAATGAGTTCAGAGGTTGGGGAAAAACAGTTTTCCTCTGGGGTCATGAGAGGATGTGCTTGCCACAGGGGGGAGGAGATGGAACGATAGCTATTACCCAACTGATTCCATTATAGAGGAGCATTTCTGGGAGTAGTCAGGTCCGGGTTCAGGAACTGAAATTTCTGAGGCGGCGAAAGTGAGACGGGAAGTTACTGAAGGTGCCTGAGGTCGTAGAAATATTGCAGGGGAGGTGAGTTTAAAGTTATGTGAGGAAATATAGCATCACATCAAGCATATCTTCTCTTTCTGTTTGTCTGCATCTCAGGGTAAATCACAGAGAGGAGGATCAGCACCGCTGCCATGTTTGATAATGCAATTCCCACTGGGAGGTCACACAGCAATTTATATATGCGCCATTAAACTTTTTTACCAACACTCAACCATGCTAAACACAGAAAAGTAAGGTTAACACTTTTGAACCAAAACAAATAGTTTTTTTTTTTTACCTCATAATGGCTTTTAGGGGTGGTGACTTTGGACCTTATACCTTTACTTTCACAATGTAAAGGTACAAATTATTTCTGATTCAATTTTTTAATACATGTTAAATTGGCTGAAATTGTTGAAGAACAGAAATTTGTCACATCTTTCTGCCATTGAACGGACAAACCCATTTTAGAAGCAAAATAAATATATTTAAATGCCCTGACAAGGGGATAAAAGGGGGGGAATATTATTAAAATAAATAATGATTAAATAATTAAAAATCATATAAACTAATACTCGATTCTTTCAATACAATTTTGACAAAAACTATATATTTTGTGGTAAAAAAAAAAGGTAGAAATTAACATGCCCTAGCAGAACCTCATTAAGTACAATTACCATGGTGTTATAAAGTATATATAAAGGTACATTTTTGCCTTAAGAGATGTTCTCCCAAGGTTCAGACTAAAAGGTAAACAAAAATGAATCAATGTTCAAAAGTAGAGCTTTGTACCCTCCTACGGTACTGCTAGAGCGACAAAGCATTTGTACCATTTTAGGTCCATTCCTGTACCTTGACATCCTACAGTATATAGATGCATATTCCAAAATAGCATATCATTTGATTGTAGGTTTGGAAATTAACTTTCTAATATTTGAATATTAATTGAATTATATAAGAAAATGATCAATGATCAGCGATCAATGTTTAAAATATGTTTTCACCAGCACCTGGCAGTAAGGCAGTACTATCACCAGCAGGTGGTGGTAATGCAGCTGCTTCAGTCTCTTTGCAATGGCTTTAACAAAAGAAAAGGAATATGTCATTACTGCTGTAAATGGGAATGACACAATAGTGCAAACATGCTATATCGGTCAAACAGTTAAGCGTGGAAATTCTTTGAATAAATAAATAAAAACTATGTATGGTGTAAACTTATCACCATCTTCAATAAACAATCATTAAGATATTATCTTGGACGTTATTTATTGCATATCTGAGTCCTGCATCTAATTGATTTCGGAGATCGTATGGCTGATGAAATTATCATTGGTCTAACTGCTGAACGCTTCTGCACTCAAGATGCAGTTCATTCTTGCTGTACAATTGTATGGCATTTAACCATCATGCACTAGGAGCTTGAAACTAGAATACTGTGAGTAACCGGCTGGCCACAGGACATAGCAGGAGAGGGATTGTCGGCACATCAGAAATTTCAACATATTCACATCTCACCACCCTTATAGTGGTGGAAATGTGATGACAGGGTGGTGAGAGCTCCCAGCAGAAGCAAACAAGATGATTATGTTTCTAATTGCTTTTCAGTTTACAGTTTTTCACACGCTTCCTACTCAGTGGAAACTATGTATCGCCAAATAAATTGTGATAAACCGAATGCTGAAGTGTTTCTTCATCGGTTGATGAGAATTATCCTACTTTTTCGGATGAAAAAAAAAATTCATAAAAACATCTTGGAAGCTGAAAACAGGGTTTTTGCGTCAGGTGTGATCGTATTAACTCCTGCCTTGTGACCATACGCCATGTAGCTGATGGATGACACAGGAGATGGAGCTGACTGATACAGATGTGATTTGCAATGGCTCTGACAGCAAGCCCAGTATGCCAGCCACCAAAGGACGCCCAATCTTCAGGCGGTTTAAAGATAACAGTCGCAAACTTCAGTTTGACGACTTGTGGAATAAAAAATTATCTTGCAAACTCAATGATTGCATTGCAGGGATTCGTGCACACTTTCTGTCGACCTTGTGGAATTACATGTAGCCTAGTGCTTTTCAGCACTAGACCTTCACCAGGCTATTGATTTGCATAAATAAGAATTCATCTTGAACGAGGAGTGGCTGAATTCAGCCATAATCATATTTATTTCTTGGAATAAAAACAAAAAACGTCAATCAGCAATTACTCATCAGGTTACCTTGATTTAGAAGAGTTATCCTTAGACAAATCAAACGGGACTTAACAAAATATCAACGAGCAAACATTTCATCCATCTGACACACCCTTTTTTGACTGGGATTTGAATTGGGATTTTCGTCTCCTGCACGAAAGTCAATGGAAAAAACCCGTTGAACGATCAAACTGCCCTTGTTAACTTGCAGGAGGCAATTTTCTGAATTTGCAGAAAATCTGTCTGTCTCTGTGCAGCAGGTACATCCAGGTAACTGAGGATTACTGAATCTTCAACCAACATTATAAACATGATAGTATCAGATGGTGTAAACTAACAGACAATGTGGCGAAGTATAGTCAAAGAAATTAAAACCTGGCTTGTGCCAGCACAAGAGTGCAAGCCAATACTCAACTGACATGGCACAAGGAGGAAGAGGCACTGGATCATCTGAGGTTGGGGCATGGTATCCAAGCATCTTCCCTTTGATTTCCAGGTTTGTGTGCATTAATGCAAGTATAATATCTGAGAGGATGTTCAGCACAATTGGAAACATTGTGACCCCTGTGATACAGTGGATATGTTGGTGTTCCTTGCTTGAATACTGGTAAAACAGTGAATAGCTTGGTTGACTGGGACTATGTTATTCACAGCAGGGATGTGGCCTGTTTTTGTTTAGTGGTAATTCGTTCATTTTTCCAGGCAATTGGAAATTCCATTCTTATGTATGTTTTATTACTTAATCACAGTAGATGGCATTTACTCATCAAAGTTGTATTTTAATTACTGAAATCTGACTGGACCTTCAGTATAATGTTGTGATAAAATCAACGGAAAAGGAGAAATATACCATTAATCGCAAAATTTGATTGACAGTTAATCGTCAGCTCAATTTCATAATTATGAAAGCCCTACTATCAAAAGAACTCTAGGACGAGTACACACTGCGTTAAACATGTGCAGAATGGTAAATCACTTTTTTGGATCGTAATAAACAGTCTGATATATGAAACGTGACACACATGTGACACGACTGTTGGTCTTAATGCCAAAAAGAGCCACTGATGAAAAGAAGACTGGGAATAGACTCAAATTTGAATCTAGTAAGGAGAACTTGTGACAACTGGTGAGGAGAGCAGGTGAGGATAGCACTTTCATATTAAGTACAGATCTCTATAAGGGCAGTATTTTAAGGAAATCAGTGCCCACTTAACCAGAGGCCTTAGCAGCAAACTGCTCAGTTATTTCAGCGGACATGGGGTTCCTCTATGTGATTCAGATGGGGTCGTTGTTCTTATCTTCAGGGTATTGCATGGTCAGATAGAAGCAGTTCTGCTCTAAGTCCATTAATTTGGAGAGACCTATGGGAGTGCTAGAGTGGCATTTCGATGGAATGTGTTCACCTTGAACATACAGTCCCGGCTACCTGTCTCCCAAAGGAGTCGCAATGCTGAGTAAAAATTTCTACCTTGTCTGCTAAAATTGCTTGTCATATATTCCCAGAGGTTGCTCGCTCCTTACCGCAACAGACTAACTATAGCAAGAGGCAAGGTTAGGAGTCGAACCTCTCATTTTTAATTTCACAGAACGCACAAAGCTTTCTCCAGAGTAGCACTGGTAAGCAGAAACCAATCTGACTTAAAGGCAGGGAGGGCAGGTGTGCAATGTAACGAATAAACAAACAAACAAACAAATAAATGCTGAGTCAGTCAAACTGAAATTATAAAGGCTGGGTCTTCAAGTACATTTCACCTATGGGCAGATATTTTTAAAGCAAACCATGCTGGCATCAGACTTATTTAGGCTGTTTTGTGTTAAAAATTCTTACTTAAGCACAATGTTATTAAATTTGCCTATTTCAGTGTGAGCAGATTCCTAAAAAGAATGTAATTTTCATAACCATTACTAGTTACGTGAGAACCTTCATCAGGGAGGCAATAGGACCTCAATACAACAATTCAACATGTCTTAGCAAAGAAAAACTTCACGCCAGGATCTCAGGAAGCAAACAGGAATAAACATTAGTTGGTCTTTGGAACCAAAGAGAAATGATGTTAACTGTAGCTATTTTTAGCTTGATAGGAGGCCAGCGATGAAGCTGGAAGGTTTAAATGTGGGTACATAGAGTAGAGAGGATGGAGTTGGAGAATAATTGGAATTACAATTTAGCTCAGTTCAGATTTTTATTGTCCCTCAAGGGGATATGTGATTCGCAGAGTTTTAAATTCCACTTCCTCCTGTACTACTTTGCACCCTGGTTAGGGTTGAACTTATTGGGAGGACAACCCGGGTTGGATCCAGAACTCTCTGGAAGGCCAATATATCTAGGACTATATATTTCTTCTGGACAAGGAACGCCTTGGAACTCCAGGATGAGCTGGAGAGTATTGCTGGGGAAAGGGACATCTGCAATACCCTTCTTAGCCTGTTGCCAGCTGGACCCAACCATGGATAAGCGGACGAAAATGGATGGATGAAAGTACTTTCTCTATCCCTGTCTTGATTTTTGCACAATCAAAAGGGTGAAATCTTCTATTTAATCCCTGCACTTATACCCAAATTGATTCATATACAGAGTGTTTAAGCTTTTTGCACGTAGCCCACTTTAGCAGGTTTAACTTAAAATTAAAACCCACTAAACCAACTAAATGTGATTGATTTGTCAAAACGTTATATTGTTGAGGGAACTGGAGAATCGAAACAGTGCATTAGGTTTGCTCTAAACTAGTTCATGTGGAGCAGCATGAACATAGTTAAGTAAATCAAAAGTAATAACATTTGTTAAATTTATGCATTTCAGTTTAGTTAGCTGGACATTCTATCCATATATTAGCTGTAAATGCTGCAATTATCTCAAGAGAACTGCACATAAGTCATATTATTATTGTTATTATTATTAATTTATGTTATTTTTCTTCCTAATAATGTGAATAAATAAAACAACAACTTATTTGTTGAGTGTAGACGATCCCTGCTCACTCGACGGACAGATTCCCATAGACATCAGTGCTATTCATCCTGCTGAGGGAACAGCTCCTATTGATAAAAATGAGATAATTGATCTTTCCTTAGCGTAAAATGAGCCAGCTAAAAGTCCTGGAGGGTTAAATCTGTGTCAAATACACTCATAATGTATTTGTATATTAATCCTTTATGGACAGAGAAAGAGAGAAAACAGAAATAAAAACCTGGGTAGAGAGATTAAGAGAAATGAGGCCAATATTAATATTTTTTAATACTTCATGACAAAAACTAATGAAACGTGAACATCAAGTGACTAATTGTGGAAAATTGATCTTAAAGCCTTGCTACCCGGTGTTCATGAAGTACGTCTACTGCAATGGTCGGGGATAATTCATTAATTACATATCCACACACACCACTAATCCAATACCAGGACATTCGGGGGAAAGTGTCCGGTCATCAGTCTGTGAGTTCCAGCAAGACAATTACCCAAAGCAGACGTGGAAGTCCACCTTTCAATAGATTTAAATTAATATAGTTAAAGTTTTGGAGGGACCTAGTCAAAGTGTGGACCTGAACCCCATTGAGATGCTGTGGTGGAACCTGAAAAGATAAATTCCAAGCTTGCATCAGGAAAGGCTTCCGGCATAAAATTTATGCCAAATCAATATGCGGAAAAGGAATTTTCCAGAATTTATTTCCAGACTGGATTGGTTGGGTCCTGGATTAAAAAATACTCTTGCTGGTACTTTAGGCCAGCAGGGTGCCAGCCGCAAATATGGATGAAAACTGATGATTCGCTATGGTGACCCCGAAAGGGAACAGCCGAAAGAAGAAGAAGAAATTGCCGCAGCTGGAACAACTATGTTAATTGTTATTCAGTTATGGTGTCAATAAATTTCACATTAGTAATTTAAGCATGAGACAAACCATTATGCCTCATTAAAGAAGATTAACATTATTCTTGAAGATCTGATATTAATCTGAAATAAAAACAAACAAATAGAAGAAATCACTATGGGGTCCAATACTTTTTGACACCACTGTTTTTCAAACACCAATATATGTCTGGCTCTGAAAAAGCCAAATCAGACTTTTAAGTAGAGTGTAAACTCGCAAGGATCCAGAGTGAAGGAACAGTAAGTTATAAATACTAGCCGATCAGAAAAGCGCAAGACACGCCAATTTAAACAGACTCAACAAAACATCTCTGTGAAAGAAGTATTTATCATAAAACGTTTGAGTTAAAAAAATGTATTTTGTCCAAATCATTGAGGAGATTGGCCAGACCAGGACCCCAGAGAGTAAATATCAACGTGGAATGATTGTCATTTACTTTGTGATTGGCATGAGTTAAAATATCAAGGACAAGATAAACTTAAGTGTTCCAGAAGGTTGGAAATCTGCCTTGGGTTTTTTTTGCACATGCTGCAGCCATAAAATACACAGTACAACAGAAATTTGATGAGACACTATGAAGCAAAAATCTATCGAGGTTGAAAGTCATTACATGGCCAGACGTCAATAAGTTGTTAATGCGAATGTAGAGGACCAGCAGAGACCCAGTGGAGGCCGAGAGCCGTCTGTGTACAGTTACAGATAATGTTGTGAACCCAGAAATGGTGGCGATGCATTTGCAACTTCCACTATAAATACAAGGCAACAATGTTGTTTACCTCGGTCATGGCAGGTGACAGAAGGCAAAGACGCACATTGAGTTTTTTTTTGTCAAATGGTGACATTTGCACAAGTAAACCAAGGATAGTGGGAATTTTTGTGTCATATTTAGTGTGAACACATCATTACATAACTGTCTTTTTACATAACTCCTTACAAAAGACAGAACATCTGTGCTACACTCACAAAGGACAACTTTGCAAGTAAATAATAAAATAATGGAAAGTATTTACACATTATTATATAGGCTTCCCTCCGTATTAAACAACCATGTTGGTCTAACTTGAAATACTTTTGTTGGGCCGATATAATTAACTAGGGTTTATTCAACGTAGTTACATTGATTATTTTCAAATTTGTTTTGGAGTTATTGATTCAACTTTGTTGGAATAGGTACGACTTTATTTGTTAACGTAGTCCATGTAATTTTGTAATGATGAAATTGCCCTACAAAATTAAATTTAACCCAGATAAAAACATTTTGTTTCAAGGTTGTTTACGCTGAAAGTGAAGTCTATATATTGAATATATATGTTTATCATTTTTTAATAGTATGTCTATTTTACACTTGTGCTCTTGTATATGGAGTGTGTTTATATGTGTGTATATGTGTACATGTGTATATATATATATATATGTGTGTGTATATTTGTGTGTGTATGTTTATATATGTATGTTTATCCAAGTATGTGTATATATACACATGTGTGTATGCAGGTGTACACACATATTTGTCTATATGTCTTATAATATTTTGAATGTGTATTTATATTTTGCACATTTTCTATTTCACCCTATATTCTTCTTTACTGAAATAGGATGTGACTTTATAAATGTTGGAGCTGCTGTCACACTGGAGTTTCCCCATAGGGATTAATAAAGTTTGTTTTATTCTATTCTATATGTAGTAATCAGAAAGCGTATAGTCATGGTTGATTTGGGATTAAGTTTATAGTGTACCTATAATTTATGACATTGTCGCAGCCCTAAACTCAATTGTATTAGTTCATTGAATCTAGCTGAAGGTAAGTTACTGAATTTCTGACCAACATGATATAATTATGTTTCTATTGAAAACGTGAAATAATTTTATTTAAAAAAATACATGATACATTAAAGGAAATGTAACAGCCAAGCATTTTCCTTTTATTGAGTGTATCGGTCAGATTACTTTTTGTCCTGAGAGAACTTCTAGAATTCTTTTCACACATTTTTGATGATTTCCATTCCTCGACAAACACAGGGTATTTAACAGCAGAGGAGGAAGACTGAATCTGGACATAGGGCCTTTTTTTTAAATATATCTTTACCTCTCAGATAAACAAGAGCACTATATAAACATGTTTTCTGTTAATAAGAAACTTCCCATCCACACATACTTTATAATTTACTTATGCAGGTAAATTTCATCTAGAGCCAACAAAGTGATAACCTATCATTAGCCTCTCAGCTTATATGAATAATGAAAGCAGAAAGAATGAACAGAAGCACAAAGACACATCACAGGACACAGCATAAAGATAAATATTCTTTCGTATTCCGGAACAACTTTAATACAACCTCATCTCTACGTGACATAAAAACTTCCTTGGATGAGAGTTTCGTTCCTTCTTCCTTTATTGTTAGCGGCTGTGATTTAGTGATTTACAAGACCGCTCCATATAATCCATAAAAAGAGAACACAAATAAAGATGCAAGATAATTAAAGCCAACAGACTGCTCATAAAAAATGCAAAATCATTAAAGGGCTTTTTAATTGTGAAAAGAATGAGTGTTGCTCAACACTGATGGTGCTTTATATGAGTCAACCAAAACATTAAATTAGGTGCCTGTCAGATAATCATTATTAGAGTTTGACATTGGGGCATCTCTCATGATTTTATTACAAAACCTGGACTCCTTCGCCGGCCCCGTGACATTCACAGAAGTTGTCGTTTTAAGTTTGTATACTCTCGCCCCGATAACTCCATATCGTCCTTTTAGTCTGACGTGCGCACTGTCGCGTCTCAGACGCGTCATCACAATGCTGTCGCTCTTCCCACTAGTGGCACTGGCACTTTCCTCCATAAAGCTACTCACTGTGCGGGTTACAAAACGTGGAGTGGATTTCAGTCTTCTTCAGCAGATACAGAGACTCACTGCTCCATCTAGTATTGAAATTTAACTCTATAATACACAATCTCTCACAAACAAATCATGCCACATTCATGACCACCTTCTGGAGAAATGTCTGAACGTTATGTGCCTTACAGAAACCTGGCATCAACCAGAAGATTTTTCTGCCCTGAATGAGACCTGTCCCGCCGGTTACTGTTACCTCCAGGAAGCCCTCAGCACTGGTCGTGGTGGTGGTCTGTCTGTCATCTACCGCAGTGATTTGGAATTGTCTCCATTGCCGTTGCCAGAGATCTCTTCTTTTGAATGCCTGGCATTTAATTGTAAATCCCCTTTCACTATGACCAAACTTCTAATCTACCGACCACCCAAACCAAACCCAGCCTTCATCTCTGAGATGTATAACCTTTTATCAACATTTTGCACAAGCTCTGCCAATATTATAGTACTTGGAGATATGAACATTCATTTCAACTCCACTTCCTGTCGTTTTGCATCCGAATTTCACCAACTACTGGATTGTTTTAATCTCAGGCAACTTGTTGATGTCCCCACCCACACCACACATGGATCTAGTCATCACTGACTCTGTTCCTCTCAGCAATCTTCTTGTGTACAGTCTGGGTTTGCCGACCACAAGGCCGTCTCCATGGAATTGTCGCTTGTGTCCCCCCCTCACTAAGCCCAAACGTCAAATCTACTTCAGGAATTTGAAAAACATCAACCCAGAAACCCTGAAAGTCGACCTCCAGCCTCTTCTTTCTGCAAACTGTGTATCAGCCAATGACTCAGTAGATTTTATCCAATAGCTCCCTGAGTAGCATCCTGGATCGTCACGCCCCTGTGAAAACTAGAACAGTCACCTTCCCCCCCCCCGAGCCCTTTCCTACAGCCCTAGTGAAAACTAACATCTCTTCTATCAGTCCCCTGATCACCGCTGTAATAAACCAATCCCGCCAGGCTGGGTTTGTTCCATCTGCCCTAAAGGCCGCCATAATCAGACCACTCCTCAAAGAACCTACTCTCGATCCTGAAGTTTTTGCTAATTACAGGCCCATTTCCAAACTCCCATTTCTCTCCAAAGTACTGGAAAAATTAGTTGCTGCCCACCTCCAGGACCACCTCAAATACAACAACCTCTCGAAACCTTTCAGTCTGTTTTCCGTTCCGCCCACAGCACAGAAACAGCTCTGCTTAGAGTCACAAATGACTTATGGATGGCAGCAGAAGCTGGTTCACCTTCCCTCCTGACTCTCCTTGATTTGTCTGCTGCCTTCGACACAGTTGACCATGGAATACTCCTACATTGCCTACATCAAACCATTGGACTCATTGCCAGCGCCCTAAACTGGTTTCAATCCTACTTCACCGACAGAACAGAATACATTTCCCTGGGAAGTTCAAGGTCCAGGACACACACCATCACTTTTGGGGTCCCCCAGGGATCAGTACTTTGCCCCATTCTCTTAATACTATACATGCTCCCCCTTGGCCATGTCATCAGTCGATATGGACTCTCATTCCATTGCTACGCTGATGATACGCAAATCCACATAAAAACTGACACATGTTCGTCCGCAGCTTCTCCATCCTCATCGTCATCATCATCTCGCCAGTCAACTCTCCTCGCTTATCTGGAGGAGATAAAGGTGTGGATGAAAAACGACTTTTTCCAGTTGAACAGCTCCAAAACCGAAGCAATTTAAATTGGCACCCGACATCAGACCCAGTCTTCCCCCATAACCAGCATTACCTTCTCTGGTCACGACAATCCCCTCTCTTCATCAGTCACCAACCTCGGCGTAAGATTCGACCCTCAACTCACTTTTTGAATCCCACATCAAACACACCATCTCAGAAATATTTCCAAACTCCGTTCTTCACTCACCTTGAGTGATGCTGAAAAGCTGGTCCACGCGTTCGTCTCCTCCCGACTGGATTACTGTAACGCACTTCTCATCAGGATCCCTGATAAAAGTCTTCATACTGCAGTATGTTCAAAACAGTGCTGCTAGGATCCTGATGAGAGTTCGTAAACACGAACACATCACCCCTGTTCTTCATTCCCTTCCTTTGCTTCCCATCTCCAGGATTGATTATAAGATCTCTCTCCTCACTCCACCAGTGCATCCATGGCAATGCACCCCCCTACCTAAAAGAACTACTCACCCCACTGACCTCAACACGATCCCTCCGTTCTACCCACTCATAACGCCTCCTCCTTCCCCGGAATAAGCTCAGCACCATGGATGATCAGGCTTTCTGTTCTGCTGCCCCTCGTCTGTGGAATGCCCTCCCTGACCATCTGAGGGCTCCACAGACGACTGACACATTTAAAAAAGGACTTAAAACTTTCCTTTTTAGCAGAGCCTATAACTTTAATTAACATTGCTGCTTTTTGGTCAGGTTTTTATCTAATTATTTTTTTTTTTTTATTGATGCTTTTATCTGCTTTTACTTTGTAGCACTTTGAGATTTGATCCAAATGTAAAGTGCGTTGTAAAATAAAAGGTATTATTATTATTATTATTATCTACCTCTTTTTCTCTCATGTGACATTTTTCCACCCTCTTAACTCACTTTGATGTAGAAAACAAACCATGTCAGACATTCCTGTCCCTCATATCATCTGGATAATATCCTCTGGGTCATGACGCCATCGCTCAGCCTAACTTATGGATGTTGTTAATAAACTGGCCCAACACCAACTCGTTACAAGTCTTCTAATTAACCCAGCAATGCAGATCGGCACAATATATGATCCAACCAGCAGTCCCTGGTGTAAAATGGTCATACAGGAGATGTGAGATGTGTCAGTTTGTAGCAGTTTGTTTATCCCATATTTTTGTTTTTGCACAAAGAAGAAAGAGGAAAATAAAATATCGACCATGGGATTCATGAAATGTGTGCTCACAGCCAAGTCTGCTTTCACCCACCTGAATGTTTTGATGTCTGAATTTGAAGATTGTGCCAGGCATTATGTAATTAGTTCATGGAAACGCCATAATGAACCCATTGAGGCTGTCTATCTACCAAAATCTCAGAAATGAGAGAAACAGGAAAGGAAATGTGTAAGGCCTGAGAAAAACTTAAAATTTAATACATATAGTACAAATGGTTACAAGTAGTGTTTTTGATTGATATGTCCACCTCTACCCGGGATGTTAAGATTTAAGTTGTCTAGGTAAAAGTCACCCAATGTGAATGTTGCACCAGTTAACCTCATCAAGCGCCCATAGGTCTTTCGGAATTTCCACATTTCAGCGTCACTACCCTGCATTCAAAGTCTCTGTTGGACACACACATTCTTAAATACTTTCACATTATTGGACAACTTCATGGTCGGGAAAGTAAAAGATAAAGGAACTTCGCAAACAAGTCCAAAAACTGAGATAGACCAAAGAGTTTTTATAAATCCACAAAGTGAATAAAATATACTATTAAACTATTAGAGTAAAACGTGATTTATACAAGATATATCTCCTCACATCAATTCATAAGCACCAAATGTGAACTAAATCATATTCACAGTTGAAAAATTATGGTCTGAACGTTTTGGAGATAAAGCTCCCCCTAGTGTCCGAAATATGCAATCCACCTTTCAGAAAATCAGCTCCGTTCTTCCTCACACTATGGCCTATGTTGGTATTAGGTTTGGAAATGATCCAGAAGATAGTTTTGAGTTATCTTGTTGAGATAAAGGATCCGCGGCGGACGGAATGAATGAAATAAATTAGCGAAAGACCACTGGTGAATGTGACTGGCCCCGGCGTAGATCTAGGTTTCCAAGATGAATAAAGTCATTAAGAATCTTATGCTTTGCATGGCACTTTTGGTAAATGTAACATACACAAAGCTGTTCTAACAAAGCTGCAACGGTTGGTCACTTAATCATGATAGAACTGTCATAACCATTCAGACGTAATGCATATGCGATCCCCTTTCCAAGGTACAATTCTGCAACTTCTTATTTGGAAAACAAGCTAAAGCTAGGGCAGCGGTTGTATGGAGTTTTTCTAACTGCACGGATAGAACTATTTATAAGACACAAATTTATTCATGGTTTTTATTTAAATTTCTCCTGTGACACAAGAGACGCTCCATAACAAATTTAAATTTGGCATAAACTGAATGATCCTTGATGAGTTGGCTCTATAACCTTTTCATATTTACTGTATTTTGCACCGTCATTCTTATTTTTTCATTTAAAAAAAACAGCAATCAAAGAAAAAGAAAGGAAAGAAGTCCAAGAAAGTAGTTATATTCAAATACATTATACGTACGTTACTTACTTATATATATGTAAAGTACATAAAAACAGTTTGAGACTTTTAGTTGCATATTACCACACACAGCAGCCGCTGATACCCAACACTACCAGATACATTCAAATGAGATCAAAAATGACCCTCATAAACTTGAAATCCAACACTGCCCCAATCGGACAGTCTGTCTGTTCTATTTCTCTTGCTGAACCGCTATGAAGTAGCTGAGTACAACAAAGTAAAAAAAAAAAAATTGCAGGGAGAATTGTGATGTGATCTCTAAGCAGAGAAAATGACAAACCTTAGCCATAACCTAAGCAAAAACCATTAGGACACCCTCAAAGAAATATGTAAGCCTAATATTTAATTAGGCTTACAGTAATTTATTTTAATTACTAGTAAAAGTTCCGTGCATTACAATTACGTTATTGTGAAAAAAATAACTGATTCTAAATTTTTGTGATGCATATTTGTATCATCTAAAAATGATAATTTCCAATCTCATGAATTATATCCAAATTGAGTCCAGATTGTTCTATAGTAAATCATATTCAAACCTTGTATTAACTGATTACAATTTTTTTTTTCATAATTGTAAGATTTTATGCTGATTCTATGAGATTTTACATTTATAAATGCAAGATATAATTATTTAAATAAAATCAAATAGATTTAAGTACTTAGACTTAAACTATGCAATGATCAATTTTTTTGAGTGAAAGGTAGCAGCTTACCACATAATACAGTAACACGGTAGTGAGGTCACTCCAGTCAGAGTGAACCCGCGTTACCATCAAGCTGTCGTTGATTAAAAGCATCACAATCGTATGATAGAAACCAATCTTCTGATAAACACATAAAATATTTTGGAGATGACACACAGCATAGACAGTTTTCAATCAGAATGAAGAAACATGTCAATTAAATCTGGTTTTCATCAAAAACACAATGCTAACAGAGACCTCCAAGAACCATAGAAGACTACTCATTTGTACTTTATAAATATTTTCAAGAGGAGTTCAAAAGCAGCCAAGCCACATAAGGGAGGTTGGAGTGGGTGGAAGAAATAAAATCTCTTAACTTCGACTGCACTAGGTGTTTGCGTGTCGATATCTGGACTGTAGGCTACTGCCTATAGAATAGGCACAGAGCACGGCGCTTATGGCTTTACTCTACTGTAATGGAAACTGGGAGACTGAAGTGTAAATGGAATCCTGGAGATGTGAGAGGGGCATTACATGTCCGAAATACAAACACCAGGTTTTCCAGGGACACAGTTGCAGGGCTCAGATAGACCCCTGCCAGCAACAATCAGCACCTCCTGTCTTCTTTACTTGCTGGGAGTTTGTGTGTGTGGGGGGACACTATGACTAGCCTACAGGAGGTAGGGAGGGTAATGATGGAGACATCGAGAGAGAATATGAGAGCGAGAGAAGAGTGAGATTGAAGGCAGTGATAGGAAGGCACGCTTTTATCCGATGGGGGAGTGACTGCTATCAAAATGTGTGAGTGTGCAGGTGAGGATATATGAGTGGCGTATAACACGCCATTAATAAGATTTGTTGGACTCGTTTGCTGAGGCCCATGAAATACGACACACACACATTGGAAAGACTGTACTCCCACACAGACGGTGGGTGTCACTCAATGTCTCTCCTCTGTGTTGATGTTGGCTCCCTCTGTTTCCAGAAAATGGTTTAAATAACCTGAAAAGTCTGACACGTGTTTAATCCCTCCTGAACCCAGACCAGGTTTCATAATGTATTATTTCATATCGGACGTATATAAGGGATTTATGAGCTTCTAAACACCAAAGTAACAAACATTTTCCAATATTAAACCTTGTTTTTTTTATTTCTTTGTAAAATATTTGAAAAACATTTGCTGGAGATACGCGTAACTCCATGCTAACAATACATCAAATGAAAGCGAAGAAATCGCAGATTCAAGCGTTATAAGTCTGATAACTCTTTGACCAAAAATTATGCTCACACCCCTACATCAATCACAAAAGTGTTAATTATTGTGTAATTACAGGGGTGTACTGAATTTAATTTGTTTATTTCACTTTCATAATCGGGCCTCAGACATTGGTCTAGAGGTGGCTAGTTGGGACAAAGTGCAGTGTGTGAAAGGGAAAAAATAATTGTCATGTCATAGAGCAGTTATTGATATGGAAAAAAAGCCACTTAAAGGCTTTGGGTCGGGGGTCACACCAACCTGATCTCACTCTCCAAAGGGTTCAAGGATAAGGGGTGTTTGTATTTTAGGAGTGGGGTTTCACAAACCCCCTCACACCAACAAAATCTAATGCTAAATGGTTCTATAGGTTATCACATGACTGATAGGCTGAGGCGGAAACCTCAAAATGCATTTTTATTCTCCTTTGAGGGGGACTGGAAGGTCAACCCACAAGTGGGTAAGATCAGTCCTAACTGCACAATTATGTGGAGGAGTTCACCGCCTTTGGAAGACCAATATCAGCTAAATGGGTTTAAAGGAAACATTAAACTCAGTCTCCCAATTTTTTTAACGTGCTTAGGAAAGTAACTTCTCTGGAGACGACTCAAAACACTTTTCTTGGCAGTTCATAACGTGGGGAGGAAAGGAGGGAAGCTGGGAAGTGCCAAGCCCATAATTTACAGCCATTACTTTCAAACACACTCCTCTCTCTCTGCCTTACACACATACACATACACACACACAGACACACAATGCTACGGGGTATGATTTTTGGACGACTCTGATCCAATGGCAGCAGGTGTCTGCTGGCCAGGGCAGCAGACACTATTCCCATTACAGGCAGGAAGGGTGTGTGAGTGTGCGTGTCTTTGTGTGTTTGTGCGTGTTTTGTGTGCGTGTTTGTGTGTGTTTGTATCTGTGTGTGTGTGTGTGTGTGTGTGTGTGTGTGTGTGCGTGTGCGTGCGTGCGTGCGTGTGTGTGTGTGTGTGTGGGTGTGACAGAGAGAGAAAGAGAGAGAGCATGTGTGTTTGTGTACAAGTGGATGGTTGTGGCCAGGGTATTATGGAGTTGCTAATGTACTTTGGGCTCATCTCCCCCCCTGTAACCACGACAACACCCCACCAGTTTAAGCCAGTTTAAAAACCGATAGAGCTGCTAAAGTTCTCAGTAGGCAAGAATGTTGCATTTAGTAGCACGCAATGCATATTTGTCTTCAACCAAGTAACCAAGTAACCAGTTGTTATAAAAGTGGCCCCTGGATTGAGATCGAGCAAAACGTTTTTCCCTTTCAAACGATTTTAAGTTATAGAAATATGGCAAGTGTTGCTATGTGGTATGAATTAGTGTTTTAGAGGCTTTGCTTGTAATGGTCAATCTCTAAGCCCAGTCTAGAAGATATGTCTAAAAATTAGTTAATCCACCTGCTCTCATTAACCTACTCCCTTTTAGGCCCATATTTGGGTTACCAACAATATTTTCCCTTTTATTTAACTGTGCACAATGCTCGATTTTAATAAAACCCGTGGTTTATGTCACAACCAAATGTTGTAGAACGTGCACATAGATCCTCCCTTGATGGTTTTTTTTGCAACCAAATCCATCTCCAATGTCAAAATCTCATTTGGGACACATACTAGGAACATTATTTATCCAACTCTGTCATATGGAGAGTCGTGCCGGTCGTGTCCCACAAAAACTGTAAAGAATAACATGAACTATGTGGTATTTCTACAACTTGATGCAGTAATTATCAAAACTTTTCTGAGCAAATTCATTGATTGTTTTTTCTCATGATGTCACTGTAATATAATGATGTTAAAGCTATTTATATATATAACCCTTACCCTAATTAACTTATTAATATTATGCTATTACCTAACCCTAACCCATCTGAATGGCCCAACCCAACACTTGTCATTGTTGAAAGCCATCATCCGAGGTGGTTTTTAGACCCCTGATATCTGACGAATAACGACGAGCTCCTTTGAAGGATGCAAAATACAGCAAATGGTTTCCCCAACCACATCATTTTAGAGTGTTTTAAAATGATCAAAGTGCCGCGAGTGTCCCTCAGAAAGCACTTTTTTGATTTATAATGCATAAAGCCCAGAGGCCTGTTTGGAAATAGGTGGCGACGCCTTCCAGCTGTCTCTACAAGATGGTGAATTCTGACTAGTTCCGCATGACAATGTGCACGACTTTATAATCGGTTGAATCCAGTTGCATTAAAAACAAGACCAATTAGGGTCACAACACTTGGTATGCCTTACACGTGCACTTTAAATCTCAGCTTTTGTATGCAGAGTTAACAAATAGGTACAGAGTCTACCCAGGTCAGGACACATGGTTAAGTACTTTAGCTTTCCCCACATGTCCATGTCCTTCCCAATTTTGTGTACTTCATATAAAGTATGTAATCAGCTATACTTTTTGACATAAAAACCCTGGTCAGCTGCTTAAAGTATAAAATATGCACTGGACTGCACTTCACTAAAATTGGACAAATTGAGAAGCACAACACTGCACACAACTAAGTTGAAATCTTATACTAAAGCATGGTACGAGGAGTTTTTGAACAAGCGTCCTCTAAATGGCACCTGCTCTTGTATAAGCTTATATGACCAAGAAGCCAAGAAGCTATAGTGGCCTTCAGGGGTCAAAAAGATATCATCCAGTTGCCTATTAAGTGATGAAATTCCTCTAGATAACTAGAAACGCACTCTGATAATGATAAGTTTATGATATTATGAGATCAAGACATTATGTCACCAAATCTTAATAATTCCTATAATAAGCCAAAACCATACCTCTGGGTAAAATTTAATTCAGATTTGTTCATTCATTTTTTTTTCTGTAATCTTGCTATAAACAAACAAATAAACAAAGGTAAAAACATGACCTCCTTGATGGCGATGAATAAAATCTCCATCAAGGAATAAGTGCGACCGGTGGGGAATGAGCATTCGGCACAGTTCAACTGTTGGTCACCTGCTGAGTTTGATCCAGTTGGACTGCACAGACCCAGTAGTTTATCTCTAAACGTCGACGTGAAAAACAGTGAGCAAAAGAATCCAACTATGAAATAGTTTAGAAGTGAACTGGTGAGCGACCAACACATCGGGCCATGGGTGGCTGCTAGTTGTGGAGTCTTCACTCCCTTGGAGGAGAGATGACACAACGTGCCATCTCTATGACTTGAGTTAGTTTTTTATTGATTATGAAATTAAAGGGTTAATATTAAAGAAAATATATGTTCTCAGCTGATAGGACTCCAAAAGAAGAAACATATTTACAATATTATATTCCATTTATTCAAAGACATAACCCTACATTTTACAGACTGTAACTTAGAAAACACTACTGTGTTGTATCACATTGAGGACTGCAAAAGTAAATTTTCCTTTCTCCGCCTCCGCACCCTCACTTTGACCAATGTCAGCTGCACTGAGCCAGCTGTTTACCTTCAACCTTCATGGCTCTCCTCTCCCACCCCTTCCTCTCGCTCCCCGAGCACTTTGATGGTGTGCCAATCTGTCATTTGCCAAGCTGCCGAGCATACCGCTAGAGGCGCACCATCACCCCCTGCCCTTGGGTCGCGGAGTTATGTGGAGACACGAGGCCATGACAGGTGTCCTGTAACCGAGGTGAATTCACGAAGACAACTCCGAGGCTCAGAGGAGCTGTGGTCCATTAGCAAAGTGGTCATGGGTGCATCTGGACCACTGATGTTCTGTCAGCACCTTTTCTGCCAAAAAACGCACTCTGAGGCAAACTAACAAACAGTAATACTCACCCCTACTGCCATATCTGTTTCATTTAGAGAGAATCCCCGCTGGGACTGAGGAGAGCAGAGACGGACAAGCAGAGGAGAACCAAGAGGAGCTGATGAAGAAGCTGGCAGACAGAGATTGACAGCTGCTGCTCGCCAATGAAACATCCCAAATGGATTATCTGACAATCTTAACGGGGGGAAGAAAGATTGTTTTCTGGGAAGACAATCGGAGATGGAATTTACTTTTTGGCACTTATTATTACAGCAAAATGTGCTGTAATAATAAGTTCTGGTTTGAATCTGACAGCCTGCGTTGCTTAGCAACTTCATCTTATTTAACACTGTGATTCAGTAGCTCAGTTGTACACCAGTTATATATGGTGAGCTCTGGAAAGACTGCTCTGCTTAGCAACCCAAATAATAGCTACGGAAATTAAGGGGGACAGCTGGCAACTCAAGGACTCCGGACTAATGATACGATCTGTTATTTAACTTTATTCCCAACCCAATTACTCTTATTCAATTTTTAATTTAATCAAGCTGCTGAGCTCCTTTATCATCTACTTAATATCTGACCTGAAAGGGTTGTGCTGAGAAACCAGAACCGTGTATTGTCTTACAAATAGATTTTTTTAAAGATATTAACTCCACTTTCAACTACAGTTGCTGAAGAGCAGACTCACAGAAAAAAGCACAAAGCAATTGGAAAACAAATTTTCCATCTGTGGTGAAGGCCACGAATGAAGATTTGTTTTAAGGCAGGAATGAATTTTTTTATATTTTAAACAGGGAGTGTGGGGGGCGAATCAAGCGGGAGATCAAAAGTTCACTAAAAAATAATTAACCCTTTTCCAAACAATAATTATATCTATTTTAAATAATTCTACGTAAATTTATTTGAAGAATTAAAAGATGAGCACAATGGGTGAAACTAAAGGCAAACATGGTTGTTATTTCAGTACAAGTCTGTTTGTGGGCCCAGATTTCACTTCTTGCTCTTTCATAAAAAATTTGTAAATTTACTGATTTCTTTCTCTTCAAACACAGGTCACAATTTCTTAAACCTTACATTTTCTGTCGGCTTTTTTCGGATTTAACATTTAACAAAGGTAAATGAGAGAGATTATGCTGACTAGATAAAATTCAACATGTGGCCCAGTGTGGAAATAACAGGAAAAGCGTGGGAGTTTCCTTTATTACAAAGATTACATTTTCTTGAGAACAGTGTCGAACGCACTATTTCAATTTGTCCATCTAATAATGGGCAACATTGTATGGTAACACAACACACCCAATATGGTTGCATGCTTAATATCATCTGGTTACAATACCACCTATCAGTGGGTATATTAAGCAAATAACATTTTTTCCTGAAGTTGGTGTGATTGAAGCAGGAAAGCGAAAGAATCTGATTGACTTTGAAAAGAACCGAATTATGATGGCTAGATGATTGAATCAGAGCAGCTTCAGTTCATCTTGTTGATTTTCCTGGTCTGCAGTGGTTAGTCCCTAAAAAATGGTGTAAGGCGGAACAAGGCCATGGGTGCCCAAGGCTCATTGATGTGAGTGGAAAGGGAATGCAAGGCTATGTTGTCTGATCCCAAAAAAGAGCATCCCAAATGGATTGCTGGACACTGTAGCCCAAATTCTAAAAGAGATGAAGCTTATTTTGGTAGAAAAGGTGCTAGAACCCACATGGACATCACAGCGTTCTAAAGACCGGTCAGGGTGTCCATGCCGACGCGGTACATCAGCATCAGAACTAAACCATATAGCAATGGAGGAAGTTGGCCTTGTCTGATGAATCCAGTTTTCTTAGCTGGGAAACAAATGGCACGAGGATGCTTTATGGGAAGAAGGCAGACCAGGGGCGGAAGTGTGAGGAATGTTTTGAGGAACACAACAACCAGCTCAAGGTGTTGACTTGGCCTCGAAATTCCCCAGAACTCAGTCCAATCCAAAGCCTTGGTACGAAAGCACACCTTCAGAGGTCTGGTGAAGTCCATGCCTAGATGGGACAGTCAGGTGGAGGAAAACCATGGAGGCTATCTTGTTTCAACCTCACGCTGTTAAGTACACACACTTAGCTTTATCTCTTTCCAACCTTTTCTTCTCTCCTTCCATCCTTCTGTCGGTGTATCTCTCCTTTATTCTAAACTCTCACAGCAAAGAACAACAGTTGATGACAGGAACATTTTGAAACAGTAGATCGCTGTGCTGTATGCAAGATAATCATCCCTTGGCTCTTTGCTGACACACATACACACACTACTACACACACGCATGCACCCTGAAGATAGGAGATATGTGTGGGTGCTTGACCGACCTTGAATTGGTTTTATGTCATGTCTGTGCATAATGAGGGCTACTAATGCTTATGCCTTCAGGGATCAGGAGAGGCTGAACACTGAGCAGAGTGTACTCTGACTTTTCCACTGACGTGACAGGAGAGTGATGATCGCTGAAGGGGCATCAGGATGTGGTTTAAGTTTTTTAAGGTTTTAAAAAGACAGCAGAGAAGTAAGGGTGAAGATAGGAGGTTTGGGGCATAAAATCCACAGTAAGATAAAGAGATGGGAGCGTAAGAGAGGATGACAACAGAGATAAATATTACATCAGTTGTGAGAAGAAGGTGGAAAAACTCAGTATTTGTGATATTCCATTTGGAAAAGTTGATACTGTCTAATTCGTGGCTCTGCAACTTAACCTATATATTGTTACTGTCAGAAAACTTGTCGTTAAATGTAACATCCATCTCTGCTCTGGAGGTCATGCAGTGTTTATCTCTCATCCTAACCAGTAAAGAAGGCAGAGGGCTGCCGAGCAGAGAATTGGGACTTGCTCCAGTTTCTTTCTGATAAAAGGCAATGTTTTCATTCCCCCCCAACCTCTCTTTCTCTCTATCTCCCTTTCCCCCTCAACCTAACTGGTGCATGCAGTGGGCTGCCTAACTTTGAGTCGACATCTGCTTGAGGTTTCTCTCTGTTAAAAGGAAGTTCCTTCTCTGTGCCTTGCTCTCTCTCTTTCCCTCTCTCCGTTCCACTTGCTCTTTCTCTCTAAACGTAACTATTCAAGGCAAAGGACAACCACCACCTTTGAGTCAGGATCTTCTAGAAGTTTCTGTCTGTTAAAAGGCAATTACTTGTGCCTCACTGTCTCATGCTGTTGCTCATCTGTTAACTATTTGGTCACTGAAGAATAAAGAATATGGTTTCTTGAAAACAACTTGAGATAACTTTTTGTTGTGACTCGGCGCCGTGTCAAAGCTTTATTTTACTAGAATCAGAGATCAGAATAGGTATTCCTGCTTACAACAAGACATTATTCTCTCAAGGACCAGTACCACTGAGTTGATTTAAAACTCAAGGTTGGAAGTTAGTGAACATTTGATTTATACCTGTGCCAAGGTTAGGTTTTTGTCCACTGTGAGCAGGAATATGGGAAATATGGTGGGTGACTGAGCCTTGGGCCAGAATAGACACCATTAAATCTTGTGAATCTGAGTCCATCCTAGTTAGATTAAGTATTTTTTTAGTTTTTTCCTTACACTGAAAAGCATTAAAATCATTATTCCTGTTATGTCAGATAAGAATAAAGCAGAGAGAATGCTAAATAGCAAATTCATGATGCATTTCATCCACTTCCTGTCCACGATGTCATGTTAAACAGGAATCATGCAATGTATTACAATATGTGAAAATTCAGTGTAATACCGAACACTGTAGGAAGTATCCAGAATACTTGTCATGAGTAGAACCTTAAAAGTCCATCTGAGAGTCAACAGAGATAAATTATCCAATCATGCCACAAACAAACTCCACGCTTTATTTTGATTCTCAGATGGATCTGATAGATCTGATATAAGCATTCATTTTTTATTCTATTCATTTAAAATTAATTTTGAGGATACAAAACATTATAATATGCAATGTAGACAACAGCCCTCTGCATCCTCATTTTAAAAACACCCTCACACAGATCAGGATAATCATATTTTTTATGGACTTTGTGGCAAACATTCTTAACTGTCTTAAAAGTATGTAAAAGGTGGGAATCTTCGGGGGTAGAATAAGGAGCAAATGTGCTTCTTAATTTAATTTGTATATTAGCAAATTAACACTAACAATAAATAAAGAAGTAAGATATGATAAAATAAAATAAAATAAAATAAGGGAAAAAAGTCCGTTTTATTCTGAAAATCTACAATAAATAAATAGAATTAATAAAAATATAAAAAATAAATAATAGAATAGGGCGAACAACAATAAATAAATCAAATAACATTAAGAATGAATACATGAAATGAAATGAAAATAAAATAAAATAACAAAAGTGTCCATCTGAACAAGAGTTAATTCAATAAAATAAAATAAAATGACAATTTTAGAACTCAACTGCCAATAACATTATCAAAATAGGGAAATGGCCAAATTTTTCCTGGTGAGGCACAAGGTTAAGAATGTGGGACACAAATTCCTCTTTCACGGAAAATGAACCCTGATTGCTCAGGCTCATTCTACAGTGAACTAGGCCAGACCTTTGAGAAGGGAGAGATGTTGCTGAGAGTGAATTCAGCACCAAGGACAGTGGTGAAGTCAGAGAGAAGAAATGATGAATGACTGCAGCGAGCCACTGAGCCTGAAAATAGAAGCTTTTACAGCACATTACTGCTGCTAGTCACAGCCAGAGGCAGCTGCCTCATCCCATCCAGCAGCGACAGTCCATCCTCACACTGAGACCACACCCGGACAAGGTCAGTTCAGCTCTCATCTGTCCATAAGATATCTACATTCTGTGATAAAGTGTGTACGGCGATGACGTTTTCTTATGTCCACATCAAATCCAGCCAGAATCTTCTCTGTCCTCTCAGCATTACATTCATCATTCAATGAATGAATCACTCCACAGTCCATTGATAAATCATCGTGTCTACATTCCATTACTTTTACCGTCTCTTCAAAAGCAAAGTTTAGGTCATTCATTCAGTCATTATTCAAGATACAATAAATAAAAGAATCTCTATGGCATAAACAAAAGTTTCCGAAGACACAATTAGAAATTAAACATGGATTTTCTTTGTTTTTACTTGACTTATCTATGTTGAAGGAACTAGATAATTGAATTTATAACAATTAAAGCTAACTTTGCATTAATGAAATATCAAAAAATTTTGGAATTATGTATTATGTATGTATTTAGCTAAATTAAGACATTGATGTTTAAAATTGTATGTTTTTAGTTCATGCAACATAATTGTGTTCTTGTTTGTATTACATCGCCTTTTTAGGTTGAAAGAACTAAATAATGCATCTTTGACAACTAAAACAAGTTTAATTGCATTCACGGGATTGGATTGAATTGGGATTATACAATTTTTTGTGACAACTGAGTACTAACAAAATTTAGTACTCAGGTCCAAGTGGGGAAGCAAAGATAATAAGAATACAATAGAACATAAGAATAATAACTAAGGCCTTCAAATATCTAAAAGCACACATTAGACATTGCAATAAACAGACAATAAATAGATAACATAAATAAGTGTGAGAGAGGTAGTGTAGGGAGTGAAGCACCATAAATTGCACGTTTGTTTCTTGAGTGCATTGTTAAAAACGTTGTATTAAAGAAACAGACTACTAGAACGGCGCATTAGCCCTGTAAAGAGTTAGTGAGTCTTGCAGCCTCTGGGAATTAGCTGTATTTCAGCCTGGTGGTGCTGGCCTTCATGCTGCACAGCCTTCTTCCTAAGGGGAGAGGAGCAAACAGCCCATTGGCAAGGTGGGTGGAGTCCTTCATGATGCAGGAAAGCTTCCCCCTGCACCTGGTGTCACAAATGTCTGACAGGGTGGGTAGGCTGCTGTCTATGATCCTCTTGACAGACTTCACCACCCGCTGCAGAGCTTCCTGTTCACAGCAGGACAGTTAACATGCCACACAGTGGTCAAGGAAGTAAAGACGCTCTCCATCGCACACCTGGAGAAGTATGTTAGGGCGGAGGTGCCAAGTCCAGCCCACTTCAGCTTCCTCAGGAAGGAGAGGCACTGGTGAGCCTCCCCGATGCTGCTGGCTGTGTTGTTGCCCCAGCTGAGGTTGTCTGCGATGTGCACTCCCAGGTACTTGAAGCTGGTTACCAGCTCGACAGATGTTCCTCTGATGTAGGGGGGAGGGAGTTTGTCATCGCCCCGTCCTGCCTATACAGTGATGGATCATTGTAAAAGTTTAATCCCAAAACTGCTGTGTCGTCTGCAAACTTAAAGATGTGGCTGCCCGGTTAGTTGGCTGAGAAGTCGTAGGTCAGCAAGTTGTACGGCAGTGGGCTCAGGATGACAGGGGAGGGGTTGAGATGTTGTGGATTTTGACAGTCTGTGGCCTGTTTGTTAGAAACTCTAGGACTCAGTTGCACATGGATGGGCTCAGTCCAGGTATTGCCAGTTTGTTCACCAGGGTTTGTGGGATGAATATTGTCTAAATAGATACTGGTGGGGGTCCACGGTGGGTTCGAGTTGCTCTTTTATGTGGGCCATGACCAGCCGCTCGAGGTGTTTGGTGCAGTCAGTAGTCGTTGAGATAGAACATATTTTCACTCTTGGGACAGGGATGATGAGTTCATTCCAACATCAAACTTCATTCCTCCAGTGTTTTAAACTGGGCTTAACGGAAGATTCTTCTTTATACAAAAGCATCTACTTCTTGGACTACTTCCCATGGTAATCCATTTTCTGCCGAGTCAAACTGCCAAAGACTAGAGTCATTATAAATGATGTTAACTTAGTATAATTATTCTGATTTCTTCCTCCTATAGTTTTAAGGACAGTTCATGAGCACATGCCTTAACCAACATGAGCGAGATCATTTTGGCGAGAGGTTCTTGATGTCTGCTTTGGTTTACTTACGTACCCTAGTTGCAAACTACATGGAAAAGCTTAATCCAGTTTCAGATGTAGGGAAGTGGCATTAAAAATAACATTAAAGAAATCCTCAAATTCTCATGAAAGCCCAGATGCTGCACATTTCACGGTGTACAAAAGAATGTACAACCCATGTTAGCCTCAACCATACTTCTCTGTGAGAATCTCCTCCTGTAATAAACAATCGGCGCGTCTCTGGATGGGAGCCATCTCAACATATTGGCTGAATATGAGCTCACAGTTGATTCAATTACCTGTCCCTGTCCAAACACGCTTGCTGGAGTGGCTGCATGAGCCATGATTTATTTGAACTGCTGATACGTATTGAGCCAAACTCAATTACAAGCACTCACAACAAATGGTGCCACGGAGATGATGGTGATAAAGTCTGCAAGAAAAATATGGCTTTGGTCGTCCGGAGTTCATTTCAGGTCACAATATACTGTTTGGTGTTTATTAAAACTAGATATGGACAGGTCTTTCCTACCAGCGGCCATTAAACCTTTTAACTCCTCCACCATCTGAAAGAAATATAGCTGAAACCTTAGACACCTATGATTATATTACTTCTTAAACATCATTATTATTTGTTATTATTATGTGCAGTATTACCTCTCATTATGATTATTTACACAATATTACATTGGATATTATTATATTTACTTTCAAGTGCAATAATACTATACATTAATATCATGTGCAATATTCTTTACCAACATTGGTCAATATTATGTTAATTACTTCACATTAAAATATCATGTGGAATATTAAATTTACGATCATGTGCAATATTACTTATGTTACTTCCCAGCATTATTATCATGTGTAAAACTACTTTACACAATTATTATCAAGTGCAATTTTTATCCTGAGACTTCACAGTATTATTATCATGTGAAATATAACATTTTTATCATGTGCAATATTACTTCACAGCATTATTACCATGTTCAATACTACTGCATTATTTTCATAGGGTTAGTCATAAGGCGATATTACCATATTCTTTTCATGTGCAGTATTACTTTTATTACTAGGAGTATCATTGTCATGTGCAATATTCATGTATATCCTGTGCAACAGTACACTAATTATCATGCTGTTATTCTTCTGGTTTGTATTTACTTCTTATTAAGTTTATTTTTACTTAACCTAAATCTAATACTCTCTTTTCTTTACTTATTGTACTTATTCTCTGTGCCTCAAGTCAACGTCACCAGCTGGATGGATGCATGTGGTGTTAGCTAAACCAGCACCACTCCATTCATTATCTCACCATCGTTTTCCTGTCCTGTTTGTCAGACAGATATAATGCCCAAGCCGATCCCCAAACAACACAAGTTTAAATTAGCCTTTGGCTCATTGAGCCTTTACAATCCCTCTATGGGTTTGATAGCGCTCCTGTGTGGAGCCGCTGGCAATGAGACACGTCTCATTATGTAGAAAATCACCCCAGCTCAGCCGGTGTCATTCCAGGCGCGTCATCTTTCAGTGCAATTTAAGAGTCTGCAAGACAACGAGGAAGCAACATTTTACACATTAGAGATCAAACCAGAATCGGGCAAATTGGACAGCTGACTTTTTAAGTCGGTATCAAATGCTTTTTTTTTATGTTTATGAGCCCATCTGTCAAATATATCATAACACACTCTCAAGAAGACAAGACAAACACAATGCAAACACTTAAAATATCAAATATTAATCACAAATGCAGCAGGATATAAAGTTTCAACAGACGACGGGCGGTTTAACAGATACTATTTAGTGAAATTCAAACTGTCCTCCTCAGTGAAGGCAATTTAAGATCATCAAAAGTAGTTTTCCTCAAAAAACTGGTATCAGCTTCAACCTATTGACAAGAAAAAAACAACAGGAGAGTCACGAGCGCCTGAATGATTCATCAGTGGTGAAATATTAAGGAGCTGTAAATCAGAGTGGAGAGGAAGGAGCATCGAAGCTGTAACTTAAACTGAGCCCTCGGCAAATTGAAAAGACACAAGGACGCGGATCTCGTTACAACTTAAAGGGGTCCACAATGGCGGAAAGTTGAGCATTTTCTGGAGGGGGCATCTATATTGAACTGTCTCTATTAATGATAGGCTTGATCTGTAGATCTTGGAAAGGCGGTCCAATACTCAGCAGAGATGCATTTTCTTGACATTATTATCTCAAAAGTTTGATATCTTTTTGATATCTCTGCAAATTATTTTATTATTTATTATCAAGGGGTTAGTTCAGAAGTCAGAGGGGACTTGGCACCCTTCAACCCTCCCGAGGATCTTTGCCCAGAAGGGACAGAGTTAGGGAGAGAAAGCAGACAATAAAAGGCCAAACATGAGGAGAAGAGAGCCGGAGAGAAGAGGTTTGACATTTAAGTGAAGAATAATGAGGTGCAGGAAGAACCTGAATGCACAGAGGGGATGCAGAGATAAGCGTCCAACGTCCACATGCTTTGGCGCAAAGAATGAAGAAAGCCAGTCCGCACAAGGACGAATGCTGGAACTGTAACAAATCAACAAAGCAACAATTCATCAGTTTAAGTCCAGGATGGCACTGCAGAGAGTGGCCTCAGTTTGTTGGTACACGTAGTTTGTGTCGCTGGCAGAGGTTAAAGGCTGGCAGTGGTTACAGAGTGCAATTAACCAGTAACAGCCCATAGAGCCTCGAAGAAATCCTGCTAAAAGCACAGTACCAGCCAGAAAAGCTCCTCAGCCACCAACAGGCTGGGACACATGAGCTGCTGGGACGACAGCTTATCTCTGACAGACCACAGGGGAGAGTAGAAATCACAGAAAGAACCCACCCAGCATTCAGAACACCTCCTCTGACTGTGAACGTTTAACTGATGCAACTCATCATTTTCTTTATCATTCTCCTCATAGAAACATTTTTTGTCAAAAACACACACTAAAGAATTGTGCCAGACAATGGCCTCAGAGCACTGATGAATAGTAACTAAGTACACTTACTCAAGTACCTCTCTTAAGGACAAATGTGACGCAATTCTTGATTATTTCCATTTGATTCCACTTTATAAATCTATTACACTACATTTCAGAGGGACGGCTCGTTCCATGAAAGTCCATTACTATTTACCTTTCAGATTAGTGTTTCATACCCTTACCGTCCAGTTAAAATAACATATCTCCAAACAGTTGACCCATCCTGTATTATTCTCAAACTGTAAAAATTGTCTGAAGAAATAACAGTTAAAAACTTTCAAAATGATATCGGCAGTCGCAAAAAAATGCTGTACAATCTTGTCGATACGGTGTGTTATCTTAAGAAAATAGTAAAGAACTTTATTGTTCAATGTCAGTATATATGGAAAAACACCGAATATGGTTGTGAATATATAAAGCAAGTAATTTCCATAGAAGTAGAATAATATTCTGTCTAAAGGACAGGTTTTTGTTAATTTGACAACTTAGCTTTAACCATTCAGGAAGAACAGAATTCCTAATGTTCCTATAACCGCTTATCCTGTTCAGGGTCCCGGGGACTAGAGCCTATCTCAGCTGACATTGAGCGAGAGGGAGGTACGTCCCAAATAAGATGCTAAAAAATATGGCATATATTTGTGACATAATGTTGATCTCAACAGAATCCTCTATTACCATTTACAGGTTGGAAATGCATCAACCTGTATTGCATACTCGTAATGGAGTATTTTCTCAATGTGGTTTTAGTACTTTTACTAAAATATTGATTGGGGCTGGCATGTTTTTATCTCTAAATCAAAAACAAATTTATATTTTCAGGATTTAACCCCACTAGCTCCCTAATCAACCATCACAATGAATTCATCACCCATAACTTGATTCTATGAGCTTACTGACATCATAAATTTACTGTTTGTTGCCATTTCTTTCTTCAAAGTCTTCAGAAATATTTCTCCAATAAAAAGAACTCCTGAAATTTCCTTGACATACTCTGTTCCTTTTTCTCTAGAACTGCTGTAGCGTAAGTGTAAATAATATTTAGTGTCATCTATTCTTCTCTCGCCTACATTTTTTCTATCAAAACGTCACAATAGAGACACTGAACAGAGCAAATACCATAAACAACCGGTCACAGTCTGATGAAATGCTAAACTATCCATAGCAACTGGGTAAGCCCCCGCCCCTTTCTGCTATAGGGATCATCATAACTCATACTAAAATCTGAGTATTTAATATTTAACATTTTATGAACATTGGACATCATTACAGTTGTTCACAATTAAGACCACAGTCTTATGTTCCTTTTAGTGCGGGGTTCATTGAGTTCAGACATTGATATTTTTCTCCTTCTTTACATGTTTTTGCTAATCAAATGGGTTTTCTGAGCCAATGCATCCTTAATTCCAATCATTTCAGCCTTTTCAAATTATTCTTGTTATTTATCATGCTTTTTATAACATCTTGGTTTCCATGAATGTTTATTTTGTTATTATTGATAAAAATGTGCCTTTTTTGAAAGATTGTTTCAGTTGGGGGATCCCAGTTAATGAGATTTGTGATCAAGAGATCATCTTGTCATGGAGAAAGTGGGAGAATTGATTGCACACTGCTTTCATTCCCTCTTTTAAGTGTTTCCATTGAAATGCAAATGAACATGTTATCCACTGATTAGATTCTGATGACATGTAGAGGGAAAACCAATCTGGTTCTAACAGATCTCACACTAGCTGGATTTACTTTTTTTTACTCTGTTTCATTAAGACCCTAGCCGTTTACATGGTAAAGTGGCTCTTTTGATCTGATATGAAAAGGTTTGCACTCTGAAACCCAGTAACATATTCAAATTTGGTGTTTACATTGGAGCAATTTAATTTGATCTGGTTTGTAATCGGACTCTAATCGGAGCATTGGGGTCCATATAAACCATGCAACTGAATCGTCTTGAATTATCCCAGTAAAATCATTTGAATAAAATTCCATATGTTTGTCACTTCTATTAATAATTCATTATTTTAGGAAAAGTTCAGCTGTCAGAGAACAAATAAAAAATGGAAGATATGTACATACTGCGGAATGACTTCTCCAACAGTAACAAATCACGCGTTCCTTCACACTGATGTTTTCATTTTTACATTGTAGGTATTGAAACAGATTGATATGCATCTCCCCGTATTCCTAAGACGTGTTTTGTGACTCTATTTGTATGGATTTGTCGAAGTCTGCTCATTCGTTAGCAGTGTATCTTCAAAAACAGCAGCCCAGCAGTGTGCAGCGTCTAGGTGGGAAAAAAAACACACATTACTCTATTTGAGTAATGAGAGTAAAGCGTGTTTAAAGCATCTAATAAATACAGGCAGGGGCAGCCATCGCCTCATACACGCCATAAATCGGTACTTAAATCTTCCAATCCTCAAAGCAACACATTTATAAGGAAATATTCAACTTCTAACCGTTTGAACTCTGATATAATGAGATTTAATCAGTAAATGACCCACAGATTTTGTTTGAGGTATTTTACTTTCATTTTATGTTGAACGTTCTAAACAGTTGCCTCTTTGACACTTAAAATAAGGGAGTGTAACTGCATAGATGTAATAGTATAATCATTTGGGACTAAATAATTGTGTTTACTAAATTCAACATAACTATTTTTCTCAAATTAAGCATATTTGTGTACAGTAACTGAAACTGCTGTGTTTATTAAATTCAGCTCAACTATGATTAGTAAATAAAAACTGGATGGAGACTATTTAGAATTGGGGAAACTGAAACTACTGAGAAACTCAATCTACAGACCAATAGACTGAAGCCACATAGAGACTGAAAATACAGAGCGAAGCCACACAGATACTGAAACTACTGAGACACTGAAACCACAAAGAGATTGAAAGAGACCAAAGCCAGTGAGAAACAGGAATTATAGAGAACCTGAAGCGACAGAGAGATCCCACAGAAATAAGTAAAATACAGAGAAACTGAAACAACAGAAAAAAGGCCAATGAGAGACTGGTACTACAGAGAGACTGGAACTACAGGTAAACTGAACCCAGTGAGAGTCTGGAACTATTGCGAAACTGAAGCCACAGAGATACTGAAACTACATACAGACTGAAAATACAGAGAATCCGAAACACAAGACACACCTAAGCCTGTGCGAGACTGGAGCTATAGGGAGACTGAAACTAGACAGACTGAAGCCACAGGGAGACTGAAAATACACAGACTGAAGCCACATGGAGACTGAAAATACAGAGATACCAAAACAACAGAGAAACCGAAGCCATTGAGAGATTGTAACTACAGAGAGACCGAAACAACAGAGAGACTGAAGCCACATGAACTGAAACAACAATGGGACTAAAGATACATAGAGAATGAAGCCACAGAGAGACTGAAAATACATATAGGCTGAAACCACACAGCGATTGAAACTACAGAGAGACAAAAGATACATAAAGATGAAGCCACAGAGAGAATGAAAATAAAGAGACTGAAAATACAGAGACTAACACTGGTTTGATTGTTCATCAGGTTGATGGCCTGTAGGTAGAAATTGTTCTTGTGTCTGGTAGTTTTGGCAAACAGTGTTCTGTGGCGCCTGCCAGAGGGGAGAAGTTGAAACAGGTTGTGTCCAGTGTGTGACGGGTCTGCAGTGATCTTTCCTGCCCGTTTCCTGACTCTGGAAGAGTATAGGTCCTGGATGGAGGGCAGGTTGGATCCAATGATTTTTTCTGCATATCTAATTGTCTGTTGTAGTCTGATCGTGTCCTGTTTGGTAGCAGATCCAAACCAAACAGGGATGGATGTGCAGAGAACAGACTGCATTACTGCAGTGTAAAATTGGATCAACAGCACCTGAGGCAGGTTGAGCGTCCTAAGCTGGCGTAGGAAGTACATCCTCTGCTGGACCTTTTCGATGATTTTGTCTGTGTTGGATGTCCACTTAAGGTCCTGAGAGATTGTAGTTCCCTGTAGGATTCCACAGCAGACACAGAGCTGTTTAGTACAGCAAACTTCAGGAGCTTGACAGATGGGTCGTCAGAAGTGCAGCCGTTAGTGTAGAGTGAGAAGAGAAGATGTGTCAGCACACAGCTCTGTGGGGCCCCGTGCTGATGGTCCTGGTGGAGGATGATATTTTACCCAGCCTCACCTGCTGTCTACGTTCCGTCGGGAAGTCTGTTATCCACTGGCAGGTGGAGGCTGGTACAGCGAGCTGCAGAAGTTTGGAGCAAAGTGTTCCTGGTACAATTGTGTGAACGCTGAACTGAAGTCCATAAACAGGATCCTTGCGTATGTCCCTGGAGAGTCAAGATGTTGCAGGATGAAGTGCAGTCCTGTGTTGACTGCATTACCCACTAACCTGTTTGCCCGGTAGACAAACTGCAGGGGTCCAGCAGGAGGCCTGTGATGTCCTTCAGCTGGGACGAGACCATTCTCTCAAAGAATTTCATGACCACAGACGTTATGGCGACTGGTCTGTAGTCATTTAATCCTGTGATGGCGGATTCTTGGGAACTGGGGTGATGGTGGAGCTTTTGAAGCGTGAGGGGACTTCACCGAGCTCCAGTGATCTATTAAAAATCTGTGTGAAGATGGGGGCAAGCTGCTCAGCACAGGCTTTCAGGCAGGAGGGGGACACGCCATCTGGGCCTAGAGCCTTTCCGATCGTTTGTCTCTGTAACAGCTTCCTCACCTCCGTCTCGCAGGTTCTGAGCTTGGGGTCAGTGGGGAGGGGTGTGATGGGGGTAGGGGGTGTTGATAGTTCAGAGCGGGTGTCGAACCTGCAATAAAACGTATTCAGCTCCTCAGCCAGTTGAAAGCTCTCCACAGCAGGGGATGTTGGTTTCCTGTTATCCTTTAGTTGGGGACCTCTTGCATACCTCTCCACACCGATGCTGAGTCCTTGGCTGAAAACTTGTTTTTCAGCTTTACAGAGTAGCAATTCTTTGCTGCTCTGACCTCCCTGGTCAGTGTGTTTTGTGGAAACAAACAAAACCATAATTTTGAGGGGAGAAATAAACTAGATCATTACAACCTTATAGGGAGACAAAAAACTTCCTAATACTGGTGAGTAAGG
This sequence comes from Lophius americanus, assembly GCA_037951165.1. NCBI lineage: Eukaryota > Metazoa > Chordata > Actinopteri > Lophiiformes > Lophiidae > Lophius > Lophius americanus. The sequence continues at coordinate 6,405,966 of JBBDHG010000015.1, read as the reverse complement.
TTCAAAATTAGATTTTGAGATCGCCTTTACCAAAATATAATGTCTTATATCAAGAAATGTCACATTTTAAGTACTTATATACTTATGTGCTCGTAGATTTTCTTTACTTATTAAAAGCTAAAAACACATTGTATTCATTACTTCTTTACTTATCTTTCAATGTTTTTTTGTTTTTGTTTTTACAGTGATCAGAGTGTCCTCCTTCTTAGGATTTAGCTGTTCATCAACATTCCTGGAGTATTATCTGAACCATATTTTCATGAAGAGCCAACTGAGTAGAACCAACACGGAGCTCTTGGTCCGTTTCCAGTTTTGCAATCCTTACCAAGATAAGATAAATTTGTCATAAAATGGGGGCTACATTACTTAAAATACCCCAAATTCTCAGCCAACAGAGCAGGAAAATGGACTTGCCAAGTGTTATTTTCAAACAACTTAAATATCTGGCCTGAAAACAAGAACAGCTATCTTAAAACTAGTTTGGCCAGACTAATTGTCTTGATGCAAAGGCAAATGTTTAAGAAGTATTGTGTCAAAATGTATGAATAGACATGAAAAGGACACAATGTCTGAAAGACTTTCTGACTTTGATAAAGCTGACTCATAATTATGGTAATTGTAGTTTCGAGCATTAACTTACTAAAAACCAGTAATAAAATCTTGCTAAAAAGTTTGAATCCCTGTACAGGATAATAAAAGTCCAAAACGCTTGGAGCAAAATGCTCTCCCATAGAATCATAGATCTAAGAGGAGCTGAAATGTACAAATTAAACAAAAAATTTGAGTATTAAATATTGCTTTTATGCAGTGTTTTATAATTTTTTTCATTGATTTATAGAATTTATATGTATAAATATTAACTTGATTTTATTATATTATTTGGATCCTAATTTTATTGTTATTTTTTTGTAATCTTTTAATGTACTTTAATTTCATTTTATTTTATAATGTTTTTCAATTTCTAGGCCTTTTCCTTCTTTAAAATTTTACCATCTATTTACAAACACATTTTGCATAATGTTATTTTTCTAATATTATTAATGTATTATTATTATTATTAGTAGTAGTAGTAGTAGTAGTAGTAGTAGTATAAGTAGAATTTTCATCAATATTATATTCACATTCATATTCTATTGTCATAACTCCACAAACTTTTGGTCTCCTAATTTGTCTTAGTCTTTGATTGATTGATTCATAGAGATTTCCTAGTAAAAATAATGATCTTGTCCGACAAAAAATGAACATATATTACCTTGATTCAAGATACTTCATCTTACTTAGAGTTCATTTTGTGCTGTATTTAACAAACTTATAATGGTTCTAAGACAGATGCCTATGAGCTCAACCTGCTGCGTCCACTGTTATTTACACAACAAACAACGCTTGATGAGTTGGGTGGGAGTGCGTTTACTGTTGCCTTTCTGCTGACTGACTGGATCCAATGATTAAAAGGAGCCATATCTAGAGGTGGTCGTGACGCTGTTCTGTGGTTATTATGAAGGTATGAAGACCCCAGTGGGCTTCGAATGACAGACGGATGGTGAAAGTGAGCCTTTGTCATTCTGAAGTGGTCATACGTGTGCATGTCAGCATACAGGGCCGGGTACAAAGGCTCTGTGATAGCATGCGGTGAATGTGAGGGACAGAACGGTATGCAAGACGCAGAATATGGAACGCAAATTCCCACAAGAATCTGCCGCAAAGCACGAGCCAGAATAAGGAAAGTGGATGCGGCATCAAACAAGACAGAGACATTTTAAGACTTAGGGTATCCTAATCAAGGAATGTCACTGCTGCTGCTCTGTGAGGTTTTTGAGCATCGTTGATGGATAACCCTTGGTACCCAAACCCCCCCCCCCCCCCCCCCCCCCCCCCCCCCCCCTCTCCCCACTACTGCTGATCTCTGGAGCCATTATAGAGGGCTCTATTGAAAAGCTGCCTTTAAGAATGATTGAAGTGGCTCAACTTCCTATTAATTAAGCTGCATGTGTATTGAGCTTTGCTGGCAGTCATACTTAAGTCTGTCGTGATGACATTGATCCAGAAGCCAGTCGCACAACGCCATGTGCATATGTAAGACAACTAAGTCACAAGACGAAACACACATGTATGAATGTTAAGTGGAGTTCAAGAACCAAATGCAGGCAACATGAGAGTCAGGGTTCCTGCTCAGGAATTTAAAAAGTCACCCTATAAAGAGCTCATTTGACCACTTACATCTATGACGTCAGTCTTTCAGTAACTACTCACAGATCATGACCGGAGGTGAGGCTTTGAACTTAGTATCAAGCGCATTAACCCGTGTGCTTGAGGCGGGAACTGACCCCCCCAACCTGCAGGAGTTATCCCCAGTTTTATAAGAGAGAGCCAGAGAAACCATGGCTTCAGTTTTAGATGTGCAGACTCAAACGATGAAGAGCCAAACAGAGTTACATCATCTGCAAACAGCAGAAATGCCATTCTACACAGACTCTCCTCAGCCAAACCTTTTCTAGAGATCTTTTCCATGATTATCTCAAACAGAATCAGAGACAAGGGACAACCTTAGCAGAGGTCAACCCCCAAGAGAGCTTTTGGTTGAGAATAAAGACACAATTCCAACTTTGGATATATAGGGAGTTATATAAAAGAAGGTTCCAAGCCATTGCAATGGAACCTCATTCTCCCATAGAACCCCCTAATAAAATTCCCCGGTGGACACGGCCATAGGTCTTACCCAAAATAACACTTAAGGAACTGGTTGGCTTTTACTTATGTACAATGGTAACAGGATTAAAAAAGTTTTACATCATCTTTTCCCTTGCCTGATCCTATACCTTATTGTTTACCTAAACTCATCATATACCTTATTGGTCACCTTATCTTATACCTCACCTTATACCTTACCTTATGCCTTACCTTACACATTGCCTTATACCATACCTTATACTTTACCTTGTAATTTACCTCATACCTTATCTTACCTTGTACCTTACCCTACCTTATACCTTAACTCTTACCTTATGAACAATGTCATACCTTACAGATTACCTTGTCTTGTCTCGTCTTATCTTACCCCTACCTCACATTTTACTTTATCTTGTATCTTACCATATCATATACATTATAATTTACTTTAAGTTATACCATGGCAGATGTAATATGGAAAATCAACTATGTTTATGCGCTTATTTGATCTCCTCAACCCCGGGGATCAAACCACAGACCTTCAGATAAATGGACAACCACCCTATCAACTGAGTCACCGTCACCCCATAAATTGTAACTTGACTTGTGTTATACAATCCCTTACCTGATACCTTATCTTATAACTTATGTCCTACCTTACCTTATACCTTATATGCATTATTTTGTATAATTTGTCAACTACCCTAACTTATCTTGCCTTATTTTAAAGTATTTAATCTCATGAATGCAATATTATTCTTATGATATATGGATGAAAATAAAGAGGGAAAGAAATAAGAATTTCAGTCTTGACTTTTTCCATGAGTAAGTTTATGATTTAATTAATTTTTAATAATAATATTGTCCTTTGCCATTTTTGCATTAGTCACGGAAAAAGTTTATTTTGAACTCGTAGCTTTCATTAATATAGTGTATACGCAGTAAACCCATCGCCAAGGTTGTATAAAAAGGCCACCATGTGTATTTACAGTATAAATTAGTGCCATGCGCAACATGAGAAAAGATAAATGGTAAGAGTGCTTTATTGTCACGTTCTCTTCATAGTTCTACAAGAGATCAAAACCTGAAATTGTTTGATAGAGCTGTGGATTCAAGGGATGATTTTTTCCGAGTCAAATGTTAAAATAGAAAAAATATATATGTAGATATATCTTTTTCCTCGCCATCTCTTCTTTGAATGAACAGCAACTGTGACCACTCAAAACTCAAAAGCGGAAGGCCTGCATTAATAATGATGAGATTTGAATCCTTAACAGAAGAAAATTACCTAGGAGGTATAAAGAATATTACTCTATTATGGTAAGTTCAGGCTCGCCAAGTAAGTCGAAAACTATTTGAAAATGATTATGTGAAACTGTTATGTAACTATTGAGATGAGACAAAAGTGTAAAAGCTTCAAACTAATTAAGTCTATAAATCAGGTTATCGCCGCAAAATCTATGCTAAATAATATTTGCAGATCCAACTGGAAAAAAAGTCATACACCCACTGCAAAAATCAGTTTCTTTACACAGGAAACAAATCAATCAAGCCGTTTAAATTGTGAGTATCATGTAAATACATGATTAATCTGGTCTATACCGACCCTTAACTGCAGCAGAGAGACTGTTCATGATCCTCTGGAGCTCCTCCAGATCACCATGGTGAGACAAAACCCTCTCTCCATCCACAATGCAATCTAATTTCTTATCTTCCAGGTAACATTATTACCACGGCTGTAACTGTGAATTAAAACTCTCCCTATTTCCCCTGCACAACTTTGGGCTGGCAGACCCTTGACGAAGTAAAGTGTATTATTCTCTAAATCTTCCCATCGTGCAGTGATTCTTTGGATGCAACCATCTGCAATAGCTGGAGACAATCACAGGGGAAATCAACTGAGGTTTCGTTTACACGATGACAGATCAGTCAGTCAATTCGCATTAAACAAGTTCATTAAAGCTGGAAAACATACTCTGAGTTAGGTGCCCAGGCATCGCACCCCGCAGACATGTTTAAATCCCCTTAGATGTCTTTGCAAAAGAAAAAACAACCATGGAAACGTACCTACATATTTTATTACTTTGGGGCATTTATTAATTTGTATAATACTCTAAATTTACCATAAAATAACAAATAGTTTGGTCAAGCATGTTTTTAAAAAGTGAAATAAAAACAAAAATTTATAAAAGGATTTCTTGATGAAATGTTGAATTTTCCATGGAAAAAATGTAATTTTAATTTGATTATTATTACAACCTTATGGTACAGAATGTTTTTAGAAAACTATTTATTCTGTTTTGGGTTCTATCAAGTTACAAAAAATTCATTTTAGTAAGTCCTAATATGCTTTAATATGGCAAAATATTATCACATAGGACTTTCTTAATAGCCATGGCTAATGCCTTATTCTTGGTGGCTACTCTACTTGTGGTGTCCCCCAGGGCTCCATACTTGGTCCCACATTCCACTGCCAGTGGGTCACACTATAAAAAGGTTACGTCAAGTGGGACACTTTTTTCAACAAGAAATAGAGATGGAAAATAAGCTCACCCAAATAGTACAAACAGGAGAGCAGTAAGAACTTCCTGAACTCCCTAACTGGAGCCAACAGGTGGATGCTAGGATGGTGGTGGGACTAAAAGATGGAGTGATGGGAAATTGTTGTAGATTAAATAATGTGCCAAATGTGAGGGTTCAAATTCATGACGAATGAGGAGAATTTATCCTTTGTGTAAATGAGCTTCTGGCGGAGAGCAGCTCAAGTTGTTCGCATTAACTATCTGCTAGGATTTGGCCTATTTTGTCATCTGAAAGAACTTTTATGTTTCTGAGACAAAACTGTGAAATGCTGAGTAAAGCTGTGAAACCATTCACTGATGCTGTAATGATTAAAACATGTTCAATCTGTGTTGTTTGGACAGGTTTTAAGTCATGGTGAGAAAAACAAGTAAACCATTGTGTAGCTATTAAGTCGCGCAGGAATCATTGTCAGTGAACTCGGCAACAAGAGGAAAACTACTTAAGAAACTTGTATGGTACTGGCACTGTATTAAAACAAGCCTAAACCTAGCCTTTATTATGTTTGATAATTCAGGCAGATTCTGTATTTTACAATGCAAAATAGTATTCATTTCTGCAGAACATTAAAATGCATCCGACTTGAAATACATATGGCTTGGAAAAAACAGTTTACTAGTTTACTAGTTTACTTTTATTCATGAATATATGAACAAGGGTGAAAACAATATATAATAGTAATAATAATAAATATAATGCATTTTATTTATGGAGCACTTTTCAAAATACTCAAAGCCGCTTTACAGACACAGAAAAATGAAACATGTTTAATCATGTATCAATATCAAATATTAAGATATAAATAGAAAAAAGCTGCTCCAATAACAAGCTGAAGGGTCAGTGCTGTCGCAAATGGGTTTTGGTAGGGAAATCCTGAGGGGCAGGTAGCTACCAAGATGGCTCTGTCATCCCAGGAGGAGGGAGGTAGAAGGGGGATTGGTTATGGAGGGCTTATGGTTGACTAGAAAGAGTGATGAGTAAATCACGTGATTTGTTTGATGGTGTTTTCAAGGGAGAGGTTGAGGATCTGAGGGGAAGGAGTCAGAGGTGGAGGTGTTGATGGTGAGGACGTTTTATATGTTTTTGTTGACCAATGATTATGATATCAGGTTTATCAGTTTCCTTTGAGGAAGTCGGCATCAATTGGATCCATGATTTTAACCTAATTAAAAAATGAATAGTTTCCATGTGAAAATGGGCGGAAAGTGAAGGAGAACTATGTCAGACGGGGATAAAATGAAATGAGTTGATGAGAAGATTACACCGGTTATATCAATAGCAGGAAGGTCTAAGAAAATACTGTCCAGCAGCTGCTGGTTGCTTCATCACTGCCTCCATTATAATCAATTCAACTGGTAAACTGGCTCCCTGGAGTCGTCCACATACACTGCAGTCATTTAATAGACAAATCCTTCCAGGAAAAATTATAAACTAATTGGAAACAGCCAAGAGATGGAAGTCCAAATAGATGGGAGAGAAGAGAAAGAGGAAGTGGGAATGAAAATAAAGAGGTCTAAGAATGGAATATGACCAAGAAATGTCAAAAGGGCCAAGTGAGAAAGAGAGGAGGAGCAGGAGGAGCGCAATGAAGAGGAAAGAAGGGGATGAAGAGAGTGGAGTGTGACAGTAGAGACAGAGAATGTCGAGGAACGGCTTAGTGTGAAGGACAGGCAGCAGAAATTAGCCAGATAGGAGTGAAAAAAGATTAACAAAGGAAAGAGAAGAATAAAGGAGACCTCCAAAAACAGCATCATAATTAAAAACTGAAGAATCAGAACTCCATTCTGCATTTAGAAAAAAAAAAAACCTTCTTTTACAAAACCATAGAATTTCTTAAAAGTGAGTCGATTTTTTTTAAATAGTTTAAAACATGTCTAGTGTAATCAGTTGTGTCATCCGTATGTTAGACAACAATTAAATGCATACAAGCATTTCTGACAAACAGTAAGGACAAAAACAACATTAAATACATAAAAAAACAATTATTAAAAAGCCAGTTAGTAAGTCTTGCTGTAGAGAAGGGTTTGCATTGAGGTTTATACTGTATATATGTGTCAGTGTTCGGTGATAACTGTTAAAACTTTAAGTTAAAACTTAACTATTATAGATAAAAAACAACCACAATAGACAAAATGGACAGCAATGGTGCTTAATATGCTGGTGATAATAATTACAGTGTAATAGCTGTGTAATAACAAAATAAATTCACTAATTATCATATCAACAAAAGCAATAGTAATTATAATCATAATTATAATAAATTCATGGTGAGTCCATCGGTAGAGAGGCGGGATTAAGGTGCTGCTATGGGGTCACCAGATGAAGTTGGCAGGGTCCGGGGTCCAAGCTGCCGGCAAAACACTTCTAAGAAGAAGTAAAAATCGAAGCAATGTTTTGCTTTGCTCTGCATTGGATTATTTTGTTGATTCCACATTGCTCAAAAAAAAAATTAAGGTAACACAAACTTAAAAGACAATTTGAAAAATCTGTACATTGTGTAATTTGTTAAGAACAAAGTAAGCTAAGAACTGTTAATACAAACCAAAATCCAGAACCCATTGAGGATTTGATTCTAAATCACACCAAGAATCAAAGGGAAACTTGATCACCCGCTGAGCTAACTCATGTAAATTTAATCGCAACAACTCATAATGTGGCTTAGTAATGTCTATGTACTTTTTATTATTCTCCCCCTCAGCATGTACGTGTTAATAAATAAATGAATAATAATATTAATAATAATACATTTAATTTATAATGCACTTGACAATGATGGCACAGCGCTGTATTATATGTCTTTATAAATACATTTTTCGAACAAAAATATTTTCATTTGTACAACAGAAAAAAATATTCTGACAAACACTGGTCTAAATAAACAGTTATAGTAATCCAAAAAGGAACTACAGCTATCAGGCAAAATGTAGTGAATAGAAAGTACAGGATTTCCTTCTGAAATGTAGTGGACTAGATGTATAAAGTCGCATTAAAAGGAAACATCATGTAAAGTAAAAGTACCTCAAGTTTGTACTCAAGTACAGAACGTCAGGACAGGTATTTAGTTACTATGCACCATTATCTATCAGTAGTGATAAGGACAGTAGTTAAATACTAAACTAGACAAAAATCAATCAGGAAGGATGAGGAGAGAGAAATGGTACGAGGCAATCAGGAACATCACTGTGGTTGTAACCCTGAGAGGTTCATGAATACTCCAGAAACCCTGGAGCAGACGGGGAAATGTATTATATTCCAACCTTTTTTCATGATGATAAATGTGTCTTAAAACATGGCTGCTCCCTTCCAGCATGAACATGCTGCATGATTGACTCAAATAAACAAAAATGAACTTCAGTGAGAGAGATGTCCGAGAGGAATAGAGCTGGCTTCAGAGTGAGAGGTCACAGAAAAGGAAAATAAATCCATTGGAGTGAATAATGAAAGAGTGTTAATGGCCTTCCTAATTATAACCACGCAAGCCGTTTGCAGACGCCGGCTGACAATCTGCCACAGCTGGATAAATGCTAGCTGTGGAAAGCCTGCAGGGCCGACAGCGGCTCGTCGCACTCTTGCATGGAGCCGATACAGCAGGAATCCAGGAACATCTGGTTACTGTATCACACCCATCAGGGGCGCCACGACTGCACAAGATCATCTCAGCATCAGCACTGCAACACCAGTGACATAAATCCTCACCACGCAGGAAGAGCTGTCAAGCCAGGCATATTCAAACCTCTTTTTTGCAGATCTACCCAAAAGGAACACAGCTCTCATTCTGAAGGACAAATCTATAAGAAAATGTGTTACTGATATTACAAACACCAGTAAACACACATATATATATATATATATATATATATATATATATATATATATATATATATATGTATATATATATATATATTGCACCTACTCAGATAGTTGTGTTTCTGTGAAAATAATTATAAACATTATCTATATAGGGCTTTTTAAATAAAGTTAAAAAGTTCTCAAAGAGAAATAAATAAAGTTAATATGATAAATAATTTAAAAAAAAACAATTAAATAACTCATATAATATTATATTGGTCATTTTCAAATTTTACATCACAAAAGAACTGGATGGATTTTGGGAAAGGTCAGTTCTATATTTCTGACACTAGAGGGAGCTTTACCTCCAGGACTTTTTGGGCCATCATTTCTCAAATTTTGGTCCGATTAAGTCCAAATCCTTTGAATATAAATCGACTCGAGGCGATTTATCTTTTAAATGTCATATTTTAGTTTAATAATTCATATTTAAATCACTACGTAGAGCTCTCTTAACCAAGTACACTATTTATCGGACATTACTTCACTTAAAATTAAAGGGGAGCTTTTCAGGGATATACCCCTTGCTGTCAAGACGACAGCGCAGGCCTAGTTTGTATTACTGGTGTACACAAGAGAGGAGAGGAGAAGTAAGGGGGAAAATGTCAGCTGCTGAAAACAACCCTCTAAGTGGAAATTGATACGTCTTTTAGGAGCTTCGTAGACTGAGTATAACTGCATCAAACGGTGACTCTGAGGAGGAAGAGTGAAACAACTACTGGTAAAGCCGGTGTGCATCTCCGCTTCTGTTTTTAATCACGATTTTGATTGATGATTTTAATTTAGTTTACTACTTTTCTATTTACAAAAACAGTATATAATTAATTACAGTGTCTATGACCTGTGGTGGTTTGTCATCTTCTTGTCATCTTCTTCGGCTAACGCTCCACTTTACCTCTATGACTTCTGAAATCCTTTCCTGATTCCATCCTTCTCATTCACTCACCGATGAGATTCCTCAGTTTAAGACAGTGAGCCGCTTCTTTAGTTTTGCTCAAAGAGCCTCTCCCATGTGGCATCCTTAAATAAATATACTGGACCTTTATTCCGGTTCTGGACAGCACCAGTCCGAGTTTAGGAGGATTTAGCCTTCCCTAAATGAAAAAAGGATTTAGGATCTCTCTTATTGTGTTTGCCGGTAGTTTCCCATTTCCCATCCCATTTCCCATAAAATCCCATTTGGAAGTCCAAAGGGATTTTAAATTCAAGAATATTCTTGAAGGATGTGGTTTGTCTGATTCATGGGAGGGGATCGGATGTCCTGAATAAATATGTAGAGCGTATGGTTCAACTTTGACAGGCTGATATGGAGGAGCAGGGAGGGCATGATGAGGGACATAGTAAGCCTTTGTGTAACGCTTATAAATGATTTCAATTTCATTATTTAGTTTGAGTTTATCTTACTTAGCTGAGACCAACCAAAATTATTTCAGACAGGATTTTATTAAAAGATATTATAGAGTAAGTCCTAGTTCAGATAAACTCCTAAAGTTAATTGGTTCCAAAGAGGCAAATTTGAGGAAATTTATAAAGAAAATGTTTAGCAATTCTTAATTTCCAAACCATAAAAGATGGTTGCTATGTTTTGCCTGGAAACTGGTGACAGCCTGTTTTGAGTTGTTATTTTCTTTTCTTTATACGCCATGGAGGGGTAAAAAAAAAAAAAAAAATGAAAAAAAACAATGTTGTAAAATCTGACGGCGTAAAAGGATGCTAGGTATAACGTTTAAACATCAAGAGTTAGCATAAAAATGGCAGAGCTATCTCTAAATTAGTGCCTTGGAAAAACAAACAACACTGAACTCACTCAGCTTGATAAAGTTACCTCCAAATTCAGAGAGAGCTACAAATACAACACAGACCATCACCTGTACACCAAGCAGACAACATGGATGAAGATGAGGGCTTTTGTTATCTGATTGATAAACTGGAATCAAAAAAGTCAAATGCAATTAACACAACATATCACTATATTAAAATACCCTGCAACACCCAACCCTGATGAATACAATCACCACTAAAACTGATACAGAAAGGAATCTAGGATGAGTCTTCAACTAATTTAAAATTACGAAAAAGTCAGAGACAGGTTTTCATTCCCTCCTAATAAAATCAATAGCAGAAGATTAAAGTGCCGGACCAGGACTCAACTCTGGGCATGACCTATTGGATCGATTTTTTTGTGAGGCTGCATTAAGGAATGAGGATGTAATGAAGTGCGTTTGTTCTCTGGGGGTGTTTGAACGGATGGGGTTCCGAGCAATCTCCGAAGTCCCTCGGTGTTCTTTAGGGTAGCCCTATGCTGGGTGTGTGTTTTTGTGCATGTGTGTGTTTGTGTGTGTGTGTGTGGCATGGTTGACCTCTCACATGGTCCAACAGGAAAGGGGATCGATCAAATATGTCCCCTCTGATCCCAGAAGCCTACTAACCAAGTGATGGCATGAGAGTGGGATTAGCACACCTCTAGATGAGCTCTCGTCCGGTCGTTTGCACGAAGATTTCGGCTTCAGGTGTAAATACATAATTTAGGGTGGGCTCAGAGACTCAGAAAGGCAGAACAAAACACATGAAGAACCGGTACCGTGACAATTCAGGAGCCTTTCGGAAGTATTAGTTTCTCACCCGCAAACTGTAGAAATTAAAGTTCATGAAGATGAGCCTCATTATTTCAAATATTCAAGGACTTTCCAGAATCGGAAAGAGTAATTTTTTTTAAATCACTATGTGAGGCTATAAAAGTGAAAAGTACATTTTCAAAAAGAAAATCTGTGTCCAGATTTGTGTCAGCCCATTGATGAACTGGCGTCTCATCAAAGGTGTACCATGCCTCTCGCCCAATGTCAGCTGGGATAGGCTACAGCCCCCGCGACCCTGAAAAGGATAAGCTACTACAGCTAATTAATTAAGTAATTAAGGCCAAGAGGAGGATTTGAACCTAGAATCTTCTTATTCTGAGGTAACTCTGCTAACACCATCCTTCACTAAAACATGCAATATAGATGAACTGGTGGCTCTAAATTGCCCATAGAAGTGAATGTATCGGCCTTATGATGAACCGGGTATACCCTTCTTCTTGCCAAATGTCGACTTGGATAAGCTCCACCCCCTTCAACAACTCTTAGCTGAATGAATAAATGAATGACTGAATGTATTATCATCTTCTGATACTTATGTAAGCCATTAGACTATTGCCTGTGATTAACGTGTTTTATTGTTCAAACAGACTTACTGGGTCCACATGTGATGTATGAGTGGATTTGTCTCCCCTCTGGTTTAATTACATTTAAATTACATTATAATAGTTTCCCATGCTCCTTTAGTACTCTAAACAAAAACTGCAGACAAACGGAATAAACAAGCATTGACATCATTTTCCTTACAGCAGCAAAGTGATGCTTCAGACTATTACTAACATTTGTCTCGTTGTGGTTTTTCACTATTAAGAAATATATGAGCACATTAATCTGTTTGCTGCCGTCGTTTGGCAACCGCTATTATCTTTACCAGCAGACTTTTCACAATCCCGTCTGAGTGGACTGTTCCTTAGTGTAACTAGAAAAAAACACTATAATGTGTGGTCAAGATGTGCCTCATGACCAAGACTTGCAATATGTTGACTATTCGCTGCAAGGCGGGTAAAAACACTGATGTCCAACGGCTCTTCCCTTTGCTGAAAATTTATGACAAACCAAGGTGGGGTAATAAAAAGTCCTCCAAAACTTTTAGTCTGGCGTGGATTTTATGACTCCTGCTGGTGCATTATTAGAGCAGCTCATATCAATTTTTACAGAGGGTCATTCCCCCAGCTCAGACAAAAGAGACTTGAAGGGACTTTTCCAGTGAACTTAGGCGTAAGACATATTTGATGAAGGAGGCAGAGCTGTATTGTCCTTATTCCAAGTTCAATTCAAAAGCCAATTCACAGGAAAATGTATCTTGGCCCCAGGTTAAGGTGCAGGTGGTCCAGAAGAGACAAAGGTGAAGTAAAGACAAAAAGGTTATGGTAATTTCCTCGACAAACTGAATAAATTCAATAAATCAAATGCATCCAAAGCCACAGACAGTAAGACAGATGGTATAAGCTACAGAGCTGCATTTTTAGAACACAAACCCTGTTTGTGCTCTACCCCATGTTGCCCCCCGGGGGCAACATGGCGCAAGTGTCAATTGACAAAAAAATCGCTGATAGCTTTTCTATGGCTCACGCTGCACGTCATCTCAATTGTAATATCAAAATGTGGGTCGGTCATTTGAAGCTGGTAGGATTGGGTCTCCCTCTAGTTTGTAAGACAGACAAGTTTCCTCCTGCAGAGAGGAATCCACGGTCGGAGATGGGAGATGGGGAGCGCAGCGGGTACTTGAATGATCAGAACGTGTACTTATGGAGGACAGCAGAAAGAACAGATAGAATGAACCTTCCTGCACGGGATGCAGAACTAGCATGAATAGGATTAAGATTTTCATATTTTGAATTTTCCATGTTTCCATTCTTATTTTCTGTCTGTTCGCTAATTTTCCAGCAGATACCAAAACAAAATCCTAGTATTTCAATTAAATTGTGCAACTAAGTGGCTTTTTAACTGTGGAGGAGGCAATTTAAATTACCAGGCGTTAGCACGGACTGTTGCAGGAAAAAAAAGTGTAAATTTATTAACAAATAATGATGCAAACAGTCGCTACATTCAACTTTCTTTTTTAGTAAAGCATATAGTTAAGTATGATTAAGGCTAGCTCTATATGCTGCTACAGGTTTGAACTGTTTGGGATTTTCCATGATGCTCTGAAGATGGTGAAACAAATATTATTACTTTTATCATTTATGTTGGAACATGGTTTCTATATATGTTTAATATTTCTTTGTATATCTGCTATTGTTGTTGTCTTGTCCGTCTCTCCTCTTCATCTCTCCATCTTCCCGTGCACAAAGATATTTTCTCTGACATCGTTGTATGAATGCACCCTTTTTCAAAACTGATCCATTTTTAGAAAGATGGTTGTCATGTAAACAACGCTTTAGTCTCTTGTGTGTCTAGAACATGAATGCGGTTTATTCAAATTTCAGGTCATCTATGTTTGCAGGTAATGTATGTTGGCCATGCACTCAAAATTGAAATTAGATGGCTCTTACGATTACTTAAATTTAAAATATTTATCAATGAAATGATTCCATGTTTGCAAGATAAGCGTGATTACATCATATAGGACTTGAATGAAACCCAAAAAATCAACTCTTAAAAGAATCAGTTCAGTTGGCATTAACCGATATGACCGGGTTTCCATGTACCGTTACCATTTTATGTCCACCCTTGATACAAACTGTATGGAAACTTTATTTTCTGTTCTGTTACTGTACACATTTTTTGCACTCAACACATATTCCCTGGATTCATTGAATTAAATCATGGGAAGTATTTTTACATGAATTAATGGGTTTCACTCATCTCTACGCAATTATGTTGGGTCAACTTAATTTTTTTGGGTTGTATTAATTCTATTTAGTAGGGTAAATTTACTACTGCAAAATTAGTTGGGGCAACCCTATTATCCACATAATTAAGTTGATCAAGCCTAATGAATTTTGAAACTAATCTTAAAAGTGAAATCTTATTATATTTGTTGAATCCAACCTAGTAAATTCTGATACTTGTTTGACCTAACACAAGTAACGGAAGTAAGAGTAACTAAAATACTACAAGTAACCAAAGTGATTCAACCCTAATTTATAAGGTAAGACCTAATCCCAATAGCTATGTTGAATCAACCAAATAAATTCTGAAACTTTGGACCTGTTCCAGTTAACTTAGTTGAATCAAATCTAAATTATGTCAGACCTAACCCAAGCAATTACATTAATTCAACAAAAAGACGCTAAATTAGACCTGAAATATTAAACAAAATCAAATTAATCACGTGGAAATACATTAAAAAATATTTTTACGCTTATGTTAAATAAAATGGATTTCTTTGACATTGGGTCACATTTCAAAGACATCAAAGCCATCAAGTCATATGTCAGAGACATCAAAGCCTTTAAGTTATATGTCATAAAGAGATCAAGTTATTATCAAGTCATAAACACACAGTAAGTTAATTTTAAATGCAGAGGTTAAGACACCCATGACATCATATGAAATGGTTGACCACAAACTAAAACCATTTCAGCAATAAAAAGGGGTGTGAATCCAGTGAATGTATACTGTGGTATATCGTGATGGCTGCAGTGTGTGTGGCTGTGTGTAGTTCTGAATCCCAACATCACAAAGCATATATATTCAAAAGATAGCATTGACCCAGCTCTGTGCAGCTCTAGTAGTTGATGTGGTGTTGATTATAAACGAGGAGTTTGCTTTTATTCTAGAGCCACCACATAGAGACCCCATTTTGTTTTACCTGCTATCCACTGCCAACGTCTCTGGTGCACTTTCCCTGTGTGGTTCACTAGACTGGCACTATAGGAGATGGATCAGATAGTCTCTCCAGGTCCATTCATCATCCTGAGGGTGTGACACCGCACGCAGAGGGACACAGAGGCCAACCATCAGTGCTAATGTTGGATTCAGAGGGTGGCTCACAGTTGTTGGGCCTGGCATGTCAATCAATAGTTGATTTATCAGAGTGACAGTAGAAAATGTCTGCAGAGCATTCGACATATTGTTGGCAAAGAAGAAAGTATTTAGAATCTGACTCCACTTTCTGGTGCCTTATATGCCAAATAATAATCGTTGAATCTCTTGTAGTTTTGTCAAGAGAGAAATGTCCTCATTAATCATGTTGAGATGACAACAAGATGGGACCGAGCACAACCAACATGTTCACAGTAACAACATAAACTTTTTTATCATTTTAATTTAGCTCTGTTTTAATCATTAGCATTTTACTCATCGTAAAAGAAAGGTAATTCAATTTGTAATCATAAAACAAATTAGCTTAATTAACATTTTGACCTGATGGGGCACAAGAAGAGGGTGAGGGATTACTAAATTTGTTATTCTTCATCCTGAGGAGGACATAAATGTACTGACCACATTTCAGGGCAATCTAATCAATGGTTCATAAGACAGGCAACACCTGAGGAAATGATAAGAGGATCATCTATAATAATAATAATAAATGTAATTTATAACGGACTTTACATTTGGATCAAATCTCTTGCTCATTTCTTACATATTTGTTGTAATGTTTCAGCCTAGACCAACGTGGTGGACTGACCGACCGCTTTATCAGCTTACTTTAGCCCTTGGATCATGTAATATAACTGAAATGGATGGGGAAACAAAAAATGGATGGGGAAACAAAAAATGGATGGTGAAACAAACTTTTATAACTTCTGTAACCAACATCAAAAGGATTTGTCATACCTTGCACATCTATTGTGAAAAGTTTTATATTTATATAGTGGAGAAATTTCGTAGGTCTTTTCATTTCTTACCAAAACTTTGTTTCCCACATTCCATCGTGTTTTTTTTGTGAACAATCAGTCCAGCTGATGCTCAATGTTACATGTCACGATGATATCAAAGCCACAAAGTGTCAAAAACATCTAGTCACATGCCATGGACATCACATGTCTCAAAGACATGAAGACACAAATCAAATATATCTACATCATTAAATCATATGTTTTAATGACATCAATGCTTGTCAACTTTTCGTTAAGACAACGTATATGTCTCAAAGACATTTAAGACTTGAAGTTATAAAATCAATGAAATCAAAGTCATCGAGTTACATGTCTCGGATACATCAAGTCTCATGTCAAAAAAATCAAAGCCATTAAGTTACATGTCTCAGAACCATCAAGTTATTATATAAATAAAATTGATTGGATGTAAAAGGGGAAATTGCTTGTATCTTACCATTTCTTGGGTAAACTTCACTTCCCAGAAGACATCGTGTCTCCTCTGAGGCCAATCAGTGACCAGGCAGCCTGATTAATAGCTACTCAGACTGAACTCTTAATGTTGGAGATGATTTAAAGGGCCTGTCTCTGAGGCGACCATTATCTCCATCCACAGACTGGTGCGGTTGTCATGGTAACAAAAATGGCCTTCCATTATGGTATGGCGGAATGGAGAAAATCAGACAAATGCTCTTTTCTCTCACATTCCCCTTGAGCCATCTTTAAATACTTTGATTACTTAAGCAGTTCTAACCATTGCAGTTGCGCTGGGCTCAACTTTTAATCGCAGCAAGATTCCTTTGGTTCACTTGAGGTATTTTTTGAAAAAAGAGATCTAAATGCCAAGCCTAAATTATAGAAAAAAACGCACATTTTTTCCATTACTTTTTTCTTCTGGTCTTCCTTGTGAAATATAATTATCCCTTCACCCAGTGAGGACCAACATGATTAATCACGAAGATGGAGGTGAGATGTAGAGTCGGAGGAATAAGGAAGGAAAGGGGGAGAAAGGAGGAAGGGAAGTTGGGGGGATGAAGATTGGAGAGGCTGAATTACCAGGTCGGATGAGGGCATGAGCGATTTTAGTCTCTTTAACAAGGTGATCAAGAACTCCTACGTTTGATTCCAAGATAAGAGTAATCATTAATGATCATTCTCTCATTCTCCCATACTTCAGCCAGCCAATATAAAATGATGCTTTATCAACTTTTCAATTATAGAGAAGGCAAATTCATTTTTTATGAAGGCTAAATGTCCACTTTCCTTTATAGAGTACTGACAAAGTCAGCGAGAATTTTTTGCTCAACCATAACATTATCACCACAAGCTTACTATTGTGTAGGTCCACCTCTTACGACAAATCAGCTCTGGCCAATCAGGAAAGGATGTCACAAGACCAATGAAGGCGTGGAGTAGTATCTGGTATCAAGATTCCAGCTGTGGATCCTTTAGATCCTAGTGGTTTTGTGTACTTGCTGCATGTTCTTCATTCCCTTCATTGGCTTCCCATCTCCAGCAGGATTGATTAAGATAAGATCTCTCTCCTCACTCACCAGTGCATCCATGGTAACGCACCCCCCTACCTAAAAGAACTACTCACCCCACTGACCTCAACAAGATCCCTCCGTTCTACCCACTCATACAGCCTCCTCCTTCCCCGGACTAAGCTCAGATTTGATCCAAATGTAAAGTGCATTATAAAATTAAATGTATTATTATTTATTATTATTATTATGTCTCAAAACCATTAATTTACATGATATCAAGTTGGATGTCAAAGACAACAAAGACATCAAGTTGGATGTCAAAGACATTAAGCCATAAAGTGACATATCACTGAGACATCAATGACATCAAGTCACCCGTAAACGACATTAAGTACATCAAGTTGCATGTCAAAATTTCCAAGCTATCAAATTAGATGCTACTAAGGCGTCAAGTAACATGTCAAAGACATCAAAGCCATCTAATCATAAAGATCGCTGACATCAGTGCTATCGAGTTACTTGACTCAAAGTTATCAGACACATCAAGTTACATGAATCAAAGACATCAAGTCACATGTCCCCAAACTTGGCATTGACTTCACAAAACAGTGAGTTGTGGTGTCTCTGGTACCAATATGGCAGCTGCAGGATCCTTTATGTTTTTTGAGTTGCAGAGATCGGCCGCATTGGATAGGATTTATTTGCCCGGCACATCCCTGAGATGCAGGATTGGACTGAGATCTGGGGAATGTGGAGGTGAATTCAACACCTTGACCTCGTTGCTGAACCATTTTTACAGTGTGACAGGGAACATTATCCTACCCTTGACAGGTGTTTGTCACTATGTCACCCCAGCCCAATGTCGACTAGGATGATTTCCAGCCCCCAATGCCCTGAACAAGGTAAGTGGATGGCATTCCGTAAAATAATGTAAGTGAGTTAACCAGACGTTTGAATAGTTGTTTATGACAAATTCTCATCAGGTTGTGAGCCCACCCCTGAAGGGCTGATCCTAGAATCAGCCCTGGTGGGGGCAGTTACAAGGGAACCAGTGGCTCACTGGAAGACAAAGAGCTGTAGAAGTGGGGAAAAAAACAGAAATAAAGAGGAATTACATGTATTTTCCTTTCTTATCCTTCTTTCATAACTGAGAATTGTTTCACTCAGCTTTATTGGAGTCATTTCTTTCCTCCATGCTCTTCACTTAGTCCTCTAACCTTCCTTTGCTTCATTTAATTTAAAAAATACATCACTCCTCTGCTTCACTGTGTTCCAAATCAGCACTCCTCTTTGCCATACCTTTTCTCACCTCTGTGAGTATAGAAGGATATATCTGTTTCTCATCTCTTTCTTTTTGACACCTGCAGGAGCTACAGGAGAAGGAAAAACCTTGAATAGAGTTACTGCTTTATTTTTTATATTTGGGGAGATAGCTTTTTGACAGGACTCTTGTTGCATGAACATCTCCTGTGAGCATAATAGTGCAATATGGACCTACGTTCAAGTCAGAAGCAGAAAAGGTTTCTGATGAATTACTATAGAGGTGTCACTTCTTATATTTAACATTACACATTTATTAAAGCAATGATTTCTCATGAATGATGGATCATTAGCCGTTCCGGATAACAACTGACTTCTGCTGTGAAAGAAAACTAGAAAAAACTTCAGGTGGGGGAGACTAGGAGTTAGGGAGGGTAGAGGTCGGCACAGCAATCAGGAAATGGTGTTACCTTAGACAAGATGACATAGTTTTAAGAATATGGACACAAAAGACAGGCAGGGCCCTCCTTTACACTAACAGAATAATGCATGGGGTGCAGGCAGTGAGGTTTATAGTAGAGATGACTCATGACTCAGCAATAGTGTCGACCCTAACTGTAATAGTCCAAATCCTGTTTTAATGTACATGTTACTTTTTATCATTTAATTATGTTTTTATAAATATACTTGTGCAAACCATTATTGAAATACGTAAACACATAACACCTACTAACTTACTGCCTGTGTGCAGAGTATTTGTCCTGCTTATCTAGACTCAAGGCTTTCACTGCATATATGAGAATTATACATCCAAATGTGTCCCTTGACTCTAGTCTGTTAAGAGCTTTTGCAACAATTTGTAAGGTCTTGTCTTTGCAGAGAAACCATGGAAGTTCGGTTTAGCTGTAACCAAGACAAAGTGTCCGATCTCAATATGAAATCGCAATACTTACATGCCACAATGTCATTAACGAAATCAAGTCCCATGCCAAGCATATCTAAGGCATCGAGTTAAATGCCATAAGAAACATCAAAGACATCAAGCCTGCTGTCAAAGACATGTAATTTTTCACATTACATTTCAAAGAAGTCAAAGAAACCAAATTACATGTCACAAAGACACAAAGGCCATCATATTACATGTCTCAATAACATCAAGTAATGTGCAACAAAGATATCAAAGACAAATAATCATATAGCAAAGGCCCCAAAACTAGAAAGTTACTTGCTAGAAAGTAATCAAGTTACATGCGAAGGATATCAACGCCATTGACTTACTAGTCACAAGGACATCAAAGACACCAAGTTCCATGCCTCTTGTTCTAACAGACAAGAAGATTCTATAGCGTATTTGTACATAATCCAATATGCCCCAAACTAAAAATGGGTTTCTGCTTCTATTGTAGTTACTTCAATACTACTATCGGTAATATTACTTTACGAGAAAGGATTCACACTGTGAAACAGTCCAGGTTCATATTGTAAAACAGTCTGTTTCACTTGACATTCAACTAGTGTATGGAAAATCTCCAAATGGTGGTGCCCTATAAAAAACCCAAACCACCTCAACCAGTTCCTTTTGACACAAAGAAGCAGCGTCTCGAGAATGAGCAGGTCAACCTCTCTAAGACCGAGTCCAGACACCCTACATGTTAGCTGCTTGTATCCCCAATTTCACTCACTCGCTCCCAAGAGCTCATGACCAAAGGTGAGACTTGGGTGGAAAATAGACTCATAAACTGAGTGTTTTGCGTCATGGCTCAGGTCTCTCTTCACTACGAAGGACCTGCAATGCCTGGTTTTCTGCTGATACCGCTTCAAATTGCCTGTCTATCTCTAGCGGCTTTTTTAAAAGGTCAAAACCATTTAAGAATCATCGTTCTCTAAGATGCTAGGAAAACCTTTTGCTGAAATGCCATACCATGGTAAGGTGCATTAGAAGAAAACAGCAGCAATCAGCGGTCAGCAGTTCCTAATGATCCGATTTGATTTCAAGAAAAAAATCTCAAAGCATTGCTTTGGTTCAGCTTCTCAAATGAGAGGATTATCGCCTTAATATTTTTCTTATTCTACCTGCTGCTAACCCTATAGGTCATGACCCTCCAGGTCCCTTTCATATGAGACCTCTCAACCTCCCTGCCCTCTTGACATTGAAGGAATAGTGAGAGGAGTTCATTGGCTACTCTCTTGTAACAAAATTGAGACCTCAGGCTGTAGGCAGAGTGGTGGTGGGGGTAATATGAACCATGAGCTGTAAGGGGCTGCAGCGTAGCTGTCTGTGGTGAATAATGCATGACCGAATGGCCTTATGGCAGGCACAACTCTCATGTGTGGTCACTACGGCTGGCCAAGAGGCCATGTTGTGACTGATAGGGTTTCATTGGGCATCGAGGATTTTCCTCTCCATCTGAATTCAGCAGGTGATCCGAGCAGCACTAAGGTTTCACCTGGCGCCAAGTAGTCAGATTTCAGGACGGAGGTGTTGAGTGTTACCGGATTTAGGATAAGTGGTTTTGAATGCAAGGGGAATCCCCTCCGGGATCAATATGAAAGCCCAGTGTGACCAAATTACAAAGCAGGCAAACAAAAATAATGATAATGCAGTAACTGTTATTTCTGTTTTGAACCCAATATCGCAATATTAACCCCGCTGGCAGTAGGATAAATAGTGAGAGATTTGAATTGAACCCCTGAGCCTCAGTATTACTAGGCACATTCTTCACTTTTTCTTTCAACCTTATATACTGTGTGTGTGTGTGTGTGTGTGTGTGTGTCTGTGTCTGTGTCTGTGTGTGTGTGTGTGTGTGTGTGTGTGTGTGTGTGTGTGTGTGTGTGTGTGTGTGTGTGTGTGTGATTCTGGGTGCACCCGACAATAGAGGGATCTTGAGTTTAATTGTTTTAATAATTATGTCCCATAATCCCATAGTTTTCTATTAATTCTGTATTAGATTGGACTGAGATCTGGGGAATGTGTATATATAATATATACAAATTCTTTTGGGTTTTTTTCTATTTGAAAGTGGTATTTTCCAATTGTAAGATGACAAAGAAAATGTCTGCTGTCCTAAATTCTGAAAATAAGTTAACATTTCAAAAATGTTAAAGTGTCAAAATGGGAAGTCTGTCAGAAATAGGGCATCTATATCCTCTGTGGTGGTAAACGTTTTTTGTTTTATTTGAACAATGTGCAAAAATACATCGAAATCAGTGTTATTGCTAATCATCAATATCTCCCACACTATGGAAAAGTTCTTTTAAAAAAATTTTTACAAAATTTATAAGGTATCTTTTTCATTTAACAAAAATCAAGTAGCTCGTATAAACTTGACTCAATCCTGTAAGAGTTAATTTGCTGAATTTTTGCAAGTTCTATATGATATAATTAAGTTTACCTTGCAAGGATTATATTATCATTATATATCTAGTATGTATGTATGGATGTATATATATCCATCCATACATACATACCTGTATGATTTTCACCTTTAATCAATCTCTCCCACCTCCTTAATCTCTCTGCACTCTGTCCATCAAGCCCTCGCTCTGTGCCCTCCTCCTCCCCCTGGATAGCATTACATTAAGACCTAATAGCACTGGAAAAGACCTATTACCCAATATCTTGAGTCGGTGTAAGTGTAATTTATCCTCCCCCTGCACCATATGTGCACAAATAGATATCACTGCAACAACATTAGACTTGATTGGTGCGACATTCAAACAGGGTGGAGGAAGTAGTCCCTCTCTCCATCATTGTCAACAGTTGTTTCTATCAAGTTTATCCACAGAGTAAGATTTCTGTTTTTTAAAGACCCACAGATGGATTGAGTGATTTAGCAATTGTTATTTGGCAAGGTTATTTTGTCTTAGGTTGTCCTTTCAGTGTAAGACAATAAAATGGAGCTTCTGAAGTTCATGTAGAAACAAAACACAGGACTGACATATAATTCATGACAGGAAAACAGTAAAACAAAGGGAAAACCCCAGAGGTTCTCTTTTACATGACTGATTTACAATTGTTGAATCATGTATTTGAACATCGTTTGAAACGGAATGGAATATCTACCGATCTATAATCTATCCATCCGGCCATCTATTCATCCATCCATGTCATCAATCATCCACCAGTCTGCCATCCATCCATCTATCCATCTATCTATCAATTTGTCTATCCATCACAATCTATCCCAGACTGGGACCGGACCCTCCACTCTATAGAGGAACAATATACAGTATTTCATCTGAACTGGGGAATAGCTCAGGACCCTCCAGGATGAGGTGGAGAGTTTTGCTCGGTAGAGGGATCTGGAATACACTGCTTGGTTTACTCAGCCCCAGAAATGTCGAAGAGGATGGAATGGAATGGGAAGCATGCTTTATAATTACTGGTTTGTACTGTATAATATCAAAGCTGTCGTTTAGGTACACATTTGTGACTTTGAAGAGGCTGAAGTATGAAAAATATTTTATGTTTTGAACAGATATTATTGGTAGTGTTTTACGGTGTGTAAATTAGTCAAACAAATTAAAACAATATCTTGTTTTTCCAAAAGATATCTCACCTCTATCTCGAGATATCTCCTGAAATTAAATGTATTATTATTATTATTATTGTAAGAGATCTTGTTTTTCACTTCACTATTTTTCACTTGACAAAGATATTGGAATGTCAGTCTGGTTCAAAGAAACATTTTATACACAAAAATAAGAATTATCTGATATCTGAGCAAGGGACAGACAATATCTCACAGACTCGTGAAGTACACACGTGTACACACCCACACACTCCCACACACATACACAGACATACAGAACTGAGGTTGCTGATGCATATTAGGGCTGAACCAGTTCAACTTCATTACTCCTGTTGTATTATTGAATATCTCCCTAATAGACTTTCACATTAATATGTCAGCACTATCAATCAGTTTTGCAAACATATGGCTGCATCATAGGAGCTCACAGCAACGAAAGCCCGCTAACAAATTAAGGCTACTTATCCTCAATGATCTGAGGCAGCAGTCCCCAGACATGGGGCCAAAAAGAATTTGGTATGGAGCTGTTGTCGGAAATTAAGATTCAGAAAAAAAGGAACTTACATATCCAAAAATTTATAAAGACAACAAACACTAAATTGTGGAATAGTCTGGAATCCACTTGTTACAGGGATACAAGTCCCTTCCTCTGATGCAGGCTCCTCCCACTGATTCATTGACTTAATTGACTTATGGAATTTATGGTCATGGTCATACAAGGAACCTGTCAAGCTGGCACCACAATTAGGATCCACAAGCACGACTAATACAACGTCTGGTGAATAAACTCTTTACTCGTAAGGTCAGGCAAACAATAACCGAGGAAGCAGGCAAAAATACAAGGTTTCTTACAAGCAGAGATCAGAACCATGGAACACTAGGAATTACGCTGGATAGGTTGGCACAATGGAACAACACGATCTGGCACAGGTGGGAAGGTGAGCACAGCTTAAATACACTGAGGCAGAGTCTTAACAGGACGCAGGTTTTAACAATCAAGGGGTGGAGAAGCAATCAGGAAACCACATGACAACAAACCTAATTACAAGGCATGACAGTACCCCCCCTTCAAGGGACGGCACTGGACGTCCTGTCCTTACGCCTGTGGAAATCCCTGATTAGGGAGGAATCAAGGATATTGCTGGCCGAAACCCAGGATCTCTCTTCTGGGCCGTATCCCTCCCAATCAACCAGGTACTGATGTCCCCGTCCCCTCCGACGAACATCCAGCAATCGTTTAACGGTGTAGACTGGACCTCCGTCAACAAGCCGGGGGGGTGGTGGGGGTTTGGAGGCAGGGACCAAGGAACTCTCCCTCACTGGTTTAATACGAGACACATGGAAAGTGGGGTGAATTCTCATAGTACAAGGAAGCTTTAAACGTACCGCTGCAGGATTAACCACTTTAGAGATGGAAAAAGGTCCCACGAAGCGGGGAGCCAGCTTCCGTGACTCCACACGTAGCGGCAGATTCTGCGTGGAGAGCCAGACTCTTTGTCCTGGACGGTAGATGGGCGCGGGGACTCTGCGCCGATCTGCTGTCCTCTTGCAACGAGTGCTACTTCGGATTAACACCTTACGGGCCCCTGCCCAAATCCGGCGGCAGCGGCGAATGAGAGCATGGGCAGAGGGGACACTGACCTCTTTCTCTAGGTCAGGGAACAGCGGTGGTTGATAACCATAGGCACACTGGAAAGGGGAGAGACCAGAGGATGAGCAGGGTAAGGTGTTGTGTGCATACTCTACCCAGATGAGGTGCTTGCTCCATGAAGCTGGGTTCTGAGACACGAGACAACGGAGTCCAGTCTCCAATTCTTGATTAAGGCGTTCGGTTTGGCCATTAGATTGAGGGTGGTAACCAGAAGAGAGGCTGACTGTGGCTCCCAGCAGTGAACAGAATGCCCTCCAGAATTTGGAGACAAACTGTGGTCCCCGGTCTGACACCACATCTCTAGGAAAACCATGGAGACGGAACACATGGGACAACATTACCTCCGCCGTCTCCTTGGCAGAGGGAAGCTTAGGCAGAGGAATAAAGTGAACCATCTTGGTGAATCTATCCACGACCGTGAGGATGGTGGTGTTACCTTCAGAAGAAGGTAAGCCTGTAACAAAGTCCAGAGAGATGTCTGACCAGGGACGCTGTGGCACCGAGAGCGGCTGGAGTAGGCCCGAAGGAGAGCGGTGTGAGATCTTGTTTCGTGCACAAACAGGGCAAGCAGCCACATACTCCTCCACCTCCTTGGTCATGGAGTTCCACCAAAAACGCTGTCGGATGACAAATAAGGTCCTACGGACCCCCGGATGGCATGAAAGGAGGGAGGTGTGAGCCCAGTTGATGACCTGAGATCGTAGCAACGCCGGGACAAACAGCCGATTTGGAGGACAACCGTCCGGCACTGGAATATTCTTACCCGCCTCTTTAACTCTCCTCTCTATGCCCCATGTTACTGCCCCGATGATGCATGATGGTGGCAACATGGGCGAGGGGATCCTAGAAACGGGATCAGGGTCATATAGCCGAGAGAGGGCATCAGGTTTAATGTTCTTGGATCCTGGACGGAATGAGATAACAAAGTTGAATCTATTGAACAGCATGGCCCACCTGGCCTGCCTGGCGTTGAGCCGCTTAGCTGCACGGATATATTGCAGATTCTTATGATCCGTCCAGACTAGGAATGGTTGCTCTGACCCTTCCAGCCAATGGCGCCATTCCTCCAGGGCCGTCTTCACCGCCAGCAGTTCTCTGTCCCCCACGTCATAATTCCTCTCGGTGGGTGACAGTTTACGTGACAGGTAGGCACAGGGATGAAGCTTCTTGTCTTCTGGTGACCTTTGTGACAGGATGGCTCCAACCCCTAATTCGGATGCATCCACCTCCACCACGAACTGCAGGTTTGGATCAGGGATTGTCAGAATGGGAGCTGAGGTAAACCTCAGTTTAAGTGCCTCAAAAGCCTGCTCCGCCTGAGAAGTCCACTGAAACTTTACATGAGGAGAAGTTAAGGCATGCAGGGGAGCGGCTACTGAGCTGAAGTTGCGGATAAAACGTCTATAAAAATTAGCAAAGCCCAGAAAACGCTGCACAAGCTTACGGCTGGTGGGCCTGGGCCAATTTACCACCGCACTGACCTTAGATGGGTCCATCTGCACCTTGTTAGGAGAGACCACAAATCCAAGAAACGACACCGAAGTTGCATGGAACTCGCACTTCTCTGCCTTGACAAACAGCTGATGGTTGAGAAGGCACTTGAGAACTTGGCGGACATGTTGAACATGACTCATCTCATCCGGGGAAAAAATCAGGATATCATCCAAGTAGACGAACACAAAAGAGTTGAGCATCTCTCTGAGTACGTCATTCACAAGGGCTTGAAACACAGCTGGGGCATTCGAAAGTCCAAAGGGCATCACTAAATACTCATAGTGGCCTGTAGGCGTGTTAAAGGCAGTCTTCCATTCGTCCCCCTGCCTTATCCTTACCAGGTGATAAGCATTTCTAAGGTCCAGCTTGGTAAAGATCTTGGCACCCTTTAATAACTCAAATGCCGATGAGAGTAACGGAAGAGGGTACCTGTTCTTAACGGTGATGTCATTCAATCCTCTGAAATCAATGCAGGGACGTAGGGTCTTGTCCTTCTTGGAGACAAAGAAAAACCCTGCCCCGGCGGGTGATGAGGATGGTCGAATGATCCCTGCTGACAGGGAATCAGTAATGTAGGTCTGCATGGCCTCCCTCTCCGGGGCTGAGAGAGAGTATAGCCTACCCCTTGGTGGTGAGGTTCCTGGCAGAAGGTCAATGCAGCAATCGTAGGGCCGATGAGGTGGCAACGAGTCGGCTCTCGTCTTGCTGAATACTTCTTCTAGGTCCCAGTAACACGAAGGGATCTTAAGCAGGCTAGGGTCAGTTGGCCCTGGAAATGGGTTGACTGCAACCCCGGCCATCCTGGAAGGGAGGTTTTCTGCCATGGTGACCTGAGAAGGGGGTTGACAGAGCTGGGAGATAGATGGTCTACAGCAGGACATTAAGCAGTTCTTACTCCAAGAGATTATCTCTCCAGTACACCAATCAATGTGGGGATTATGCTTCTTTAGCCATGGTAACCCGAGAATGATGGCATGAGTAGGAGAGTCAATGAGGTGGAAACAGATGTCTTCTCTGTGATTCCCTGCTACTAAGAGCTGGAGTGGTTGCGTGCGATGAGTGATTCGGTATAAGAACCGACCATCAAGAGCACTGGCCTCCAGAGGCTTGGGTAGAATGGATACCTCAAGACCCAGTCTCTTTGCTATACTCCAGTCCATGAAACTCTCGTCGGCTCCAGAATCCACTAAAGCCCGATATGACAAAGTCTGGGCGGACACAATTATTTGAACCAGAGTTAGAGCTCGTGAACATTCAGAGGATATATTCCGACTCACCAGTCTCTTCATCCTTGGAGGCCCCTTTTCCTTCAATGGGCAGCGGGCTAAGAAGTGGCCCAGTTGCGCACAGTAAACGCACCGTCCCTCCCGAAAGCGACGCTGTCTCTCCTCCGGGGACAATCTGGCACGGCTGACCTGCATGTACTCCTCCGAGACATCAGAGGGCGGAGGCGAGTACCGAGGCTGCGGAGCTCTGGAAGCGAGCTGCGAGGAAGAACCTGTGCAGAGTCGATCTCTCTCCCTCCGTCTTTCGTGAAGCCGGTTATCGATCCGTGTGACCATGGCGATAACAGAGTCCAAGTCAGCAGGAAGATCCAGAGGGGTGATCAAATCCTTGATTGTGTCCGAGAGTCCAAAAATGAAAGTGTCGCGGAGAGAGGCGGAGTTCCATCCACTGTCCGCTGCTAGGGTACGGAACTCAATGGCGTAGTCGGTAACCCGGCAATGTCCCTGTCTCAGACCGGCCAGAGCTCTTGAGGCTTCTGGACCGGGAGCGGTGTGGTCAAAAATCTTACTTAGAGTGTCAGTAAAATCATGCAGCGACTGGCACACCTGGGAACTCCGAGCCCACTCTGCTGTCGCCCACGCCTCTGCGCGTCCCGAGAGGTGTGAAATCATGAATGCCACCTTGGACCTTTCGGTAGGGAATGAGTGGGCTTGTAGCTCAAAATGAAGGCTACATTGAGTCAAAAAGGCCCGGCAATTACCGGAGCTCCCGGAGAACCGTTCGGGCTTGGCCAAGTTGAGACTGGTGGCATGGTAGGAATTCAGCGCCGGAGGGGAATCGGACCGTTGAGGAGCAGGTGCAGCAGGGGCCGGAGAGGAGAGGAACCGGGTATCCAAGCTACTCACCAGCTGCTGGAACTGGGCGCTGAGGTGAGTGACCTGGGTCTCGATGGAGGTTTGAAACTCGCCATGTCTGTCGGTTAAATCCCTCACTCCTCTGTACACCGCGGACATCTGTTCCTCATGCTGGTTTATGCGCTCGCCCTGAGCGCGGAGAGCAGCATGCAGTGGGTTGGAGTCGGCTGGATCCATTATGGCCAGATCGTAATGTCAAGCTGGCACCACAATTAGGATCCACAAGCACGACTAATACAACGTCTGGTGAATAAACTCTTTACTCGTAAGGTCAGGCAAACAATAACCGAGGAAGCAGGCAAAAATACAAGGTTTCTTACAAGCAGAGATCAGAACCATGGAACACTAGGAATTACGCTGGATAGGTTGGCACAATGGAACAACACGATCTGGCACAGGTGGGAAGGTGAGCACAGCTTAAATACACTGAGGCAGAGTCTTAACAGGACGCAGGTTTTAACAATCAAGGGGTGGAGAAGCAATCAGGAAACCACATGACAACAAACCTAATTACAAGGCATGACAGAACCTAATATTACCTGGTGTCTGTATACACTGATCAGCCATAACAATAAAACCACTAACATGTGACGACAGAATACCATTGGTTGTATTGTCACTATGGCACCTGTGAGTGGGTGGGATATGTTAAGCAGGAAGTGAAATTTTCTATTTTTATTATCTGTAGTTCAGGTGTTAGAAGTAGGAAAAGTGGAAAAGTCCATATGTTAAGTTATCCATATGAAACAATAGTGTTATTTAAACATCTCCTGATTTACATTTTACTGGTTGTGTTAAATGCCCCCTATGTGCACTCTTTGGTACACATACAACTATGAGGTAGGGGATTATAATGTTATGGCTGATTGGTGTTATCTGAGGCGCAACATTTATTCATCTTTTTCAAATATGTGCGGTACCCGTACCATATCATACACTCCAGTTTTGCATGAATGCATAAAATATTTACTTGTAGGTTTTTTTTGTGTTTTCTATGTGTTTCAAAGTAAACGTTTTGTTACACAGTGAAATATACTTGCACTATTTTTCAAACATTATTTCTAAGTATATCTTGTCTTAAACTCTTTGAATGTTGCCTTTCCGGGAATATAAAATGTCAAATATAAAAGTTATAATAGTGTTTTTATAATCTGATAAAAAATAATTTTTTACTGTTGTATTTATTGTAAAGTTCAGAGGCTATATATCCAAAAAAAAAAAAAAATGTTCACATCTCCTCAGAACATCAAAGGGAACAGATCCAAACGCTCCGTAGTCGTAAACTTGGAACTCTCCCACTTTGGATCTTACTGGATGGATCCTTTCAACAGATCCTTTTTTTTATATTAAATTTTACATGACAGATGAAAAATTGATCTGAACGGCTTCATAGGCTTAAAATTTAAAAAAAAACAGAACCACCTTAAATCAGGAGCAAATCCATCAAAGATAGCTTGTTTGTTCAAAGTTTGATATATTTTATTTGGTTTGGGAAAATAAAGTCACATTTAAAAAGACACATTTTGAATCAAATACCATCAAGTAAAAAAAGATATATATATCCAAACAGTTTTCCGTCAAACATATAGCATTATTCAAAAGATAAAAGTCAAACATGTAACGAGACATAAATCTGATGTTTTTTGATACATCAACAACAACAGTCGTTATTCTTCTTTGACAGCTATAGTTATTGTATCTATGATCACTAATAGAATAGTGCAGAAACATGGAATCTTTTAATGAAGGGTTACCTAGCCAATTATGGAGTAAAAATAATTCAAACATCCTTTTTATGAATCAAAGCATAAGCAAAGCTGTTTTGATATTTCTGCAGATTTACGACGAAGCAAAAGAACTAAATATAACTATACTCTATGATTAAAAAGAGAACTATCATAGAGGCGGAGAGGAATCCTTGGCCTTTGAATCAGACCTCTGCTTCACCCCTGACATTCATCAATGGGTCTTACATTAACCATGACACAAGGTTAGAGTTAAAATTGCAATGACATTTGTTTAGCCACACTCACAAACAACAGGAGAGGACATTTCCTCATTCTGAATACACTCAAAATACATGAAAAGAGTAACAAAACGTTCCAAATGGCTTCTTCTGACTCTTTGACAATTTTCCATTCTTATTCTGCCCTAAAGCCATTTTCTCCCAGCATGCAGCAGTGACGGCTGCTGAGAAAGGTAAGCCATTTGAGAATTTTTGCAATTCTGATACGAATGAAAGACATCAGGCCAATGGATCCATGGCGGGGGGTTAACTGACTGACGAGCCCTGATGGACTGGTACCAAGCAGGCGTATTAAGTAATGACGCCCAAATGGGCCTACCTCTACCTGCTCACCTTATTACTTTCACTCTCTACAAGTTGAGCGCTGTGAGAGGTGAGTCGAAATACGGACCCGTAATTCTCCGAACGGTTTATGGATGCAAGAAATGGGGTATTTTATGGAACCTCCTACTGACAAGTCATCATACAGAATGTTCATATCCATCTTGATATCCAAACGCCATCAACCTTACCATATGGGTTGTCCTAAAACTCAATACAAGCAATACATGAAAAGGTCACTAGAATCACCTAGGACAGTAGAATAAATTAGGGGAGATAACAACAATAACTGGGATATATAAGCAGGGAGTGAAAATTATTTCTTGAGGTTGATGATTTGGAAGCAGGAAAATGTGACCATGCATGGGGAGTGAAGTCTGGCCCAAAGAGGAGCCAATGTAGAACAGATTTCCAGAATAATTAATGCTGGTTCTGACAGAAAGGTGTCAGAACACAATAAGCCACACAGAAACTACATTATAATAGACAACTGGTTTCAGTGTTATGGCTGATTGGAATGTATCTTTAACATTCAAGATGCAAACATGGCATGATTAAAAAAATAGTTTGCGGTGAAAGAATATCTTATAAAGCCTTACCATAATATACAAGTTAGTTATATCAAAGTTAAAATAATCTCCAATGATTTGATGGTAATCATTTCTTGTTTGGCACAAACATAATAGCCAAACTGACTCTTTGTAACTGTTATAAGGAGTCGTGTCTGACAAGAACACAAGGTCACTTTCACTACTTTAGTATCAAGTATAATTGTGGAAAAAAAACAGAACGAGGAGGCCTTATCATTCTGGAAAAATTTACAGGTGAACAGCGTTGAGATGGAGTCAGACTAACAATAGTTTTCTATTTACCATGGTAACTGTCAGTGGCAGGGTGGGAAACATTGGCAGAAAGTGAACATTTAACCTTGGAATGAATGTACTGGAAGCAGGTAAAATAGGGCAAGCTTAAGGATCTGAATACTGCTATACTGTATTTATGATACATTGTATAATATAGAATATACAATACACATATTGTATTTTGTATATACAGAATACAATATAGCAGGTGGTTATAATGTTGTGGATGATTTGCTGCTAATTCTGTGACATGGATGGTGTCCACGTGTGCATGTGTGTGTTTGTGCGGGAGATTATAATGAGGCATTAACACCAGAAGACAGGATACCCCTATTCATATTACAGCCGAGGTTTCTGCGTACATAGCCACACTTTCCACTCAGCATTTTCCACAACAGGACACACAAACTCACGCACACACTGACCACAGGTAGGGAGAGAAAGCAACATTTCCATAATGTAAATGTGCATATTTATATTACCGTGTGTGGTAAGACTCAGCTCTCAGAAGTACAAAAGTGCAAACGGAGCTGCTGCTAACTTTGTTATTGATGCCTGTCTGTCAGTTAAGTGAGACGCAGCAACATCCCAGAACCAGGAAATGTAAAACTCAGAAAAGACGTGTCGATGAAACAAAGATAAACAGATCCTGGAAGGAAGAAATACTGCAGACATAGTGAAGTGTGCTTACTTCGAGACAAGGTTTGAGGTGTTATGATGCAGCAGTTTAGTTCTGACATCATTTCACAATTTTTACAAACTACGTGTTCTGTGTAGGTTCTAGGTGGCGCAAGAACCTATGCCAGCTGACGCCGCCAAGGAGGATTTCACCCAGGGCAAGTGAAAAGTTCATCAGAGAACCAACAAATGCAGACAAACATACTCATATTCACAACTTTGGGTAATTTAGAGACAGCACTTCAGCTTTATTGCATGTTTTTGGACGTTGAGAAGAAACCAGAGTACCTAGAGAGAACCCATCCCCAACATAGGGAGATCATGCACACTGAACATGCAAAGGCTCCTGGGGAGTTTCCACCCTTAACACCCTTGCTTTGAGAAATTTATTTTGAGAAATAAAATTTACAGCAGCTCATTGGCGATACATTTTCCTGTAATGCTGACATAGAAGGCAATAAAAGAGTGGCATTTTGTCCATAACATAAAATACTTGACCATAAAACAAGAGTCTACATTATATATCCTATAATAAAATCCTGGAAAAAATGACTAGTTGAGCACTTTGAGATTTGATCCAAATGTAAAGTGCATCATAAATTAAATGTAATATTATTATTAATATGATTATTATCATTTACATATCATGTTTTTACAGCTGATTCAGGAAGGGGAAGTTTATGTCCTCAAAGGTACTGAAAGGGATTTATAAAAAATAAAAAAAAACCTGGCACTGAATATACACTTAAAACTATCAGATGGCTAAATTAGTGTGTGGAATTTGTCTACAATAAGGGTATTTTACTAAAAAAAAAAAAATTTCTATTTAAAGGGTCAAAATCCAGAAAAATAAAACTTATTAAAACTTTATATTAACGATCAGGACTGATTCAGATTAAAATTATTGATTCAATTTAATTAGAAAATAATAATAAATATAGATAGTTTATGTTCATTTAACAATGGGAAAACATTTTTGTCTTCTAAGGTGGTGAAAGAGACAAATCAGTCATTAATAACACACTGTACCAATTACAAAATACAAAACAAAAAGATAATTCACATTGCTAGCATTTAGGATGGAAAATAAAATTGTGGTATTGGCAGTGGTATTTATAGGGTTAAAATCCTGAAAA
This sequence comes from Lophius americanus, assembly GCA_037951165.1. NCBI lineage: Eukaryota > Metazoa > Chordata > Actinopteri > Lophiiformes > Lophiidae > Lophius > Lophius americanus. The sequence continues at coordinate 6,371,882 of JBBDHG010000015.1, read as the reverse complement.
TACATTGATTTTTAATTGTTATATAAGGAGAAATAAAATTAATTAGGTTGAAAACAAAGGTTTATAGCATCTTATTGCAGTTTAAAAAAGCAGACATTTATGTTTTTTAAGGGAATGTGAGTAAAGCCTGCTAAAGTGACGAACAAGATTTAATAAATAACACCATGATGTCATTGACATCATGATGTCATCATGATGTCAATGACATCATGATGACATCAATGATGCCTGACTGGGTTTCTCACAACACAGCAATGGTCTGAGTCAGTCACAAGTGGAAAAAAAGTCATTATGAAAACAGAGTTATAAGGTAGTCTTTGCTGTGATTAGTGACACCGGAGATAACTCACTCTGCGGTGTTCACACATGGCATTAAAGGGTCTGGCCAAAAATGAGGAGACGCACATCAGTGAATCTATACATTTCTTAGAGAGTGAAAGATTTCTATTGGCTGCTCCTCCTAATATGAACATCAAATAAAGGGCTTCTTAGGGCAAGATCAAATTGATCGGTTAAATTTGATTAAAACTGGTTCCTCTACCAGGTAGAGCAGTGACCCTCCAGATGAGGTAGAGTCTACCATATCTGGAGGGTCACTGCTTTGCAGTTAGGACGGATATTAACTATTATTGGCTTCCAGAAAAGAGAGACACACAGAGCTTCAACTCACCATATTGTGGCCACCCATGGTGACTTGGACCGGTTGATGGTTCTACTAAGTAATCGGCCCTTCGGGTCTGTGATTGTGTTGGTACCAGAGCAGCTCACCAGCTAACTGATGCGGTAGACCTAAAATTCAGCACTAACGCATTTTAATGTTGCATGATTATGGTATGTTATGATCTGTGATAGTTAGTCAGCAAGAAAGTCTTTGATTCTCAGACTCTTCAAAGAGAATGTGATTGAAGGTTATCTGTCCTGAGCTACAGAAAAGAATATCTACCCCTTTGGAGTTTGGGTAATGGTGGCGGTGGCAGATGACCCTGCTGAGACTGAAAGAATGATGAGGGTGAAGACTGGGTTGAGGACAAGATGAATGAATCATATTTGAAAAGATGAAGGTGTGGTGATGCAGCAGTCTGGGCATGGGTGAAAGAAGTGTGAGTGTTGCCCGAGTGTGCGAGTTGATAGGTGATGGTCTACCAGACTGAACTTTCAATTGCTCTTATTATGTTTGGAAAACTCAAGATTTTCTGGAAATCAAGCATTCGTGCATCAGAATAGCAACAAATAACTTCAGCTAGTGGGGGCTTCTTTTCCCTCCCAGTGACCCTGATCAGGATAGGGTCATATATTTACCCTTTAATAATTACATACACTCATTCCCATCCCTGAGGCAGCAGTAGGCAGCCCCTTTGAAGTGCCGGAGCAGCATATTGGGTCTAGGGTCTTACTCAAGGACCCCAGGACATGTAGACTTGCTGGGACTGGAACCAGATATCTTCTGATTTTCCGCACTAACAACTGAGCTATACCGTGCTAAATAGCTTAATCATCCACTGAAGAAATCTAAAGTAACTGAGGAAAAATTCAAATTCAAAAATGTTGATAGGATGAGAGAGAGAGGATATGAGAGGACGGGAGAGTGGTGCCATGGAAGTTGAGGAAAGTACTGCAGTGTAGTGTATCTAAAATTGTTACTTCATGATCCCAAGAAATCAGGCAATCGACAAAAAATGGCAGACTCTAATCAGCTCCCTACAGTGACAGCAAGGCAGCACTTTTGTTGCAATTAACATCAGCTGGTGAATTAACTTTTTGGAGGGAACTGTTGTAATATATTATGTATCGCCTGTCACCAGACTGTATTTGTCCCATTCTGAAGTCTGGTTTTCAGTGTGCTTGAGCTGAGCCCTGATAAAAACTCCTTGTGATTCAGTCAACTTCAGGACTTTTTGCTCCCGCTGAGCTCAGTAACTCAGCAGAGCTGCTGCTGCTGCAGCCAAGGATAACTAAAGGTAAAAGAGAGTCAGTGGCAGTTGTGGTTAATCTGGGGGTGATGTGTAATTAAATCTAGATACTCTCAATTTGGTGCTTTGTGACCTAATTCACAGTGTTACTTAGTGCATTCCTCCCAGGCCCAGTTAACCACCGGTTTCATATTACACGCTAATAGTGTTAAGGTGCAGATCAGGATGTACTCTGATGCTTTAAGTCGGAGCCCAGTTTCCTATTTGTCACCTTAAACCTCTTTCTCTACTTCACATCTCACCTTTCCTAGATCCTTTTGACACCAGCACCCAAAGCCCATCTTCAACTCTTTCTCATTTTGTGCTGGAACCATCAAAAGCATTTAAACTTGGACGCCTCTGCCATTTATTCAAAAAAGGACTAATGCAGCCTGTTGTGGTGTGGGCGACAGCTGCCAGAATAGTGGTTGCTGTTTGTGATTGTGTTCTTTGCTGGAGGTGGGATCAACGCAGCACTCGTTGTCGTAACCTCTCCAGAGAGGCTGCAGGTCTCTGAGAGCTTTGCTTAGCTACCGCTGCTAGGCAATCCAGGGCAATCCCCCCCCCCCCCACCCCACACACACTTTTTCTCCAGGCTCCCGGCATTATCGCCACACAATACCCGCTAGAACACACCCATTTTCTGATAAACACCTGTTCGTCCTCAACACCCACAGTATGACACTGTTTTCATTCTGCCAGGGCTTTAGTCAGCTCACAGTCACAGGAGCTGGAAAAACTAGTACTTATATCATAATCATAGGTAATTTCCCAGAATTTGCCAAAGGTTTCCTAGGTATTCTATCACAGAAATGCAATTTCCCTTCAACCACATAAAATATGATTTAATTGAGGCATGAAAGAAATGGTGAGGCTGCAAGAACATTGCATTGTGGACACAGCTGCTTCCTGATCTGGGAGGAGACATCGGTGATCTCCCTCATTACAGTCCTGATTCAGAGTGTTCACATGGTGGCCGACAGGAGCAAACGTACTGCAACTTCAGAAAACAATTTTCATCAATTTGGAAACACCGGAGCGCTCCAAAAGTCATAATATAACACATTAAGAAAAACGATCTGCAAAAGCCACAAGACAACAGAAGAGTTTTTACAAAAGAAACTAAAGTGTGATGCATATTGCTTTATTTATTGTAAAAAACATATATAATACACAAACGTGTCATGACATTTTGATTAACAGTGGTAGCTTTGCTTAACTTCCGGGTCATGCAGTGAAGTGACTGAGAAAAAAAGAAACCGGTTTGGTTCAGTTGTAGCTACGGCAGCGCGTACACAAAGGGCCGGAACAATCATCGGGAAGGTTCATGTTCTGTTCTGGAAAACTGATTGGTAAGGATGAAAGATGCACACATATCAACCCTTTTAGAACACTCGTGAGTCTCAAAAATCATTATGTTATATTGCAGAGCTAATGTGTGAAATTATCTTAAAGATGGGGATATTACAATAAATCAGCTGACAATGTTCAAGATTCAGGAGGAATTCCGTTTTTGTTTGTGCAGAACTCTGTGATCCTGGAGGACAAAAGGATGTTCGGTGAATTTGGAATGTAAAGAATTTCCTAAAAATCAAGTTACAGATTTCAACCTCATTGTGATTGGCTGAGAAGAGACCAATAAATTACAAGGATTTTATAATTACAAAGTCATTCATCTTTTATTAGTTTAGAGATAGAAACATGTCATGTCCATTTAAATGGACGGTGGGTCTGAAGGAAAGAATTATTGTATGCAGAAAAAGAACTATTAAAAGACCTCCACATGATGTCTCTGATGAGCTTCCAGACCATCGTCAAGAAAACCACTGACTCGTTACTGCATTACTCGTCGATGTCTATGTTTTTTGGCCGCCTTTAGCCCTCAAGTCTTCTGTGATTCAACACCTTAGAACATTAGGCATCAAAGAAACATTAGTTCCAACCCTATCCGAAAATATGCCAAAGTCCAAAAAAGTTACACATCTGAGTACACCTCCATCAAATCTAAACAAGTTCCTACTTCAATGATTTCAAAATGTAGGTGGAGCAAAACTGGAGCTGTAAAAGTTGGAGCAATTCAGCAGACAGTAGTAATTAGACAACAGTTGAGTGTTGTTTTGGGAACAGATGGGATGTAATTATATGTAGAAATGAAACGTCAGGAAATCAACTTTTGCATCAAGACCTCAAGGAGGCAGGAAGGACACTTTGTTTGCATATGAGCAAAATACTGAACCATTAGAGGCAGGAAGTGGCTCCCAGATGTCACACAATCAACAAATCTGCTCCACCATAATTTGAATTTGTTCATTAGAGAGAAGTGATATACCGGACATGTTTAATTTAAGGTCATTCTCATTTTAATGTTCCAGCTGGCTGTGTTTTCTCTAAAGCACCATCGGCAACTAGAATGGCTCTGCAGCCAGGCCAAACATTGCAGTACGTCTGTCTTGCTTAGAATTGAAAAAAAAAAATTGTGAAATACACAAATTCATAAATAAGCCTGTAATACTATGAAATTAACATTTTGGTTTTTACACCCAATTTCACACTGATGCATTTTAATCAACATCTTAATGTCTCACCTGTCAGGTGGCAATGAGAGGTGCTAATGAAGGGGATGGATTTTATCAAATTCGTGTTCAGCAGTCAAGAGAATTAGGGCTTTTGTTTGAACGTCCATCGCTTACTTCAACTACTGATGGGATGATGGCAGGTTATGCATTCACCTTTCTGTTAATTATGCATCAAGTTCTGTGTTGTTCAGGTGTATTTCAGTCAGCAGGGTGTGGCCAAATGCAGGTTAGTTATAGGTGTTGCGCAGGCTGCCGGTTTCAAAGTATATCCTGGTGTGAAAGTTGATTATCCCGCCATGATATCACATCACATCAGTGAATGACTATCAGACACTGTGTAACAAACATGCAGAAGAGGAATGGCAGAAATCTACTATTATTATTATTATATCTGCAGGGATAAACTTGCTAGACTCTTTCCATCACAGACCCAGGCGGCCTCAGTTGTAGCCTCAGTCCAGCTTAGCTATGACATACCACTCTCTCAAAAAATACTAGGGGCAAATATTTAAAGTATTTTTCTTATCTATAGATAAACCATAACCCTGAACTTTCATCTTTGGTATACTTACCCCAAAATTGCAAGTTTGAAACTCAGTAAGGAAATACTTTAGTGTCTGCTCCCAGACTCATTCTTTATAGTGGGAGGTCCAGTAAATCTTCACCATTCCTAAAGTGGCTAAAGGCAGTACAGTCTCTCCTGGCCATTAGAAAAGCTCAAATATGAACAATATAAAGTTGATCTAGAGTCCTTTCATAGACTCCTTTTTAGACTTTCCCTTTAATTCTGTTACATTGCCTTCAGAAATATCCCTCTAGTCAAAATGAAATGAGATGGTATTCGCATTCCTCTTTGACATCAGTGATCTCCATTACTCCCAGAAAGAAAGTGAAATCAGTTGTGAGGTACAATTTTGGATATAAAACAAACCAATAATGATTTGTCATCAAAGTTAAAAACAATGACTTTAAGAAAGAATAGTGAGAATGTTCAAAGACAACATTTATGCAACTGGATGGACTCTAAATCGGCCACTCCACTTTTTCCAAACAAAACTAAAAGTAGAGCAAAACTGAAACAACAGAGAAACTGAGAGACTATATTCATTACATGGTAAGGTTAGTACAAACTGTAAACGGTAATGTCTGTGTAAACTGGAAAAACGCACTTCTCGTGATAATTGTGAAGTATCAGCCCCATTAGAGGCTTGGCTGTTATGACAACAATCTCATAGGCACAGCCAGACAGGATAGCAACAACAACAACAACAACAACTACACAAATGCTTATTCTGCAAACTGTACATTTCTTGCAGCCTTGCTGTAATCCGCGATTATCTACATTTCCCGCTCAACCTTCTTTGGTGTGATAAGTTACATCGCCCGATGCTAGCCTGGCATGCTAGCTACAAAGTGTTCCGTCATTTCATTTAGTTGTGTAGCAACAAATTACCACTAAGTTATATCTAGGTACCTTCTAAGGTAACATGTCCAATTTCCTTTTTTTGCAGATCCGTGTATTTAATCTGGAATGTTTTCACAATGTTGTCATTTGAAATAGGAACTGTTTTTTTGAAATGCGACCCAAAAAAAGAGTTTTCAGAAAAAAGGGTGTTTTATAAACGGGATCTGAAACTACAGAAATATAGACTCCACTATGGCGGTGAAGAGACTTAATAATGTTAACATTACACTTTTCCCATAGGATTATATTGTATCGTTTTAATGGTCAAACCATGCTGGACCAAATAGATGAGCGTAAAAATTAATAAATCACTCAGCCAGTTGAAAGCTGACAGTTTGTCAATCAAACTGTCTCCTTTATGGAAATGCGTCATGGAAATGACTGATTTTGTACAATCATGACTGCCATTCTAATTCAACAACTGTCAATGTATGCTGCTATCATTACAGAGCAACCATGACATCCAAGCCACCCATTGTTTACTTTGCTACTTATCTTCCACAATGCACACAAAGCAGCGTATGCCAGATTCAATCTAACGTTGGTTATCATATAGATTTCAGTCTTACTTCTACTCCCCTCTGATCGACCGGAACACCTCTCAGAGATCAATAGAATATCTCGGATTCTGAATCACTCAGCTCTGCTATGCTATTTACAAAGATTTATACCGACTGTTTGTGGATGTAAGGAACAATTTGACAGCTTCACATCATCCTGTACATGTGTAACCTTCTGTATTCAAAGGAACGTCTTTACTCTATTGCAGTAGCTGCCAAACAGCTATGCCTCGAAATAGGATTAAGTCCTGCTCCAGCTGCTCGGGACTGACAGCGGTGACATTTTTGTATCGATCCTGCCACTGATGGCTGCTTTCATAGCTCTTTGATGCAGACAACGTGTACTACAACCCATTTAGTGGCAGAGTTACAAGCTGATGGTGAGCATAGGTCATGAGAAAGCTGAAGAATGAAACAGAAGTGAGGGGAAAGCTGCAGATTTTGAGGCTTAGCAGCTACAGCCTTAACAATACGACACATGGAGACGAGGGAGATAAGAAACAAGGAGGTGAGAAAGTTAGTTTGAGACTGATGAATGGGATTCAGAGTGTAAGGGTTCAAGAGAGGGATTCAATGCTCCCGTTTCCCCTTTCAAACCTTATGGAATGACAATTAGATTTTCCTGTGAACCGAAGTCCAAGCTAAAATCACAGATTTTTTTTTATGCAGCACAATGCTAGATTCTAAAGCAAAGATTGATTTTTTTTTGTCACAGCAAAGGTTATAGTATGTGCAAATAGCTCCAACTAGTAGACATACCACATAATGTTTGTATTTTACAGCCAAAATCCTTTTCACAGATCAAAATTCAATTTTTGAAAAGAGTGTCAAATGACGACAGTTCGAGACAGTAAATTCAAACAGTAGAAGACACAGTTAATTACATTATTGTTTACTGTAAGAATGTGGAATACAGAAGTTTACAGTGTAAATACAAACCATAAAATAACAAACCAACAACAGAAAAATACCATAATGTCAGAAGCAATTACTCATGATCATATTCTGTCTAGGTTGCAGTTTAGTTTACTTGCATTTACTACTTTAAAATTCACCGTAAAAAAAAAACTTTAACCATTTCGTAAGAACAACCCTTCATTTTTACAGAAATGATACATTACAAATACAGTGTATATTTGGGAATCCTGTTGAATTCAAGTCGATCTTTTGGTAAATTACTGGTATTTTCTTAATGGCCCTCGTAAAGACGTTTACTCTGTTTTGGTAGAAATTGTAAATCTTGTAAATGGTAGAAATTTATTTTTATTTTATTTATAAATAACACAAATAAAAATAAATATTTATTTATTTATTTATTTTATTTTATCAAAAAAATGTGTACTTTGGCTATTCAACTGTGGCAAACGGAGAGTATTCCTGGTCCTATCCCACAAAAACTGTAGAATAACATGAACTTTCTGTATAATTTGGTGCAGTAGTTATCAAAGAGTTCCGAGCAAATTCACTGATTGTTTCGTTTCATGGTGTAACTACAATATAATGATATTATAACATGTATTTTTTGTGTTTAATCACAGTTGGCTCATGCATTGTAACAGGTACAATTGTCCTGACACATAAGATAACTATTTTAGGTCTTACAAGTCCATAAACACCCAGGTAATGCAATTTAACCTGATAGTTGGGGAGATATTTTAAGTTTATTTAAAAAAATAACCAATGAACACAACAGGATATAACCCATCTGGGGAAATGGACAATCTCTACCAAGCCCTGTATTTGCTCATTGCGCATGTCTCATGCAGCGCTCTACCTGAAGAGCATGATTGATCAAGCTGGAGAGCAATCGGCGTTAGACAATTGAGCGTGAGAGCGAGAAAGAAGATCCATCATCGTGAAGGCTCATGCCTAGGCTTGGCATGAGATAAATGGGTTCGGATGAAGCCTGTGTGTACTCATAGCGTGTTTGGCAACGTGCTCAAACAAGTGTGTGTGGGTGTGTGTGTGTGTGTGTGTGTGTGTGTGTGTGTGTGTGTGTGTGTGTGCGTGCGTGCGTGCGTGCGTGCGTGCGTGCGTGTGTGTGTGTGTGTGTGTGTGTCTGTCTGTGTGTGTGTCTGTGTGTGTGTCTGTGGGTGTGTGTTGGCAATGTGTTCAAACAAGTGTGTGTGTGTGTGCGTGTGTGTGCTTTCTATATGCATGCATGTGGGAGTCATGAGTACACACCGCCTATTTCCAAGGTAGAATGGAAAGAAGGCTATTATTTTTGCTCATTGTCTAAGCGAGGAATAGCAGGAATGGTTGAAGGTGGCCTGCTGGGGTTAGTCCAGCGCTGTGTCCACAGCGCTGTGTCCACTGGTGTCTATGAGCTCCAGTGTGTGTGACTAAGATTGAGAGACGGGCGTCATCAGGGTCACACCTGCCCACACAGACTGAATATAACAAACCTCCGTCCCTGGTGGGAAGTTTTTATTCATGAAGTAAATTTAATAGAGTACAATTTGGTCGATTTCATACCTGAAAGTCTGGTTTTCGTTTTATTGTATACTTTCGATCCAGTTAGCTTTGGTTTCACATTTCACTTTTGCCAGCCCACTAAAGAACTTGTCTAAAGTGTTTCTCTGTACTTGATGATTGATAAACTGCAAAATTTGGGAAATCAGTGGGTATTTATTTTTTTATATTCACTCCTCTCATCACACTACCGAAAATAAATCGATTTATTGAGAAATAAATTCATGTTTGCAACATTAAATCTGGTAACTTCATATAAGACCTACACGAACTATAATTTATATACTTGTTTTAAAGATTGAATGAAGTTAGCATGTACTGAAACAATTGAGTTTCTAAGCTTGTCTTGTTTTGTGTCCAGCCTTGGGTGGCATGACTCAGAAGACTAATTTTACTACTGAAAATGAAGTTGGATCAAAACTATTAAATAAATTCCCAAAATATGCTTTATCGACCCTAATTAATCATGTTTGACCTAGTCCTATCAGCTAACTTGAATCAATCATTATTGTCTACATTTGACTTTGTCGTACTTAGTTGAATACATCCCAGTTATTTGCATTGATTGAATCAAGTACATTAACATAGTAATTAATAATTAAGAATTTTTTAATATCGAAAGAAAAAAAGAAAGAAAGATTTTCCATTATTCTTTAAGTTCAATCAAATGTTGTTGTTCTTTGTTGTTGTTATTATAAACTGCCTGAAAGTATGAATGTCTCAAAAAAGGACTGTAGCAAAGATGAGTTTAGTTGAAAAGGTAGAGTGTATATTCTGAGGCGGAGCATCGCCCCTCATTTACCCCTCAATGACCGCTTTCTACTTTGTATTATTTTATGGATATTTAATCCGATTACTCTTAAAATGCCATTTCATGGGTTATTGAACGGATTGTTAACATGATAATTTATCTTTAGTCTGGAACGAGAGGACATATTTAGGTTAATGTCCCCAGTGTGCCATCAGCAATTTCACAGCTTCCAGCACAGGAGGCATCAAATGTTGCTTCCAAATTGTCTTTTGTTAGCCTGGTTGTCTATAAAGTAGCCAGAGGGACAGAAATGACAACGACTTTGCGATTCTATCTACAGGCTTGTAGCTTTTTATGAGGTACTTCTGCATAGCATATTTCTATTGTGTGTCTGGAGATCCAGTAAAACAGTGAGAAGTATAAGGGGGAAGCATCAGCTGGGGTCTCTCCGTTTCTCCCTCCACCACACAATCTTTCTCTCTCTCTCTCTCTCGTGTCTTGTTTTCGTCCACCTACCCCACTGGGTTTCCTCACTTTTCAGAGCTGTGTTGTTTTTCCTTCCTGTCCATCATCTCTCATTTCTTGCTGTCTCAGTGTCTCGGTGTCTGTCCACAGGTTGAAAATGCATCCCGCGGAGGCTATGGCTGTAGCCCAGGGAGTTTCTGCCTGTATTAGTGCGGCATTTCTTGTCACCATGGAAGCAGAGCTAAAGTTGGTTCTCATCAGCGTTCTGTTCCCTGGTCCTGGTCCAGTTGGCATAGAAAAATACTCACCAGACCAGTCACCAGAGAGAGAATTCTCCGCGGGCGTCCCCCAATTTACTGTCCTATGAAGTTCGTCTTCGTCAAACCTGCCAACTGATACGTGTCTTTGCGCAGGAGCGACACATTTAGACATCAAAGTTCGCTGCAGACTCAGAGGCAGCCCAAAAATGGCAGCAGCCTGATAAAGAAAGACCAATGTTGTTGTTGGGTTCAGGAAGGGATCTCTGGCAAATGCTGGTGTCAATCATTTCAAGAGACAGATTCAGTTATACCTTCTTAATTCCCTCTGATTCCACGTGGTTTATGGATCATTTAAATTTAAAATGAAAGGGGTGGATGAAGAAAAGCTGACTGTGAAAGAAGTAGATACAGACCGACACAGACAGATAATGCTGAAAATCTTCTATTAATAACCTTAGCCTGGCTTTCATTTGTAGGTTAAAAGATTGCTTTTTCATTCATTCAAGGTGTCAAAATAACATTCCCTTAAACAGCTCCTATACCTAAATATTAATATAAAATATTCTTCTAAACAATAGATGGAAAGATTTTATAGTTTTTTTCTTCAAAGCCTATTGATGTCATGAATAACTTAGGATGGAAGCGATTCTTTGTAGTTAACGCAATGTGGTGTAAATACGATTTTGTGAGTTCCTGCTAATCTCCTTACAAAAGACTGCATTCATTGATAGTGTATAACATGTTTATTGAACATGTAGCCAAACATGCATGCCTACATAATCTGATTCAATTGTTAAATTATGAAGAAATTGCGTTTTTTTAACAACTGACACTAACATATTTTAAAAAATTTAGATAAATAATTTAGATTACTAAGGTTATAAGTTTTTAAGAGGCTCACATAATTTTGTGGCTGATCGGTGTTTGTGAACAATTTGGAATCAATACTGATGTTTTCTGTTGAACTAATTAAAACACAAACATCAAAACAAAGACACATCACAACTGTATAGTTCCATGGTAGAAATAATGTAATATACTGTATCTCAATCAGCCAGAACATAAGAACCAATATCTGTTTCCAATTTTGTGGCTGATTAGTGTAATACAAAGATGTCGTCTCCTAGGGAACATGAGCAGATTTTGTAGTAATCCGAATTCTTACTTCTCAAAGAATAATTCAAAAAAGGTTTAATTTTAAGCAGCCATGGTCTTATAGGACAAGTACAATGTTTCCCAAACAGGTGAATGTGAGATTCTTTAAATGTTACTTTGATTAAATATAAGGCATGCAGTAAAAAATATTATATTCAGTATTTCAAAAGCCATTCTTAGCTGCAGTAAACTGTTAGCACTTTCACTGCGAGGGGGAAGTTTGGATGATGAATGATGGCTGAAAAACCAACTCCTGTCAATCAATTTCTGGTTAATGATGATTATATGGAGAAGGAAGAATTGAAATAGAAAAAGTAAGCAACATATTTCCATCAAGGCCGTTAGCAAGTGCAGTTTTGCGGAATGCCCACTCTATGCCATTAAAAAAATGAGGGAAAAATAAATTTAGGATGCAATTGTTAATCAATATGTTGTTAAATGAATCAGATACAATGCAATCTATAAATCTTTATATAAAGGCATCTGCTGGGTTAAACTGAAACTTTTCTATAGATGTGGCTTTTTCTATCCAGAATTTGGGTAATTCTAAGGATTTTATCAGACATTTTACAGGTGAGCATCATAACAGGTATGATGTCTAAACTTGTGTGATGTCATAACAGGTATGATGTCATTAGAAATATGTCTAAACTTGGGTTCAGCCACTGGAATGACGCCATAAAGCAGCTGCTATACCTAAATTTCTTTCCCCAAGGTTAGCAGCCCTGCTTGCTGTGAAGGTAATTTCAAGTATTTTGAAAAACTGCAGCTTGTTTTTTGACTTTGTACAGACTTTTAAATGAATGTCAAGAGGCGGACTCTAATTAAGATACGCTTCTAATAGTGCACCGCTATTATCAAGCACAGTCACATATTAGCCAGTAAAGTAGGGAAGCGGACCAAATGAACCATACTGTCTTCTTTCCACTTCTCCTCAGGAGACAGGTCACTCAGACATCCTTCACATTCTGTACCAGCTGCACAAAAATATACTTAGGCAACCTGAGAAACCACTGACACACAGAAAGTTTGTATCCAAGGACACTGATACCATCGAAACTGGAAAACTCAATGTGTACTGATGCGGATAGACCATTGGCTCTATCATAGGTGAACTATAGGTGCTGGTTATTATTAATTCATCACCATATATGCAAACTCACAAAAACACAGCCGGAATCATGTCATATATTCAGGTTAACACGCATCACCTTAATGCCATAGTCCATCGGCACATTTCTAGGTCTGCCAGCTTGAATTTAAATGTAAAGCAAGCACACTTTCCTCTTCCGGGCTAAAAACTCACACACACAGCTCAAATCAATCTGCTCTGATTTCCTACCATCTTTACGGTATAGGTTGATCTCCACTTTCCTTTCTTCTGACCCCAACAGGGCCTGCGCCATCTGGGCGATGGCCAGTCGCTTGGTGTCGGGTCCGTACAGGAAGTTACACGTGCATGGCTTCTGCATGATCTCAGCACGCGAGTAGCCACACATGTGGCAGAAGCCATCGTTGCAGAAGATGATGGCACAGTTCTCCACTCTCGCGTTGGCTATGACAAACTTACGACCTGTGGGAAGAAAGAGAGGAGGTTGGCAGTTAGGTATGTCGGTAGGTATTGAGATGGGTGAGTGGATAGGTTGGAAAGAAAGTTGCTCAGTAGGTATGTATGTAGGTAGGTAGGTAGGTAGGTAGGTAGGTAGGTAGGTAGGTAGGTAGGTAGGTAGGTAGATAGGTATGTAGGTAGGTAGGTAGGTAGTCAAGTTAGTAGGTAGGTGCGTATGTAAATGGATAAGTAGGGAGCATGCTAGAATGGGACACAAGTCTTGTGAACTTCTTGTGCAGGCGTCAAACCCGGATAAATCAGGAGGGTTTGGTCAGGAAGTGCATTCAATGTAAAACCAATGCCAAATCAATATCCAAAAACAAAACTGATCAATCAATCGGTCAGGGCCCTGGATATAAAACTACCACTACTGGCATTGGACATGCAGGACATGGAGTTGGTTGGCATGACAGAGAAAGATGGAATGACAGGGAAGAATGGAAACTTATGATCTGCTTTGGCAACTTCTCAAGGGAACAGCAGAAAGAAATATGTAAGTGGATAAGTAGGGTAGGGTAATTAGTTGAGGAAAGTAAGAAGTGGGTAAGCCGGTAGTGGGTGGATGGGTAGTGTGGAGAAGTTGGTAGGTGGGTACATTTCAACCTGAGATTTTTTATTGTCAAAAAATGTTTTAGCCTAATATTTACAATCTATGTATTTGATTCAATGTCAAATTTCCATATATTTGGATTACATGATTTTATCATAAACAAACTAATAAACTAAATGCGATGCATTTTTGTCATTTAATTATGAATGACATGTAAAAATGATATTTATGTCATAGTTCTAATATACCTTTTGTGTTTAAATGTTTGCAGATGTTTGGCGACATTGTCAGGTGCTGATCTCGCTAGTTAATATTGTCTGTTCAGGGTAGAGATTTTCCCTCATGCAAAACATTTTTTTAAGCTATTTTTTTTGGGGTCATAATATTTCAATGTTTATAATTGTGGTATAATTGCAGCTGCATCATTTGCAGCTCTCTCATCCAAAAACTTACAATGTCCCTCTCTCTATCTAAACAATGTAGCGAAGGAGAAGCCATTTGACTCCATGGCCTCTTCTCAGTGTCAGCTGATGGTATGAAAACATTCACAGACTTTAGGTTGTAACTCTCATACTTCATTGCTTGGCACATTTACTTGCATTACTTTGTGAATAAACTCCACCACACATTTGTGAGAGATACATTTAGTATTTGTCCGTGCATTGGGTCTCTGTGGACGGGTTATTGTGTTTGTGCAGCATCGACGTGGTCGTCTGACAGCTTGATAGATGGCTTCCACTCAAGAGCTTTAAGCTACCGAAGGGCCCCAATGTGTCCCGTTACTTTCACTTACTACTGGGTCCCACTGCGAGGTACACGGTGCTCAAGATGGTGAGAGGCGAACGGGAATGGCTGCTGACACTTAAACAGCAGGAGGAAGAATAAATGGATGGTAATGGAATGGTTGTACAGATAGACTTTGGAGAGGAAGAAGACAGGAGATAAATGGTGGAAGTGGTGGATAGAGGAGGAGCAGGAAGTGAGATATGAAGCGAGAGATTTAAAGGGAGATTTGGATAAAATTATAAGGAAGGGTGAAGATGGAGGAGACAAGATTGCTCCAGGATGTATTTGATCCAAGATGCATTTGATCAAAGATGCATTTGGTCAGTATCAGATGTGTGGAACAGCCATCCAAATAGATGGGAAAAAAATAACATAAAATCAAAAAGCAATCAAATGCTATACTTTTAAAAGATGTTTAAGTGTAAAAACGTGTAGCATTAATAACAAATAAATAAATAAAAATATGAATCTAATACTAATGCGATTTTGACAAAAACTTACACAACAAGACTCAGAAAATGGACAGCAGAATGTCCCGCCAACATTCACTGATTGATTTTACATCCAATAGACAAACACTGAATAATCTAAATACATGAAGTACAACCGAAAACGGGAAGTTGGCTAGTTTGTACATGTAACTTTAATGTAACATGCATTTTGTGTGAGATAATTCACCATTTGCAAGATGATCACATTAATTACACATAAAGACTAGCATGAAATTCAATTTTCCTTTAACAAGATTCAACCGAGTTTAAATGAACCGATACTGAAGTTTGTTTGTCTTGTTTTGAGTCCACCCTTGATGATGTATGGAAACATACATTTCTGTTACTGTTGTCTCCACTCAACAAGTATTTTTTGGAATTATTGAATTAAATTGTGGGAATTATATACAAATAATTGAATTGGATTGTTTCTTCACCAAACTATGGTTTTCCGTAAATTTTATTTTGAATTTGATAAATTACATTTAGACAGGCGATTTCACTTTTAGAAAATTAGTTAGACAAACCTTATTTAATTAAGTTAGCCCTTTACCAATAAGTACATTGAGTCACATTGGGTCAAATAATTTTGACCCAACTCAAGTATATAAAGTTAAACTTAAATAATTGATTTAAACTGAAAGTAACTCATTTAATCAAGTGCAAACACCTTCCACAACTTTTTAAGGTTATTCAAAGAGTTTCTTTTCCTCTTTGTTTTGGTGCAACAAAAACAAAAATTTAGAAATTTGGGCCTTTAGTTCAGGCTCAAGCTACAGGAGTTTCAAAGTCCTGACCAATTGTGAAATTGGCTTTCAATCTCCACACATTACTTTCTCTCGACTTTCAAACATCCACATACTGTAAGACTGGAAAACAATGTTAAATGAACCGCATGAGTACCATCAAGAAAATGGGTACCGACTTTGCGATAGTGACTGTTTTTAGTGGTATTACAGAGAGGGAGTAAAGAGACAGAACAGCGTGGATGAGCAGCTGGTTGATCTAGCTGTCCTGGAGATGAGCATGTATTATACTTGTGAAGGCCAGCCATGAAAGTTTAAATATTTTGGGGTGGCTTTAGTTCCAGAGGTAGAGCAGTCGTTCCACATTAGAGGATTGTGGGTCAATTCCCAGCTATTGACACTGTATGCTGTGGGTTCTTGACCTTGAAACCGCAGCTCCTTCACAGGACCTGTCCACTGCTCCTCAGGGATGGATTAAATGGAGAGAATGCATCTCAAGGTGTTGTACTGCGTATCATTTGTGCTTGTTGACTAGTGATGAATCGAGAATCCATTATTATTATTTCTTTATTTTTTTTATTGCTGCTTGGCATCACTGTCAGCTACTTTGGAATGTCAGTCATTGCTTATAGTTGTCTTCTTTGGAAAGTTTACTCACTTCACTATGTGGGTCATAACTAAAGGAACATAACTGCAACTTTATATTTGTTATGGAGGTAACAGATGGAATACAAAACACCATCATGTCTGGTTCACAGCATCATCTGAAGGATCACATAACGTTTCGTTTGTGGATCCAAAAGGAAAAAAGTCGACTTAGGATGCAAATAAAAATCTTAATAAAAGATAAGTAAAGGAAGAGATTCAAGAAAGGCACGGTGAAAACCAAAGTAAGTCAACAAATGCTCACATTAGAATCTGGCTGGTTACGACGACACAGCGGAACATCCCAAACTTAAACAGGAAGGGTTGGGGAAAAAAGATGAATTACAAAAGGAGACAGGTATTGAGGTGGGCATCATGGTCACACAGTGGGTAGCACTGTTGCCTCAGAGTGAGTGGGTCTGGGTTCAAGCCCACCTCTTGCCTTGAGGCCTCTTGGTGTGAGATTTGCCCACTGTGCAAAATAAGTGAATTGATGACTCAAAAGTTCCCTTAAATGTTAATGAGACAAGAATGGTCTTCAGTTTCTTTGTGTTGGACTTGTAATGAACTAGCAACTTATCTGGAATGTACCTCATCTTTCACCGAGTGTCAACTGGGATAGGCGCCAACCCCTCCGCCACCATGAACAGTATAAGCAGTTTCAGAAAATGGACAGTTAATGAGGTACAATTGAGCACCATTAGGGAAGACACTGAGGTGGGGGAATAAATGAGGAAGTGACAGGAGTTACAAGACAAGACATGAAAAAAACACATAGGATCTTCCATGAAACAACACAAATGAAATCATAACCTAATATGGTGGTGTGATGTGTCACAAATGTGCATCGTCTGAGATAATGGTCCATAAGATGGTAAAAAAAACACATTTGCTAGCTACTAACGAGGTCACACTTCAAGCAAGACATTCCTGTTATAAGGAGACATCTTTAACACACAGAAGTAGAAGATGCATACGAGAGGATTTCAGCAGGGAAAAAAGACAGACTAATGACCATTACGAATTTAAAGTGACATAAATAACTTCAGCAACAAAATTGTTTTTGCAGTGAACAAATTATGTGCTTCCTTAATGCGCCCCTGTCTGAAAAACAAAACACTGCGGATGATTTCCATTCCCTGTTGGGAGATCCTCACAAAGGCCAAAAGTGATAAATCTTCCTCAAGGACTTTGGGCTGTGAAAAGGGAAGCGGACCTCATTGCTGCAGTGAACTCTGAATAGATTTTGTTTATGTAATTGCTTCTCGCTTGGGATGTCAAACCTCAGACCTTGATTGTAATACATGTAAAAAACAAACAGGGTTGCAAGCTTTCAAATGATGGAGAAAGATGAAGTATAATCTGCATTTCAGTGTGTTTACATGAACAGAATGTCGACACCAAGATCATTTCAGAGAATTTGGGTCTACATCCAACTAGCCTCCAAGATGTGGACTGTATAACAGAGCAATTCAAGGACCTGAAGTTCAGGCCTCTTCTCCTGTATGATGGTCTGAGACCAGCCCCCAAGACTACTGATGCAGTAGTTGGTTTGCACAACAACAAATTATTGTCCTTCCTTGTTATAACCAAGCCGATTCATGTGAAAACCATATTCTGAGTCTGCAACTGTCACTGCCAGATAATACAAATTGCGTCACTTACTTGATAAACAATACCAACATTTACGGGCAACATTAAATTTCATCATCATAGATATTGGGAGTCTGCCAGGAAATAAGGAGTGCTGTTGTGGTTAGCACTTTTGCCATATAGTGAAAAGGTTCTGTGTATGTTGCAAGTTCTCTCTATGTTTTCTCCGGGAATTTGCCCGGGTGCTTCTTCCCAAAGTCCTAAACTTCCGACATATTTGAAGTGGTGAAACTAAATTGGCTGCATCTGTGTATGTGGGTGTGAATGGTTGTTTATCTCTATGTGTTAGCCCAGGCTGTGATGAACTGGCGATCTCTCCACGGTGTACGCCACCTTTCGGCTTATGTCAGGTTAGGCTCCAGCCTCCTACCAAAACTCTGTAGGATTGACCAACATGATGGGTTTGACTTCAAACCCTAAATCATGAAATAACCTCAAGCTTTGTCTACCTTAAGTCCAGCTTCTTTTATTTTACTTCTAAACCATAGTGTGTCTGATGTCTTCCTTCGCCTTTGGAAAGACATCAACACATCAAGCATTGCATGTATTATAAATGGACGCTGACAATTAAGAAAAACCCAGCAGACTTAAGGCACTTTCTCTCTCTAAGTGTTCTTTATTGGACTTAATTATAAAATACCTCCTAAACAGGAATAATATAACAAGGAAGAGAGTAGGAAGTCTTATGTCTCTATAAACAATGTCTTAGAAACAAGTGAGTCATTACATAAGCACTAAGAAGAGACAACTCTTCCATACAAAGACATTCATTTTAAAAGATTCCTTACACTACTGTGTCTGATTCCAGCTCTTTGTGCAAAACCAACTGCTCAGCAGTTTTAAATTTACTGAAATTGGTCTGCAGCCGAGGGATTTATAGATTTTGGAATGATTTGCTTCAGTATAAATTGTTGAGGTTTATCATGGATATCTGGGATATTGATTGGCTGTATTCTTTTGTGTGGGTGTGGAAAATTTCTCAGCAGCAGCAGCACAGCTAAATTTCTAAGAGAACAGATTATTGAAAAAGCAGAGTCAGAGGAGGCAGATTGAGGAGGAAGTGGAATCATTGAGAAAGCAGCAAGATAAAACACTGTATGACCCCTTGACAGAAACGGCACGGACATCATTGGCTGATAAAAAACTTTCAATTATCGGAATTCAAAGATCAGACAAAACACACTCACATGGCTGGGTGGGGGGGACACTATAGACCGTTGTGTCTGCACAAGTTAACATCCTCACATCTAACAGCTCAGCTCTGTGGCAAAAGGAGATCTAATTATATCTGAATTTGGGTCCATATTCTGCTAAGTAGCCTGAAGCTGCTTTATTTACTGTTTTATGTATAACTGTATAACCAAAGACCATTCTTATTTATATATGTTTAAAAGTTGGAATTATTCAACCTTAACCAATCACTCAGTCTGCAAACAAAACAACCAAGAGGCAACAAACCATCCAGCTATACTACTAGTCATCCAACCAGAGAGCCAACAAGCAAACCTACAACCAACCAGTAAGACAGCCAATAAACATACAAGATAACAAACCAACAAAACAACTAACCAAACATCCATTGAACCCGACCAAACAAACCAACCAGACAACCAACCTATCAGACAGCCAATTAACCAGACAATCAGCCACCAAACGAAATATCCAGAAAGCCCACCAATAAACCAAAAAAAACCCCAACCAAAACAAATAATCAGCCAACCAACCATACAACCACAACAAAAAGTTGTGGCGTATTACCTGTGCCAAGGCCCAACCATCCAATTAAACTTTATCTGAAGTCACACTTGTTACAAACCTGTAACCCATATTAAATGTATTATTATTATTATTATTGTAACCAGACGGAATTCTACATATTCATATAAACTATCCCTTCAAGTGTGTCTACTTTTGTATCAATATCTTTATTTATTATATTTTTTTCATAAAGGTTCCTGCCTTTTTCTCTGGAAAATTAAAGTAAATGCTATAAAAATTCCTAATTGAAAAAAAAAACTTTTTTATGCCTTTATCAACAACCAAAATTTTGTATAGTCTAGTGTGGCCCACAACCTTTTACTTTAACTGCGATGAAACAGTTACAATAAATGCATAACTTCTGCAGCTTGCACACTTAACGGATGATATCCATCAAATTCACTAGTCTACTCCACGAGGCGTGGAAGGAGTCTGAATTCCTGTAAACGGAATCTAAATGTTCCCATTTCTCCATTTAATTTCTCAAAATCATCCATCAATCAAAGTCATTCTATGAGACACTAATCCGACTTTGTGCCCTTCCCAACATTTAGGGGATAACCATCAGCAATGAAAACTCCCGGCTGGTTCTCGCTGAGTTAACCACAGGAATATCCCATTCCCTCCCCCCCTCCCTTCATGTAACAGAAATATAATTTATCAGGACTGTATTCAGCAGGCTGATTTCATGGGAGACATAAACCAGTGGAAGGTTCTGTTCTGATATTCATGATAACAATGGAGATTGGTTGTTTGGATGCGCTTGAAAGCCTGCCTCCATGCATTAGTGAAAGGAGCAGCCCTCAGAGGCTCATAGGTTTTGATGTGTTTGTATGGTTGCAGCATGAGGTAATACAAAGGCGACAATGTGATGTACATTCCATTTCCCATCCTCTGACTAAGTGGTTTCAACTAATTCCGAGCAGCGAAAATAATTGAATCTATGGTTTGTAGATGGTTGTTTAATTTGAGCCTGCTGCCTTAGGTTGCATGAAAGTTTTAAAGATGGGGCATGTATGCAGGCATGAAAATGAACACTCCAAGTGTTCGAACAACAACAATCTTTCCTGGTTGCGGATTTCATAGGCGTATCAGTTTAGAGGCAGATCGAAATCAAGGTTTCATCTGGTGATGTTTGCCATTCAGTACCATTCAGGTGCCCCAGAGGACCAATAAGCAACTCCCAAAAAAAATGATCTTCCATCATCAGGCTCGTGGTGTTGGTGGTACTGTTCCTCACCTAAGCCACTGCGGAATTAGACCTTTGCATGCAATGCACCAGCATTTTAAAAACACTATAGATACTCAAACTTTAGCAAATCTTAGGGGAGGGTAGTGTTATTTAAACTGGGTATTTATAAAATGCTTTATTTGTACTTGGAATTAACAAAAGCCTGATATAATAGTTTAAAATAAAAACATAAAAAGGGGTAAACAAGTACTAAACGAGTCTAAATACAAGCAAAAAGTTACCTGACATTAAAGGAGCCATCAAGTCAAGTCAAAGTTTATTTATATAGCACATTTGAAACAACGACAAAGTCTGGACCAAAGTGCTGAACAGGCGCTAAGACAAATCAAGATAAAAACACAATCTGGAGTAAAGGAGTAAAAGAAATATCAGATAATCAATAAAGTTAGAATCAAGTGAGAAACATTGATAAAAGAAACAATGAAATAAGCATTTAAAAGAAAAAGAAAGGACAGGGAGCTGCAGGGTAACAGAGAAAGAATTATAGTGCAAGATTTAGTAAGACTGAAGGCAGAAATAGCTCAATGTCTGTGCTGCTTTAAGTTCAGGCCACAGCCACACATGAGGTGTATCTGGTATTATTTGACAACAGAAGGGGTGAGGTGTTGTATTATTACACCGCAGGCGCTGACAGAGGAAAATGCTAGCAATGGCAGATTCTGGAACCAGCAAGAAATGAGTTCTTATTAAACAAGGGTAATGGTGGGAGGCTATTCGCAGCATGTGCAGCTTCCTTCGATATTGTTCATAGCAGGTTTCTCTCAGAGGTGTGTTTGCGGCAGAGATGCATGTGTCCATGCTGCTCCAACGCTCAACTCTGATAGGTAATAGCATTTTATGGTGAGAAAAAGTAGCATGTTCAAATGTTTAAAAAGCTTCCAGTGTATGAAAATCCAGAGGTTTCAGTATGAAATAAGCTAAACAATGAACAAAAGGAGAAATTGTGACATTATTATGTGAATACAAGCAGAATATATAGTTCTATAATGAGAATATAAAATATTTGTTATTAAACTACTATTTTAACTGTCAGCTTGTAGTTAATCTACATTCATGCAGTATTGTGAGGGTAGTGTTTTAAATGAAGCTTATCAAGAGAACACTTCCACCCTTAAATCATAATTTATCCTCAGGTTATTCAAACCTCATGCATGCTCATTGTCTGGAGCTGTCAATCAGCTGTTTACCTCTATTCAACAGCACAGCAGCGTACCTTCATTGTCAGTCTGTCAACCTGTTGCTGACTTTTTATGGAATTTCTTTCCAGCTTGAATTATTTCATGATTTCGTTACCTTTCCATCACTCTAGTCTGAACACACTTCATCATTCATCAGTGTGAGCAGAGTCATCAGCCACCACCAACGGTGCCTTGACTCAAATGTAGGATGTATCAGAGGAGATACGTTTTGATCCCAACCTTCCTTAAGAATTTATGAACCAAACTCCCTGTTTAGACCTGGTTTTAAAATGTGTTTTGGGTGAATGGATCACAAAATGGCAGAAAGACACATCATCATTTACACTTGTGTCTATCATGCGTCTCCGAATGTGTCCGGTTGATCTCAATGGCTACCTAACAAAAGACTTGCTAAAGAGCGCCCTCTTAAGTCTCTTAAGAGTCTCTTAAGAGTTGCGCACTTCCGCCAAAATAACCACAACATCCAGCACTGCTCATGTGTTTCCTGTTACCACCTCGTTGTCAGGACACATTAACCTTTACACTACAAAGGTATGTGATCAAATGCATTCGAGAACACCTCGGCAAGTGGTTTGAGTGATGGATCACGATGCATTCTGGAGGTCGTTTACACCTATATTTAGAGACATCCATTCTCAGATTGTTTTCTACACTCTCTACACGGACAACCAAATGAAATGCTGAATACTGAAAGTTTGAATAAAAGTACCAGGCTCTTTGAGTTTGAACTGTGTTCAAAGCATTTGGGGTATTCATCAAAACATATTACAGACATATATTCATTTTTAAAGATTTAAAAAAGTTTTTGGGATAAAAGTGTACTTTTTGAAGCAGATTAATTTACTACAATTTGCAATTGACAATTTGATAAGTCATCAACTTGTTAATCAAGTTTCACTACTATGTATATACTACAACTATGGAATGGTTTGATTTGGAAATGCTGCACTTAAATTTGGGGTGAGTAATATAATCAGTATAATGATAAGTAGCTGTACAATATATGAGTTTATGCTTATGTCTATTGTGTTTTGTTTTACGAAAATCAGTACTTTTTTAAGTTTTTGTTACCTCTCTGTAAGTTTCTTCATTTCTAAAGAAGTTATCCTGAATAACTTCAATGGATTCAACCAAGAGTGTGGTATAATTTTATTTGAAGGTCAGTATTGCCATTACAGTTAATTAACAGATAAAAAGAAAATTCTGGGAAGTAAATCTTTCAGGCATTGAGTGTCTAAGTTGCCTGAAAAAATTATGTCAGTCATCAAGTGAGCACATTACAAATTAACTGTCACCATCTGGATTCTTGAGCAAAAAAATACCAATCAAAATTGCCGTAGAGAAAGAACTTGACAAACAAAGCTATTAAGGTTTATAATGAAAGCTCTTCAGCCGTACATCAGGGTTGACATTTGGACATCTTGTCAATGCAGTGGAAGAAAAAAAAAACAATATATAGTATATATAGTATAGGAAATTGTTATCTGAAGTAATACCACATATGAACCATGAAATAAGTCTCATATCCGCAGATAAATTTTCGTAAGCAAACACTAGACGCTAAATATGTTTGGTATGACAATGATTTACACTGACTAGTTAATTGTAATTTAAATGGTTAAACCATTACTTTGAAGGAAGAATTAGTGAGTGTGGTTGATTCAACATTATTATTCTTATTATTAAATTATATGTCATATTAATTATTTTCCTTAAAAATGCAAAACATAAAATCCCCATTGCATTTTTTTCAGGTTGATGATAATGAATAGCAAAACTCTTATCAGGAACTTTCACTAGTGAAAAACTTATCACTAATGAAAGCATGACACATTTCTTCTATTCAGTCGCAAATATCAATCAAAACAAATATTTAAAAAGAATTTGTAACTGATTACAATACCCAGCCCTGGATAGTTAGTATTCTACCCACAGCCTCTGCTCCTCTTCTTCACAACTGCTTCTTGTATGACCACTGAATATTGATTTTGGGTGAACTTCAGCAAAAGTGTTTATGATCATAATATATAATGGAAATTATGACATTTCCATCGCAACTTCATGAGACGCCCTGTCATTGTAGAAACAACAAATATCCAACGTTTGTGCTTGTTCAGATGCTAGCTTGATGACATCACTGACCACATGGTGCTTTCTTTTTGCAATTTCCCCTCTAATGAGCTTTTCAAGCTAGAGAGGAGGGAGTTGATTGAGAGGCTGATTAACACAAGCTGCGGCTGTTCGGGAGGAAAAACCATTTCATATTCATACAGACACAAACATACATACACACACTCAACAGACATAGACATGGTAAGGTTCTTCACACAAACATACTAACTGAATAATTCACCAGACCAGACACATGAGCTCTGCAGTCTGTTGTCTGTGAGTGAGTGTGTGTGTGTATGTGTGTGTGTGTGTGTTTGTGCAAGAGTGTGAATCTGCATGGAATCTCCCTCAGTGCATAGTGTGGGCGGATGAGGAGGGAAGCCCATGTGTTACAGCACAACAGACTGCCTGCTAGCTACAGAGACAGAGAGATGCAAAGATGATGAAAGAGGAAAAGGATAAAGGAAGGAGGGGAAGAGACAAATGAAGGGATACATTTGAGGGAGGGATGGAAAAGATGACACTGAACATTGGAAAAAATGCAGTACGTGGACGGATGGGCTACAATGGAAGGCTGAAGAAATTCTGTTTTGTCTCCATCCATTCCTAACATTGCAATTGCAAGGGAAATGAAATATTTGACACATGCAAATTCTCAAGCACTAAGATCTGATATTTGAATACATTGAGAAGCCTTTATATGCCCGATTGTCTCCTTAACCAGCCTGTTTATCTCACTTTTCCATTCAGATAAAGTAGCTGCTGTATGCATAACATAAGGATCCATTACTGCGTTTGCACTGACTAAGTAGTAGCTCTCGCAGTTCAAAAGATTAAACACATGAGACTTTAAGCATAATATAGCAGCAGACAAATATTTGCTATGTAAATATATTCTATATAGTGCAGTGGAATAATGGTTTCCTTAACAGAGGAGGATCTCACACTGTGTTTGTGTTGTCATCAGAGTTAAGCCCTGGCAAAATTTATTTTGTGTGTGCCCTCCTGCATAAAAAATTACATAGATTAGCTTTTCTGGTAAAATCCACTATTTATGAGCAGTTTGCAATATCTAAATGAAAAAAGGCGAGCATCTCTAGGGCTTTCTAGAAAGCCTTCAGCTGCCATGACCTGTTGCAAACATAATGCACGACCAGATACTAGATTCTGTCTGCAACCAGTCATTAACCCTGATCAAGGCACCTCTTTCAAAATGATTTGCAATCAAAACACATTTGTAAGCCATTTTTATCACTAGATTCAGCATGATTTTTCTCTAGCAATATAAATGTATTCCACGTCCGAACAAAGCACGAAGTGCTTGTCATTAAAGGTTGAATCGTTTAGAGACTGCAGTGGTCTGTAAAATAGGTTTTATGTGTTATTTTGGGGAAAGGAACTTTCAGAGTAACCAAAATGACCCTTGTCCACAACTGAAAGCAGCCGCAATGGGCATGTCAGCATCAGAACTGGACCATTGAGGGTGGGCTAGTGTGAGGAATCATGTGAAGGGCCAGGTGCAGGAATCTTGGTCACCTGGAGAAGAGATGGCATTATGATGCACTATAGGAAGAGGGCAGTCATAGCAGCTAGGGTGATATATTGGCCAAAATGTTGGGTCCTGCATTCATGTTGATGTTACTTTGAGACGTTCAAAGTAAAAAATTGCTGCAGACTAGAATCCACCCCTTCATGAAAACAATATTTCCTAATGGCAGTGGCCTCTTTCAGCAGGATGATGTTCCCTCTCACACTGCAGAAATGGAACGATGAACACAACAAGTTCAAAGTGCTGACTTGGTCTCCTAGATTAAATTCAATCAAGTTCTATGGGATGTGCAGGACAGTTAAGTATAATGCATAGAGGCCATTCCAGGTCTTTAAGGTTACGTTGCTAACGTTGGTACTAGATACTACTGCGCTCCTTCAGAGGTCTGGTGGTGTCCATACATCTATGGGTCAAAGCTGATTTGGTGCAAAGGGGGGCACTGTATAGGGTAGGGTGGTTATAATGTTATGGCTGATCAGTGTTATACATTTTTACACTACTGCTATGTGAGCGATGTGCCGGGGATCACAGACTTATTTCAGTGTTAGCTGTAAACAAATCCAACCTCCAGCTGTCAGTTCACAGGTGGGAAAGTCAGGATGCTGCTAATTACCCAATCAATCACACTCTTTCCCTGCTCTCTCACACTGTAAGAGAAACAATCAAAACTTAACAGTTTTTACTCCAAAGTAAAAATGCTGTCACAGCAAAAGATGCAAAAAGGTACTCATATCCCTGTCCCAGGAGACGCCGCCTGCGTCGAAAAGGCAAATGCAAACAGTGCTGTGGTAGTGCTGATGTCATCAGTGCGATATGGCTGACAGGAGGCGAGGGGGGTTGGTTTCTGTCATATTTGACTGACTAAGGATTTATTTTAGTCCCCATGGAAGTTTCATTTTGAAGTAGCTTCTAAACAGTGTGTATAAATGATATATTGCCATCAATATTATTTCATTTATTTGGTGAGAGAAAACTGTTACCTGCTTGCCAACTGTATTCTGTGTCAGGCCTCATCATGGGAGATGCTCGGCATATATTCATGAGGAAATGCAACGCTCCCAGTGTGACAAAGGATTTACTCACACTGGTTCAGGGTTTTATAAGAAAGATACACCAAGCCACGACCTGAATAATCTCCCTGTCAAACTGGCGGGCAGACGTAGAATTTGGGTGAGGTCCAGTGATCTTTGCAGAAAAAATATCAATTGACCAGGATATTAACTGAAAAAATGATGATTGGCATCTTTAAAAATTAAGTGCCATGAGTTACTGTGAACATATTGTGCATTGTGAATCGTAAAACCGTTTTATAGCAAAAGCCATTAAAAATTCAATGGATTGCATGCATTATTTTGCCAAGCATCATGGTATTTAAAAATAAATAAACACTATACAATGGAGAAGCTGTTCAAGTTCGAATTAAAAAATTTAAATAGACTTTTACAGTTCACAATTAATCAAAAACACATTGCTTCAAAATTAAAGGTTTGAAAGAGTTTCTTTTAAATTTCAAAATTGAATTAATATCTTTAAGTGTGTCAGAGGTTGTGTGACCAGTCTCAATGCTATCTGTGAAAGAGTCTGAGATGAGACGTGCACGTCAACGTGTTTCTTTTATGGTGTGCTGCTGCAGGAAGGTGCTGTCTGTTAATGCCTGGTTAAACCGTATCTGTTAATAAATCATTTGGTCCGTGATGCTCTGGTACCCCGCCAGTGGTCAACATCTCTCTTCGGTCTTCGGAAAGATGTTTATTCACCTCAGATTTAGATCAGCGTTCATTAAATGTATAATAGCATACCATGCATCTTTTTTTGTGTTATTTCATCTCTTACTGATGTTATTAAATAAGATAGCCGGTTGTTTTGTCCAGCCCATGCAGTAATATCTTCTCTTCAGAATTGCTTATTGCTTTTATTCACATTTTGAGTCCAGTGCTACACTGTCTTTACACCTCCTTTTTCTATCTATCATTTTTCTTCTCCCCTATTTCTGTGGCTGTCCTTCGTACACATACCGGTAGTCTAATGCCCTCTTATGGGCATTGGTAGGTGTTAACCTATGTTAATTAGGTCAAATTATTCAAACACAGCTGCTAACAATTTGGCGGTTTATGAAGGCCTCATGACTGTGACGTAGGTTTACTTTTCGGAGTCTTCTGTAAAACAAATGTGAGAAAATGCTTCGTAAGATATTAGTAAAAAAAAGACCCAATGAGTAAGATCTGGCTTAGACCTCTAAGGTGTCATAATTCACCAGCATAATCACCAGCAATGATAGAGAGCTATGCATCGCTGGAATGGGGAATAATTTAGCTACAATTAATTAATCAAATCAACCCAACTACAGTTTGATTGATGATACCGTAAAATAAAATAAAAACATGATTATAGAAAAAATTAGCTCTTTATTTATACTCCATTTACATATAAAAACAGATGTGTCCATCTCAACCCCCACCACCTACTTCCATTTTACAAAAACATTGATATATCCTCAAGATGACAGTAATGAGAGCAAACGTACTGAGTTCATGTAAAATTATGTGGGAGACTTCACAACCTACACAATATACCGTCCCGCCAAACACCGAAGCCCCTCCTGTCTAAGACCAACCCTGCAAAGAAGGGGTCCCCCCGAACTGACTTCGCACAGCGGTTAGCCAGTTAAACCAGAGGATAGACCGGTCAACAACAGAACAGCGAACCGGCTGCAGCACTTACCGCGTAGCTCCTGCTGCCTGTACAACAGACTCTTCCCATATCGTCTCTGAACTTGAGCCTGTATCTCAACAAGCCTTTACTTGCACAGAGAAGTGGTAAAGGCCAGTGAGACGCATGTTTGGCTATGGCCTGATCCATTTGAAAAGAATTGATGGTTAGTAATGAACTTGTTCATGCTAAATATTACTGTCTACTTTATATAATGTCTTGAATTTGCCAAGTGTGTTTTGTCAGTTTATGACCTTCACTTCAACTTCATAAAAAAGCTATCAATCTCCAAAACAGGAAAGTTGACCTCCTATGACTTGTGACAATGAGCTGTTCTGCTATCTCTCCTTACAACTATCCGTTTGGAATTCCACCCACCCAGACTCAAATTTCTTGAAGTAAGGTGTCAGTTATTGATACTTGTCTAGTCCTCACCAGCTGTGCTTCATCCTCCTTGAAATTATATCACAAAGAAAGTAGCTCAAAGTCAGAGACAAAGAGATAGCTGCACAGCTGGCATTGCATCTCTGAAGCATAATGAGTAAGCCATAAGCACATAGATCTCAATTAGAAAGTCACACAACCAATATAATTGGTTTCTGTAACTGCTTATCCTGTTCAGGATTACTGGTAGGGGGTGGGGAACCTCTCCCAGCAGATATTGGGCAAGAGGCGTGGTACCTCCTGGAACAGTCACGAATTCAACACAGAGCCAACGCATAGAGACACTACCATTAACCACTACTGGCAATTTCAATTTAAAGTTACTAGTTCACCTATATTGCATGTTTTTGGACTGTGGGAGGAAGCCAGAGTACCTGGAGAGAAACCACAAAGACACATGTAGAACATGCAAACAGTAGGGTCAAAAGGCCAGAAGTGGACCCCAGAACATTCTAGCAGTGGTAACCCCTAGCCATCGTAAGAAAATTTCTGAAAGATCAAATCAGTCATATGTCATAATGACTGATGAAAAATGGTTCATGCATTGTGGGAGTTTAGACTACTGTAAATTTGCAGGATTATCCAAACCAGCTTTAGCTTGTTCAAAATGCAGGAACTTTACTGACTACACAATCACAGAAATATCATTACCTTATGTCAGTAGTGAAATGATTTCATTGTCTCCAAGAACAATATGTATACGATTTTTTTCACCCGTATTTTTCCTTTAACTAGAGCATAAAAATCATCCTTGTTGTTATTTTTATATGACAAGTCAATCGTAAAGCATTATAAAAGTATTCTAAATAAAATGCATGAAGTATATCCTTCATTTTCTTCACATGGCATGTCCAAATCCTAATTTTGCAATATGTATCATAAAACACCACAAAATGTCACAATGTAACACATAATGATAACTCCCTACAATACCATATTTCTGACACTCTGGCCGACTAGCCATGCTAGGTAGCACTAGCTTATAATTTCTGAAAGTAAAATCTGTTCAACATCACTCTACTCAGAATAAAGATAAAGAACGGTGGCCTACGGTGCTCTCATGTTATCTTCTGACGTACTCCTTTTCATCCCCTATGGGACACAAGGCTTCAATGAGCTGTATCCGTGGCACCCCTTTACTTGGCAGCATGCTAGCCCTTTCCCCCATAACCGCTTAGTCTTTGCCAGCACTTCTGTCACAGTTTTACACCAGGTGGTTTTTGGTCACCCCAATATCCTTTTTGCCTGATGGTGTCCCTCACAAAGCAACCCTCTGGATCTTATGTTTTTATCTAAATATTTCACCTATTATATCTGCCAATGACCAAATCACCGCACCTTTATCATACAATTGTGTGTCAAGTCCATGTCTTGTTTGTACCTGCTAAGTTTGGATGTGATGCTCAAAGGTGTGAAAAAGCTTTGAAACTACCTGATGTTCCCTTGGAATAGATAAAAGATATATCTATCCATAGGACTTCCTAACCTAAATGTGAGGGTTTCCAACCTCTTAAAATCATGCAATCTACGCAGAGAACAATATAAATGTCTTGATATATTAGGCTTACCAAGGATCAACTATATTCATATCAACAAATTATTATAGTTAGCAAACAGAGTTTGGACCCATTTGCCGAGACAAAGCAGATGCATTTTAGAATTTTGCAAAATCTAAAATATAGATCAACAAGGGTCCAACAAGGCAAATAAATCTGTATTGAGAGGTAAAGAGTGAACTGCAAAGGATCAGTCAGAGGCCAAAACCACAATAAAATTGAAATATACTGTACGTGGGAGATAAACTTATACAAGGAGAAAACCGGGGAAAGTTTCAGCGACAGAAGATAGTTAACTGCAGACTGAAATTCACAGAGCAACGAGTCAATGAGACACAGCTGAGAGGAGAACACAGGTGAGCATTATGGGATGATCACAGTGGGGACAAAGACAGGGAGAAAGAGCACAAGAGAAAATGCCCTAACACTTAATGTCTTTTGTAGACTATACTTAGGCCTACGTGTACATGGGTATTTTTTTTTTAAACTCTTTCCAGAGTGAAGATTTCCAGGGTCTCTGTTTGAGGTGCTGATGTGTGGATGGGGATAACCAGGTATATCCGGGAATGTGGTACTCTTCCACTATCCTGGGAACAGAATGGTAAAAGGAGGCTACTCCTGGCTTCTGATTGGTCAACATAGATTTATAGTGGTTTTCTAAAGCCACTGCTGACCCAGAAGAAAAATAAGGCTTTTCTGGATTTTGCCACCACACACCTTGATGACCCTCTGAAATTCTGGCAGAATCTTCTACAGACTGATGAGTGGAAAGTTGAAGTGTTTGAGGAACGGAGTCTCGTTACATCAGGTTTGAACCAAACACAGAACTTAAGGAAAAGACTCTTTTATAACTAAAAAATAAATATTGCTTTTGCTGCAGCAATTCTCCAATAACGTTTTTGTTTTTAATCTCATTTAGATTTACTTAATGTATATTGTACGATAATTGATCCTCAAAGGCAAGAATGCAGCCAGGTGGAAATGCCTGTAAATCTTGTTGCTCCCAGGATCACCCGACTGAAAACTTGTGTTTTCTCCTTTGATGCATCTTGGGATCCAGTCATGCGACATTGTACTTTTCAGAGAGGACACCCCAGTCTGGTCCCCAAACAGTCGTTAAGAGTGATAATCCCCATAATCACAGCAATCCTTAATGAGCTTCTTCCCTCTGAATGGTCTCTGGGTACAGTGTGATCACAGTCTCTCGCAGCCTTAACGAGGTTATTCAGATTTATGCAAATTGGTTCTTATCCAAGGGACACAGGAGACTCCGGTCTTTAAGTTGATGAGCTGGCCTTTTCTGTGCCACCGCTCTTGGGGTGGCCCAGAAGTCGATGTGAATTAGAGAAGTCACTGAAAATGAGAGAGAAGAGTCCAAACAGGTGATCGGAGGACAGAGGGTGGACGAGAAAGACGTTCAAACTTTTCAATGGACTTACAGGAGGGCTCTTGATGAATGGGACAACAAGAGCGAAAGGGCAGCTGCCAAGAGATTAAGCAGTGACAAATAGAGGTTCAGGCAAAGGACTAAGAGAAGGACAAGAAAGTACGGTACTACAATAACTTTGGATTGGCGAGCATATGAGGTGATGAAAAACAGACACCACGGAAACCCTTAACTGCTGAGTCATTATAACAAGGGCATGCTCTGTATTTGAAAATTATAACTGAGTAAGATCATCAACAAGATAGTTTTAGTACGCTTTAAAATCTCCATGTGTTTATTGATTCTACAAGGTTCTCCAGCCCTGCTTGCATACTCATTACTACATCAGTCAGGCCTGTGATGTGATTTGTGGTCAGCAAAACAGTACTTTAAGTCGAACTCACCGCCCCATGTGAGGGGGAACTGGAGGCAAGCCATGAGCGGGACAAATTACACATTCCGACTTGGCTGCTGAGTGCAGGGAAGTTGGCTGGAGGGTGTTAATGTACCCTATGGATTTCAGAGATTCATCAGCTCCTCAGTCTCCTGACTGGTCCATGACACCGGGGTCACAAGAGCAGATTAGGAACAAATGTTTTGCTGTTTTTAAATGAATTCAAATGTGACTTATCTCCACAGTTCATGCACTTCATATAATCCTGTCGACATCATTGTCTTAGCCAAAGTTAGAAATCTGTTATATCTAAATTAGTATTTACAGAAAGCAACGGTAAAATGCCCTTAAAGTAATTCCTTTATTGTGAAAAAGTTCATATTTTAAGGATAATATTCTTCTTTATTCCTTCCATTTTAAGATCAAATGAAGACGTAGCACTATTTCCCAGCTTTACAGTGCATCAAAGTTTGGAATCCACATCCTGATTGCCTTTGAGTCCTTGAGCAACTGACAAGGTGCCGCTGATGCTCGTCTCAGCATTTTCACCATGGCAAGAGACAAGAGAAGAGATGCAGTGTTTGATGCTTTTGTCTTTGGGGCACATGCTTTTATAAGGGCACAGCCAATTAGAAGCATATGATGTGGAGGCAGCCACGACTCTCCCAGAGATGCCTCTAAATTGGGTGCCATGATCTGAGAAACCAGATTTGGTCCTCATCTTTGCCTCGATCACAGTGCAGCTACAAACATTCATTCTGGCTTTGAAAATGCAGTTTTTTAAAAGTGCTTTTGTCAAAGCTGGTTGCCAGTCCATGTGGAGCCTTTTGACATGAGGGACTAACAGGCTTTTGGCTACTTCATACACCAAGCTGCTAAGCTTGATGAAATTATGAAGCAATCCAACTCAGCTAATACAAAAAGAAGCCACAATATTCCGTGTTGTGTTACATTTCCCGCATTTAAGTGCATCATATAGTCGCAAAATGTTCATTTTATGATTATATTTTTGGATAATGACAACCTTAAATGTACAATGTGCGATTCAGCTATTACTAATCGTCCCTTTCCAAATACCAATGATGCAGTTCAATCCATAAAACTGTGCTTGTTTCTTGAGGGTTTCTGTCAGGGTCACAGCCAGGGTATTAACTGTCAAGAAGGATAAAACATTTACCAAGAACATTTAATTTAATGTTTTCTAAATGGCTAATGAGTCCAGAACACTGCGTCCAATTTATTTTGACAGACTCATCCAAATCATCACGGGATCACCAATTGACGGCTCGCAACAGTAATGACTGTATTCAGCTTTTCAACACAAAGACGGTCGTAGAAAACATTAAGTGTCAGATTTTGATTTATAGATTACAAATTCTCCTTAAAGACCAGCAGTTGTGATCGTATTGTAGCCCTCGTTGGAACGTAATTATGGCAAGCCTGTGCGTACAACCCTAACGTAACATCAGTTCATGATTCCGTTCAATGATGTCCGAAGAGCTCAATCTCTGGAGTCAAAGATCATGGTGATCCCTAACTATGATATGGCTTTTCTTTTATGAGTTTAGTATGTTGATACAGTATGTCAAAGTGGAAAAAAGATTGTCAGGCTATAGAGGTGATGTTGTAATGAAAGAAGATACCAGATCCTGGCATGTTGAACATCCTCCAATCTGGTTAGAAGGCTTAAATCAAGATTATCTCAGACGCAAAAGTGTTTACCTTATGGAGTCTGAGGCAGGCCATTGTTTGGTATCATTTTATGCAGTACAACATCACCTTTACAAGATGCTTCTTCACTATAAAATGCTTTATTGGCAAACTGAACCCAAATTCATGTAAGATTAGGGTTAAAGTTAGGCTTAAGGATCATGCCAGTGTGATCTTAAGATCCAGAGGGGTAAAAGGCTCTTAGTAGTAAGTAAGTACGTAGGTAAGAGCTGTTGTACTGAAGTTTGAGTTGAGTCATGGCTGTTTATTTCTAATTAGTTTAATAGTTTAGTGATTGTTTTCTTCATGGTTCCACTTTCTTAACTTCACTGCATTGGTTAATTAGACTTTTTGCGATGTGCTGGAGGCTTGTTTATAGGTTAGGATTCATTCGGTGTTCATGAAGTTTTTACCCAGAGGTCCTCTCCTCTCCAAACAATCAGGCCTGGTAATTAAAACACGATGAATAAATCAGTTTCACTTTAAAAAGGTCATGTGTCTCGCTAAAACCCTTCGGCAAACAATGGAGGGTGGTCTCTTTCTCTGATACTTCAGGATCCTATGGAAACATTGCATTCACTTGGTTAATAATTAGAAATAATTTCATTGATTCATAAATAAAGAGTATTGTTCTTCTGAATTAATGAGATTAAAATTAAATGATTCTGTGCAATATTTTCATAAATAAAATAATATTGCAATTCTTTTCCGAAAAGATGTGTTTATTTTCAACTCTTTTCAACTCAGCCACATATTCGTCACAAGTCAGTGTAGGTCTACTTCTACTTCCGGTCCCAAGCCCAGATAAATGGGGAGGTTGTGTAAGGACGGCGTAAAACCTATGCCAAATCAACAAGTAGAACACATAATTGATTTTTTAAACCAGATCAGTCGGGGGTTTGGTTAATCCTTTAATTTTCTCACAAGGACAAAAATTATGGAAAAATTATGTTTTAAATACTTTATTTGGGCCATTTATCGATTCAATAAAATGACTTATCATTTGGTCAAGCATGTTTTTAAACAGTAAAAAGCTTTACTGAAAATATCTATTCCATGGAAAATAGTTTTAATTACATTAGCCCAACCTTTTGGTAAAGCATGGTTTTAGAAAACTATTTGATTGATTCTGTTTAATAAGTCCTCATATGCTTTAATGTTTTAAAAAAGAAAATCCTATTAATGGAATAGGAGTTTCTCAGTGGCCAATGTTAATGCCTCTCTATGCCCTCTGACCAGTGGTGTCCCCCTGACATTGCCCCTTACTCCTTCTCATACATGCTGCCACTGGGTTATATTATAAACAGGTTCAGTCTCATTTTTCAGTAGGAAGTAAGGACTCAAAAATAAGCTCAACCAAACAGTTGAGCATGACATTAAAGGGTTAACAACGACTGCCGGATTTTTTCATTTAAGATGCATCGTTTGAACGGATCCTGGAGAAATACTGTAAGAATCTATATCCTTTGTACCGCCAAGTCCTCAGATGTCTGTGCAAAGACGACAAACTAATATCAATACCATCTACAAGAAGTTAAGACATGAGCATCTACAAACTTCTAAAGCCAAGACCAAAATATAATATACATGTGGTTTCTTTGTAATTATGAATATAATACATTTTGATGATTGGTGATAATAATAATAATACCTTGTACTTATATAGCGCTTTCCAAGAAACCCAAAGACACTTCACAGAGTTGAGTCTTGGATAGAGAAGCGGAACTTCTCCGTTCGGACAGAGAAGCAGCAAACACACGATACCAGCATCCTGTCCACATTATGTATGTACATGTAGTGATATTCATTTGTTTGTTACACAGAGAGGCAGACAACCATTCACACTCAAATTAACTCCTATGGGCAATTTAGCGTCAGGGTCACCAGTTCACCTAGATTAGATTGCACGTTTGTGACTGTGGGAGGAAGCCGGAGTTCCCGGAGAGAACCCACGTAGACACGGGGAGAACATGCAAACTCCGTACAGAAAGGCCATCGGAGGTGGATTTGAGGCAGCGGCCACACTCCTCCTCAGCGCCACCGTGCAGCTGAGGGTGTAGACTCTACACTGTAGAGTCTTCCCTGTCTCTAGAAATAGGCTTAATTCTCTGAAGACCAGATCGTCTCTAACAGCTCTGAATGCAGCCTGTGCTTCATATACAATGGTGAACAAAGGATACGTCTTAGTAAAACAGGTCCTGGGACATAGCTCAAGAAATGTTTGAACTGGGATAATTGGTCCGACTGCTTCCTTCAAAAGGGAGAATGAACTATGACCAATGAGCTGGAGAGAATTGCCTTTAATGGCAAGAGCCCGTCGCCTCTTGTGCTTCCCCATATTCTCAAAATGTAATTTGATTTATTAACAGATATTCAGTAGACATCGCCAAGCTAAATTGACATACCTGAACTTACATGAAAGTGTTTAATATGTAAAGAGCCTTCAGCCTTTTATGATGCCTAAGCCACTCTCCACTCTCTTGGTGGTCGAAAGAACTGATAACTACATCGTGTTAAATTTTCTGAACCGCTATCCAGCACATCCATATCAAAGTGTTAGGATGTTTGAATCTCTGCTCCGAGTCGGTTGGTCGCATTGGATTAACACACAGTTCCCATCTTTAATAGCTGATGTGAAGTCTTGAGGAAAACATCAAACCGCCCACACAGCAGGTCCAAATATACCACGGTATAAAAAACCAATGTAATACATAGTTAACAAAAAATATATACTGACAAGGAAGAACAGGAGAAAAAGAATAAAAGCAAAAGTGATCTTATTTCAGAATGACTGCATTTGTGTTTTAATTTGTCTTTGAAATGCAGTTTATTTATTTATTGTCATGATCGTTTACATTTAGATAATTCTTGATGTCTTTGTTTTCCTGATATATTGTATTGGTCTCTAACTTTGAATGTTTATTCCGTGTCATGTTTTCCTGTCTCATTTTGAGAGTCCATTTCTTGTGTTGTCACCTTGCTTTACACTCCCTGTCATGCTTTCATTGATCTGTTTTTATCCTTTGATTCCCTCTAATTAGTTTTTGTGTTTGATTTCTATATTTCCCCTGTGTAAGTGTGGTTTCCTCTCTGTGTCTGTCTCTCCAGCCTTCCTTCTCGTCTCCTCTGGTTTGACTGACAATCATGTTAACCTGTGTGTCCAGCTGTGTCTCATTGTCGCCTGTGCTCACCTTTCACGATGTAATTTCTTCTCACAAAAACTAAGACCACTTCTTTTGGGAATGACGATAATAAGGCGTCATTAAAAAATAACTCTGACTTATTCAACAATCAATATTGATGGTGATAAAGACGCGACTAAAGCTGTTATTTGAACCAAACGCAATACAAATGATCGCGTCACTTTACATCGTTTGCTCTAGCCCACAAACGTACGGGAACGATACACACAACTCTCCTGGCTTGGATCCTCACCAGAGGATTAAAGTCTTGGTACCTTCCAATCAAACCTCAAAGCCAACCAGGCTCAGAGAACTCTTTTGTGACCTCAGATGGTACCACCCTATAAACTGTATGATCTCCAGTCAATTATCCTCTGATAAAGGTCCACTAGAACGAAATATTAGCATGTATGTTGGCATGACAAGGCCACAATAAATTGATGTAACCAAGTTTGGGTAACTTCCACTGAAACTTTGGAACTTTCCCTTTTTGGTTCCTCATTCCTTGTTATAAATATATTTGTGTTAAAGAACAACAACAGACTGGGAAAGTGCGTCCACTCAATGCTTTTACTTGTTTTATATAGTTTATATAATATCTTTTATTGGAATTAATTTATGATTGAAATAATATTGATGGCCTTCGTTTTACTACTTTCCCCTTGTTTCATTGTTTTACATTTTTTTATGATCTCACATTATTCTTTATAACCAAGTCATCATTTGTGGCTGATGTTTTTATTGCGTTTTCCTTATTCCTTTGTTTTTCGAATTGTCTCATGATTTTAATTGACAGTATTGTAAGCAACCAGGGCACCATAGAACATGAGTCTCAGGTCTCAATGGATTTCCCTTTCTAAATAAAGGTTAATTATAATAGTTCACACAGCTCCAACTAGCCTCCTCCACCTCCACATCAAAGCCTTACGTATATATAGACCTGTGATACTCAACGCTGACAGGCTTCATTTGCGTCATGACAATTTGCAAATTCCTCACTTGCATTGACAAATCAGTTCCAGCAAATGACGCAAGTAACCCAAATTGATGTGATTTACTGAAGTTGAAATCACTACGACTACTTGATGCTACCTATGACTTGCATTTGTATGTGATGGCCACATCACATACAAACAATGGGGACAATACAATTCTCATCCTATTCAATTTGGAATGCAGCATATAATGTTGCAGAAATATAAAAACTCTTTATTTCATCCTCAAACCTTTTAGCGATAAATATTCTGTACAGTAGCGTGCTGCGCCATACTCACCCTCTCCGTTGTTGAGGTAGGCCATGACCGCATGTGAAGGACGGTAAACTACACCAGAGGAAACTGTTGAAGGCCTGCAGTGGTGCTGATGTGTAAATCAGTCGCCCACCCTGAGTATGAGGTCAAAGGCTGTAGGAACAATCTAGTAGCTGATCCCTCGGAAGTTTCCCTCAGGATAACTGGGGCTCAGAGTCTCACAGTCTCTGGTCAGGAAAGTCTTTAGAGGTCTTGGAGACAAAACTATCTCAACCTACTGCTAAACTGTAACTAGGTAAAAAGCCACTTGGAGCCACGAATTTGGTTCAACATGAATATAAAGTCAGATCTCCATAGCTGGTTCTGTTCCTTAAAGACCAAACACTCTCCTTGAAACTGCATACTGAGTCATCCAACCTGCTGCTTATTCATTTTTAAATTCTGGGAACTTTTGATGATTTAGGAATATTGCGATATATATATTTTTTTCAAAACTATAAATATCTATTGTTAATTAAAATTCATGATTTTTCTTTTTTTTATAAGATAAGAAAAATATACAAAATTCTCACAAATGCAAAAAAACAGAATAAAAAATTTGAAATTTTTTGTATTTTACTCAAAAATCTCCAATGTGGTGGTCATGACCAAATGTTTTGGTAATGAAATTTAATACAAAAAGCCAATATAAAATATGCAAAATCCACACCTTTATCTATAAAATGTTTAATACCTTGTTACAAAAAGCATAACTTCATCAATAATGCTTAAAAAAACAATTTAACAAACAAATATCTCACTGGCTCACATGGGTTTCAAGCTCATCAAGAGAGTAGGAGCTCCAGAAACAAAGAGTTATAACACTTGTTAAAACCCTTCATTCTCACATTGATCTTATCATCATGAGATGTCATAATGGTAAGATCCATCTGAGTAGTGAAATATTTGTTTTCACTACTAATAGCACTTTGAGATTTGATCCAAATGTAAAGTGCGTTATAAATTAAAGTTATTATTATTATTACTAGATATATTGAAATGTGATCAACATCTTGGCAGGACTGGAATCAACTAAAGTCAAATGACTCAATATAGATGTAAAGGATCTCTGGATTCTGTGTCTAGATATGGGTGAGGGATGTTTTATGATAGTAAGGCCTTGTGCTTAACTTGGAAATAAAAGCCTGCACTCGAAAGCCCACATGTGTAGAAACTGGACACCACACAATCTTCCCTTTCCCTCTCAGCACACCTCAGCAGTTGCCATGTTGGCCGGTTGGGTGTGTGCCCATTCAAAATCAGAAGGTGGTTAAACATGGTGGCTTGGTGGGCATCTGCTGGGCCCAGAGAGATAGAGAGAAAACAGGTTGTCAGATGAGACAGAGAGCTGGAAGAAGGAGAGAGGGAGTGTGAACAGGCTCTGAGAGTTTACAAGGATGTGTGCGCCCACTTGGCAACGGGCGTGGGCGTGTGTGCATGATGAAGACACAGGAAGAGGGCAGGAGGAGAGGGAAACAGACAAATGTTTTCACACCAATAAAGTGCAACCATGAGGGACTGACTCACTCTTGACCTCAGCAGCAGTGTAGCCATTTTACTGTGTTGCCTCGTGGAACAGATGGAGCAGAGACGACCATTTATTCCACACAGGAAGCATTCATGTAGAGCATATTCCATACTGCCTGACTTTCTGAACATGTCAAGAACGACGTTCGGCCTAATCAATGTGTGCGAGCCATATGTTTCTGTGTGCGATCAACCCGAGTCTTTCCCCAGCAGCACAGACGGCGTCTCCGCCCCCCTGCAGTGGGAAAATCATGGCGCTGCGCCGTATGCAACTCTGATCCGAGCTCATGTAGCATGAATGCTTTGAGCTCTAAATGCCCAGCTAGATGATCTGATGTTATGTGCTCACAGACCTGGAGAGGAAGATTACGAATCAATGAAGGCCCTTTACGGGAAACTTTCCCATTATAGTTAATGTTTTTTGTATAGCTGCTACATAATTCCACTAACATTCGACTAATACACAGGCTCATAGTTACAGTTACAGTTATAGTTATAAAAATATACAAAATAGTTAAAAAAAAAAAAAGGAATATTACGATGAAATGTGTAAAGGTCTAAATGTATTTTTTGCGAGCCGATGTTACATCGAAACATTTCTCTAGTCATTTCACTACATTATCAACTTTGATCAAATTTAACTCAACGTCTGCTTTGAATTTGTTGTAGACACCCCAGATATCAAGTCACACAAACCTGTGAATATACAGGAACCGCACTACTTTTCTTTCAAACTATTTCAATCTGTTATCAATATAAAAACAACTGTTGCTTTGTATTTGTTGTAAAAGTCAAAGATGAGTCTGAAAACCAAATATGGGACCCTCTAAACTTTAAACACTGGTGGATGATTTGAGAAAAAAATAGTCCTGGAGACGAAGATTAGGAAACAATAAAGCCTTTAAAGAAAACTTTAAAATGATGGGTAATGTTTTTGCATAGGTGCTTCATTTAGCTGATAAATGAACACTGCAGTGTCTTTGGATGTCAAATACTGTAAGTCCTCAACCACCCTAGTACCAATTGGCCCGATACACCCTAAATACAAAATACAAGTTTTTGTGGTAATGTACTCATCACACCAAAAAAGGTTCTCCCTCATACCAAGTGGACCTGTGTGAAAAAGTGTTTGCTCCCTTTTGCCGCGTTCTCACTAAATGCACTCACCTGTCCTCAGGGGTCGATCAACTCACTCACGTAAATAACGTATATTTCCCTTTCACCTTTAAAATTGACATCCAACGTCTTTGTATGGCTATGAAATAAACCGCTACTATTGAAAAATAAAGTAATGATTGACAGCTCAGCGCCTGTGGTTGGTGCCAGCGAGGACGACATCCGTACAAAGAAAACAAAAACACAGATCTTTCTTTTGTTTCTGTTTTCTATTGATTTAAATTCTACCTAATCAAATTAGAAAATTAAAATCAAACCATTTTTTATATTCCAGCTCTTCTAAATTTTTCTCACACCTTTTTTTGGCCCTGAAAACTGAAAACCTCCTACATTTCAATCAGATTTTTGTATTTTGAAACAAAAAAATTGAAAATCCACTTGTTTTTCGTTTTTGAATATCCATCTCTGATATTCGATTCTCAAAAGAATACACGGACCCTCGCTCAAATGTGATCACCTCTGTCCTCCGAAATGGCACAAATGCACACCCTTATACATTTTGCACCACCGACAGAAATGGAATTCATATTTATGTGACAACAAATATTATACAAGTAAACCCAAATGGAGGCGCTAGTTGGTATGCATTGTATTTAACTTTAAGCAAATTCTTCCATTCTTCCCTCTCAATTTCCTTTGACATCACTATATATATGTTCTTGCACATATGCAAAAAGTCATGCCATGAATTCAGATCTACTATTTACACTCTATTTTCCATCAAATTATAGTTTAATGCCTTCGTTAATGATGTCATCACAATGCGTCATTCAGAATGATGTCATTACAGAGGGCTGGCTGTTTCTAAAGCTTTCAGTTGAGAATCTAAAGATAAAGGTGATCGTGCCAATAAATGGTTCTTATTCTCCTTGAGGTGTTTTTCTTATATGAAACTGTGATAAGACCTGTAATATAAGGTGTTACAAAAGCAGAATCAAATTGTTGATCGCGCGATTAATCTTCAGCCAAAATTTCATGAGGACAGACCTCTTCCTGACCATTTTATTTTCCATTTCTAAACCACAAAAATACCTCTAATATTCTCAGAAATGTCTCAATTGTCTGTATTAGTTCAAAGTACTTTCCTGACCTGTTTACCTGAGCCTATCAGTTAGCCTGAAGCCAACACTAGTCAGGATTATCTGCTGCTGTAAAGGACTCTATTCAAGATGCTGTTTCATAACCTGACAACTATTTCCGAAAGATGGAGAAGGTAAAACCTCCCTGCAGCTGTCTACTACTGCATCCTCTACCGCTGCATGTGTCTGTGTCTAGTATGAGGGTAGGTGGGTGAGTGGGTGAGGGAGTCAAGAGAGGGAGGGCGGTTGCCTTGGCGACAAGCTGTTTGTACTTCAGCTGTAGAATTGTAACATCCTCCCCGGAGGACAGCGGCTTTGAGGCTTGTAATTGGGCAAAGTCTTCTCTAAGGAGCTCCGAACAGACAACAACATGCGGCCCAAAAGGTTGCGGTGACCTCATATGGAGGCAAAGGTGCTGTTGGTTGTTTTTCGGGGACGTTCACAATCCGTCTGTGCCGTCTTATCTGTGTGGGGCAGCGGGAGAAGCAAACATGGAGAATCTGAGTGCAGTTAACATTCTCTGGTAGAGGAGTAGTGTACAGCGAGACCAGGAGGTCTGAAGTTTGAGGATTACAGATGCTACGTACAGCACGACCGGATTTCCACATCCGGTCTCTACGGATCTCCGATCTCCGACGCCAGCACCGTCAGCATTCACCCCATTCATACACATTCATACAGTGGTTGCTGAGGCTTCCTAGAATACTCCAAATGCTCAACAGGAGAGAAAGCCATTCATTCACCGATGGAAAACCAATCACTGGCAGGGGTTCTCTATCTCATCAAGGACACTTCGATATGCAGACCGCAGGGGCTGGGCTCAACACATTTAGCAACAATAATAGCCAAATTTCATATTCCCACATATAGACATTACTTTTGCAATACAATGGTGACCTATTTCAGCTATCCAGATGCTTTCATTCATGGGAAAGAAAGACAGCATCCACCATTAACTTTTGAATAATCCCCCCTCTCTCAGCCTCCCATCTACTGATAATCACATTTTTCTGCAGAGAAAAAAGAGAAGAAGGAGAACTATTACATAACTCCTTTAAACACATAATATGAATAGATGTTGTAGGGATATTAGTTAATACGAAGTCAGAACCATGTTCACTGGTGGGTTTACGGTATCATAAGGCTCACTGATTGGACGACTTCTCAGACATGACTCCTCAAGGACCTCCTACAGTGAGGCCTATCAATAATCTCCATGCAGAAAAGCTTTGACCTTTTGTTCGTTCGTCACGATGAGCCAATAAATATCTGCATCATGGAATCCATTACCAACAGCGACGGTACGGTACTGTCCGGGCTACCTGTCACCTTTATTTGTGCGTCTCCTGGTTGGATCAATGCACTCTATAGATACCGTTAATGTGACCCCATGCATCTCTGTAACTTATAGTGATGCTTGATGTTAGCTTAGAAGAGATGCAGGATGCCAATGTAGTGGTTCTTTTTGATGACAATGTTTGTAGCTTTTTTATCTGACTCATCACAGTACAAAAAGAAACATTATTTGAGTTTAGACATTTTGTTAATGAGTTATTGATCCCGGTTAATATATGCCCAACTTTATAAGTTTCACAAGCGATAGTTTGAGTGAACAAAAATGTCTGCAACAATCACTTCCTGTGTGTAGTACCTAGCCTTTTCTTGACGTACACCTTGTAAATTTGTCAAAAAATTGGTAATGGTGTCTCACATCTTTTTATTCATACACACATTTACACAAATAAATATACTGATCAGCCAATGCAACATTGATTATCTGATTACAAAGGCACCTGTACAACAAAAATGTTTGGGTAAAGCGAGAAGGCGTGTAAGAAGTCATCTTTAGACTATATTTGTATAATAGTTTCACCCTCTAAATGAAGTACGATCAATAACACCAGAAATGATAGAATGTACATTCAATTCTCAATTTCTTAACACAAATTTAATTTTTAACTATTTCAATTTTCCCATACGATGGCTGTATGGACCTTGAGCCTTAGTTCAGGTAACTACGATGTATTTCCAGCCAGTCAATCTTACCGTTGACGACTTTGCAACGTGACGTTTCAAGGAAGAACTGGAGGTGCTGTTACTTATCTCAAAACATTGTGCTCAAATATGAGGACAACTTTGACTTACATAGGTACTAACTGTATGTTATAGAAGGAGATTGTACTGATCTCTGACATGAGTAAGGATGCAATTTGGACCTGAACAATTAATTTTCCTTGAACCATTCTCAACTAGAAAGCAGTCAGAGCGCAAACCTCCGCCGAGGCACA
Source organism: Lophius americanus (assembly GCA_037951165.1). Taxonomy (NCBI): domain Eukaryota; kingdom Metazoa; phylum Chordata; class Actinopteri; order Lophiiformes; family Lophiidae; genus Lophius; species Lophius americanus. The sequence continues at coordinate 6,327,099 of JBBDHG010000015.1, read as the reverse complement.
ACAACATCCAAGGCAGACAATTGTGTGATTAGAATCAAGTTCACTTTATTTAGGAAACTTTCTACTTACCCAACCCATCTAAATAATGAAATTCCCTGTGAATTTCAGTTGATATCTTTGGGTACCATAGGCTAGAATCTAACTCTGTAAAATTTCATGCTTATCTATCTTAGTTTAACTGTAAAAACAAACAGGCTGACAATAAAAGGTAAAAACATAACCTCCCTGGTGGAGGTAATGATCATTTCTTACTTTATGGCTTCTTTTTACTCGTTACACTGGAACTTGCAGAGCTCTGGTAGATGATATGAAGCTCTAGTGAGATTTCAGGCAGGAATACGATCAGCTTGCAAACTTGGACCACAGTTACCGCTCATACCACTCTGTCATCACACCTTTCATGCAAGCTCTGACTAATTAACCACTTCACAGTCCGGGGCGTCAACTGATAACAGCTGTTCCCATCAGTTCCTATCCGATATCATGGTGACAAACCTTCATCATTATCCTACCCTGTTGCTGCTCTCCATCCATCTATTTCTTTCATGCTGCCGGTACGTGCCCCCTCCATCTCCCCTTCTCCGCCCAACGCTCGCAGATCCATCAAGTTCATCGTTAATCAGTCTCAGAAGAGTCTTCAGCCAGTCGGCTTGTTTCACACTTGATTTTTAAAAAAATGTTTTGTATCTGTTTGAAAAAAATGAACTGATTGTTTGTTTTTTTTGTTATGATAAGGAATGAATAAACTTGTTTTTTTTCTGAAATATTAATTTTGTTTGGATTTTCCTAAAGCCGTTACACATCTGGTAAATGGTATTAAATCTTCTAATTTCATGTGTGTATTTGTCATACATTTATGGGCTATCAAATTTGACATTCACCACTGCTGTGGCTCTGAAAAATGTTGGACCTGCCTTAAAACTGTTTGTAAATAATGTTATACAGTATATAATGTTTCTGTTAAATGATTTTTTTGAAAAGAATGGTTAGTTTTTCACAACAACAGAATGAAATTGTAACTGGAAATGTGGCTGGCGTCATCAAACTGCCATGTTTTGTGGGCCTGGACAAACAGGCTCCACAGTGGGTGATTTCAACCGCCCAGAACATTACTGCTACTCATCTAATGAGCATCTGTGATATCACAGCCACAGCCTGTCCACTCTGCTGTGTCCTGGCCACCAGACGACAGAGCGTCAGACCGGGAGACTCCTCATCTCGTCCCCCACACTCCATCAGAATACACCTCAGTTGGAAGACTGGATTTTTGTCATTAATTCGTATAATTGTCGTGTGGTGGGTGACATAAGGGACTACAACAATAATTTCATTATGCAATAATCAGTTGTATAATGACATTGAAATTGAATTTCCTGGCTCCTATTTTGTTCTTTTACTGGAACTTGTTTCAATGGAAGCCTGTTTGTTTTCAATCTGAATGTTCAGCAAGACAATGTTTGACAGGAGAATGTCCCTCAGGATTTCATACATGACCAGTTCTTTATGGGTTCTAGTTAAGGCAGTGGGCAAAAACGTGACTGTGAAGCAGATGAAAATGTAATAAAAAAGGAATCATCTAATAACTTTACAGAAATTGCAATAAGAAGCCTTCACTAGTACTAGGATATGGAAAGTGATATAAGTACCTTTTACTTTTTATCTCTATTATTTGTTTGTCTTTCTTTTCAGTAGCAAAAAAGCCTTTTCCATTTTGACATATAAATCAAAAATATGTTGCTGCAAGGCTTTTAAGAGAGAAATAACAAAGCAAATCTGTCTCATATGGTACGGATTTTTTTTTAACGAGTATCTGTTATTTTTTTTTTCTACTAAAATTCTTATTTTTAATTTTCTGCATTGAAATGTTTGCATTTTAATTGTTTCTGAAAGAATTCTTCATTGAAAATTTAAATAATTACGAAACTCAACTTTTTGTCAGAAGTTTTTAACACTGAAACATAAAAGTAGAATTTTAAATTTTGAATCCAATCAGACAAATTTGGTTCCATGAGGAAACTCATTACAGAGGAGCAACCGGAAAAAAATGATATTACTTTACAAACTCTACGCAATCTGGATAATTAACAAAGAAATAAAGAAAGAAATGAAGTATGAGTTCAGTATTAGACTAAATTGAAACAAAAGTTAAATTAATTCGCAACAATAAACAGGTCATTAATACTCCATTGTATTCCATTATCCAAAGAAAACAAAGGAATACCAACTTTACTCTACATACTTACTTACATAATGTTTTGCCATGCATGAGAAAACCTCAGTCCATGGTTCTCTGCTAAATATTGGTGGATTAATCCCTTTTGATTAGAGGGATTCACTGCCTTAAGCAAAGAAGTGTAGGTATCCCAGAAGCTTGTTCACGAATGAAAGGAAAATGGACTCCAAGTTGCACAAACAGCTCAACGTTGTATCGCTCCGTTATTTTGAAGAGCAGAGCCTCAACCCAAATCAATCGATTTACTGATTTAGATCCAACCGTCACTTATGGCCGTTAGCTGTGGGCAGGGACCAAAAGATGGATGAAGTTTCCTTCAGAGGGTGGCTCGCCTAAGCCATAGCGATAAGAGCGGCAGCTAAAGCTAGCTACACACTGGAGGATTTTCAACTCTTAACCGATTTTAAAAACGTGAGAGACCAGAGACAAAAGCAAAGTTTTTAACCGATTTTCAACGTTATAGTCTTCTGAAGGCACAAACTAAACCGCTAGACCGCGAGACCACACGCATGCTGTTGTAATGAAGATTTCAAAGTGGCGATTCCGCAGATACGAGATCATACAGAAACTCACGTGACCAAACATGCCTTCAGAAGAAAAACAAACATGGAGGACGATTGATGTCCTTAACCGTCCTATTGGGATATCTTATAAATTAAATGTATTATTATTATTATTATCTAGCAAGACACGTTATCAAAGTACTCGTGTTTGCCATATTTTGACAAGCTGGTCTTTGTTAATAATATACTTAGCTTGGGGTAAAGGTATTTAGCATGTTTGATATTTACGATACTAAATCGGGGAGGCTCCGACTCGATCGGGAGGAGTAAGATAATTGTATGGAGACCAAACTTAAATAGACCCTTGGGGGAGGGGAAGTTTGGCAATAAATCGGGCCTTTTAGCCTACAGTGTCTAGCTAGCTTTAAACATAGGAAGGGAGCCATAAGGAGCCAGTTGAGGTGGTTCTGACATCTGGTTATGAAGCCTAGCGGGTTCTTCCATTTGGGGTTTTCCCAAACATATTAACTGACAGGAAATCCATAGGTAGTCTCAGAGCTAACTTGAGGGTTAGGGGGGGGGGGGCTTCAGCATACTGACAAGCTTATTGGTAGTGACTTATGGACAGGCGACACATCCTCCAACAAGAACCTATACATCAAGCTAATCGTTGTTGATGTTGTGTCTTTCGTAGGCCTCTGTGCTCTGAGGTCCCAGATGCATAAAAACTAACCCTAGCCCTTTATAAAGCGTACTATATACCGATTCACTTTTGTCTTACTTTAACACAAGATCACCTTTATGAACTGGCCGTTAGTTATTCACTACGACATACTGAATCCAAACAGATCAGGTTTAGGTGTGATTATAGACTCCGGAGGTATTCATGGAGGGTTCCACTCTCTATTTGTAGCTCCAGCTGTTGCAGAAGACTCGGAACTGATGTTTTCGCTATTTTCCTTTAGGGGACGCCACAGAAGACCTCTCCATTTTACCCTTGTCCTCTGCATCTTGCTCTGTAACACAACCCAACTTCATGACATCATCTACCACATCCAGTCATCTCCTCTTTAGTCTTCCCCTCTTTCTCCTGCCTCGCAGCTCCACCTCCTGCATCCTTCTACACACAGATCCATTATCCCTCCTTTTCACCTGTCCAAACCATCTCAATCTGTCCTCTCTTACTTTGTCTCAAAGACATCCAAGCTGGGCTGTCCCTCTGATGTGCTCGTTTGTAATCCTGTCTATCCTGGTCACTGCCAAAGAACATCTGAACATCTTCAGCTGTATCACCTCCGGCTCTGCCTCCTGTATTTTGCTCAGAGCCACCGTCTCTTAGACATACAGCAGAGCTGCTCTCACTACCATCTTGTAAACCTTTCGACGTGACCCAGTCGGGGCTGCTTTTACTTGGAATTCAGGGCACTAAATATATATTAAGTTATCCGGTAGCTCCTTTAGTTGGAAGAGCTGCCCTGGCACTGTTTCACATTCAATATAGATATTGAAGAGTTTCAGGGGTGATAAGAGTCTTACTCTTTCTTTTTACCCTCTCACTAAAAACTGAAACACAGTAAAACAGACATAATTCAATCGGCACTCTTTAAAGCCCTGAGTACATTACCCAACACCAAACAGAGCCTATCGTGGACATTTTAGTGGAATCAAAAACATCAGAGTCCTTTTCTTTCTTGAAATTCAGTGCAAAAGAAGCAACTTGCCTATAAACGCATTTTTTAAATGGTGATGGTAGGAATTTCACCGTCTACAGAACATTTGCAGCAGGTCTTCTCTGTCCTATCACATAGTTTGTTAGTTGGGAACCGCCTTCATGTGGTGTGTGGTAACAGCAGATGCTCATATTAGCACTTTGAGATTTGATCCAAATGTAAAGTGCATTATAAATTAAATGTATTATTATTATTATTATTATATTCAAATTCTCATCCACGGCTAAGAATCACGTTTCCAGAGCTTGTCAATTTAGTCCATTATTTAAAAGCAGACCCATGCTGGAAGAGAAATGACTGCACCAAGCTCAGAGTACCATGAACCATGTCACCACAGCATTCTGACATGGCTTCCATCATGTCGTATAAACAGGATGAACCTCCTTAGATGAAACTCGCCCAGCCTCCGTGACAGGAGGGGGGTTGCATGGCTGTGGGGAGGCCACAAACAAGAACTCTCAGGTTTGGATATCAGGAGAGGAGTGGGCTCATGTTTCAGAGATGTGTAGCAGGGAGGTCAGGACAGATTAAGATGATCTATGGGGAACCCTAGGAGCAAAAAGCCATACAGATTATAGGTCTGCAACTAACAACTTTAACGAGTTAGATTTTATTCTTATTTTCTGTGATTAATCTATTGATTCTTTTTTAATTATTTAATAAGTATATAGAATATTTTTGAATTTGACAATTAATCCTTTGGTTAAGTTATCAATTAAACATTTGTATAACTTTGAGAATTATTCCTTGAACTTTTTAGTCAAGCAGCATCGCAGCATTTTGTTATTAATTGTATCAAGTCTCAAATGGCTAGTGCCAATTGTAATGGAAAATGTAATATGTGCATAAAAAAATAGCTTTCAACTTGCAAAGGTGGAAAGCAGTGATGCTATGCTAGCCATTAGCATCTGTGCTGAGGGCCTTAGTTGAGTTCTTGTCTGAAACACAACAGTTGAGGACAAAAAAAACTATTTGGAATAATTGACACTGTACAAACATACGAAGCTCACTGTAAGAAATATGTTTGCTGTGGTAAAGTATTCCCGTTCCCAGTTCAGGGAGCTCCAGAACATTTTATTTAGAGATGCGGTGTAACATTTCCGTCATACAAAGCAGGCAGAGCAGCATCTTACTTCAGGAATTCCCACACTTTTGATGACCAGGTAGGTTTTTTGGAGATAAAGTTTCATTTACAGCATACCATGGACGGGAGCTGGTACCTTCTCAGGGAAAAACGTAAATAGCGCGAAAAGTTAACACATTCCATGCACGACTTATTGCCTTAATGGACTTCATCCATGACATCGATGAGTTGTTGCAGCCCTAATAGATTGCTCTGAAAAAAGGAATTTTCCAAGGTCTGGAACATCCACAGTCGATCTGTAATGACGATTGTTTTTGGGCCAAACATCACGATATTAACCTGGATGAAAGGATGTCAACCTGTTTTGTCGGTCCGAAGAATTGAGCTCCTCAATGTAAAGAGTGAAAGACTACTCTGAATAATTGGTACATTTACCCGATCAATAGAAGAATTTTATGCACCAAATGGAAACCTTGTCTGTTTAAATTCCCAATACCTATTACTGCTTCTGTCTCCTCTTCCTCTACTTCCACCAGTTCATTACCCACAGCTGTTAGACACCCACTCAGCAGCACACATGGTTAACCTGACAAAAAAGCCTCCAACAATCGAAAGAAAATGCTCTGGAGATGAGTCCCTGGAATATCATTCGGAATTCAAGCTCGTACTTGTAGGTTATGTTCCCGCTGTAACACTGAAGTGCTCATAAATAATCATCCGCCATTCAGAGGATGTAGATCTGCTCTGCCGATAACAGCAGAATCAGTTGTCATAAGTAGAATGCGATCACCTTTGCAGGGCCGTCCGAGCCTGTCTGGATGGGCAATAAGGGCGGCACCATTAAATGCAATTACTCAACTTTATTATCAACCAATCAGCTTCACTGCACCTGTGAGGATTCTTCGTGTTGGGTAGTAAGGTGGGGTTTTTTTTGCTAACGTCAATCCCTCTTAACACCCTATGTGAGGTTGATGTAAAGCCATGACTCAAGAACGCACCAGGACATCACTAGCTCATTCAAAGCAGCTGTGTGAACGGATCGTTCCCTGAGCAGATGGAGAAACCTAGACAGGCTAGTTTCCAACTAAGTTTGAACTGACTATTAGAAATAATTGAAATACATCATTAGTTTTATCTTTATTCGCACCATTATAGTATTATCAGAGTTAGGGGTGCTGAAACCAGTATACCAGTATAAAATGGCATGTCAATGAGACAGGATGCTTTTCAACATAGTGAAAATACAGTGTAACAATTAATAAAAAATATTGTGTTTACTGTGTCTATCTATAGACTGTGTCCGATATTTTTGACTAATGGTGGATGATTTTTACGTGACAGCACAATGAGCCCTTGAAGGCAGCACAAGCTCTTTGTCATATTTCAAGCGGTACATTCTCATGTAGTAGTTGAGCTGAAACCTAGAAAAAGTCGCCTTGGGGAAAGTTAAAGATTACCAATCACCATGCAAGGAAATCAACGGTTTAGATGGATTTTGAATTAGTTGCTGATGCAGAGGCAGTAAAGCAGTTTGTCAATGGTAAGACTCCAATTTCAGTACATTTATAGCTGTTGATGACAGAGTGTGATGTTTGTGCTTGATGTGTTAAAAACACCAGCTTTACTGGCATCAAGCCAGAGCCCCCTTTTATGGTCATTTACCCTGCTGACATGAGCAGGCAGGGTAAACAGACCCACAGTAACCATGGTAATAACAGTGAGACAGAGTAAAAACTCTCCAGCTGGTATTAACTGTATAGGATTTGGCCATAAAAACTATAAAAGCCCGCTGGGTTCGGGCCGTGCTCATTTAGTAGTGTCTTGGACTTGATCGGGCTTGAACATAAGAATAATTTCCAAGATGCGCTCTATTGCACATAACCCTGGTTTTATCTACACTTGGATCACAGAACATTCTAAAATAAAAACCAGTCGTTCAACACACTAAAATCCGGCTTCTTCTCAGGTATATTCATCCGTTCCTGGAGGACTGTTTGACATTTGAAGTTTTAATAACTATTTCAACGTACAATGAATTATCAGGCCGACTGTGAAAACCTGAATTGAATACTCCTCCGCCACTTCTGTTCACACCGTAACTATCATCGTTCTCATATTCACCACCAGCCCTCAGGTGCATTTCCACAGGAAACATGCCTTTGTAACTGCCCAGGCACATTTGAAGTCTTGTCACACGTTCAGAGATGGGGGGGGGAAAAAAGTCATGAATGATTTGCATCAGCGATAACGACGCCCCAGGGAGGTGAGGATGGATGAAGCCTGTGTATTTTGAAATATAGGCAGCTTCGAATTCAACGTCTCTGAGCTTTATGAAAAATTTAGTAGCTCAGATTTGCGTTTTGTTTTTGTGGCCGATTCATTGAGAGGATATTGGTCATTTTCTTTGAACTAAACAAAACAAATAACTGATTTGAGAAGGTTTCTGGATAATAATCCCCCAAACATAAAAAGATCCATGGCCTCAAAAGCATCCAAGTGTGTCCTTTTTTTGTGGGTTGCTTTTTCTAACATAGCCAACCGAGGCAGCAGCAGCATTTAGAGTGGCATTAGAGCATGATATGATCTGCAGAAACACAGCTAATCTGATTTCCTTTTGTGCTGGATTGGTTTGTAACACACTCATGGTCTGCTGCGAGGACCAATCCTGGCAATAAGGTTCAGATGCACCTCATATCCCCTCAAGCTGCAGATATTGTGATCAGAATCATGTACTTTGTGCAAAATAAAGTGCGTATCACACTTTGCTGCTATCAAGACATCACATTTGAAAGGGAAAACCTTCCTTTAAGCGGATCCTGGCTGATTTGAGTTGATATTTTCTCCGGTGCTAACATATCTCCGCTATGGAAGCTGAGAACAGCCATTCTGGCACATTTTTATTTTTAGCCATTTGCTTCTAATATAGTAAGATATTGTTTTCTCATGATAATGAGGTCATTACCATATTGACATCCGTTGCCATGGCGACATCGAAAGTCAAAGTGCAAAATTTTCCAATGAGGGATTAAAGTACAATACATATTGTTTACTTAGCTTTCGGTAATTTGTATATGAAGGTCATTATTTATTTTCATTTGTTGTATTAACAATGTTGACTAAGGTTTTATTCTGACCTGGAAGTTAAGAGAATCGGCCAAAATATGAGAGAAAAAGCAGATGAAAACAACAACTGACCCTAATAATGATAAGATACACAGTAATCAAAGCTATAGTAAACAAGGTGTATTGTACTTGCTTGAAAACTTAATCGACCATTAGAAAATCGCACTATTGACTTGCTGTTTAGCCATGGTAACGTGTGCACACTAGTTGGAAGAGCGGCAGCTAAAAAAGTCCTTTCTGCCTGTGTTAGACTTTGATTAAAGTAGAATCTGATGCTCTGATCAGCCATGGAAACTCTGTGATCTGCCATTTTCCTTTTAAATCAGTTGCTAAAGCTATGAGACTCCTGATCTCTGTTGAACAATAAGAAAATAAATTAATGCTTTCTCATTAATGCAAGAAACGGTCACAATATTAAACTCATCATCATCTTGAGTCTTGTTGTATTGAAAAAAATTACCATGAAGAAATATCTTCTTCCATTGCTGTTTTCGGCTTCCATACTCAGCAAAAACGGCAAACAGAAGATCATTTGTTGAATTTATTTAATCCAGTTATTTCAACAATTTCCAATGAACTGATTTTTGAGTTACATTAAGTATTATTTAACGTATGGTTAACGTCATTCTTTCATTCGGTATGCGTAACTGCTTATCCCGTTCAGGGTCACGGGGCGGCTGGAGCTTATCCCAGCTAACATCAGGGGAGATGCAAGGTACTGGAATTAATTAATATGTTGGTGTTCAGCAGACTGATTATAGGATGCACTAAATATTGTTAATTGTGATAAATCAATCAACTTTCCTGGCTTTAAAAGTCTTCTGTTTGAGGAAAATCTTCCCACGCGGACTTAGTTTGAAATCCGAACACAGATAGATTGAGTAGATTAAACTCACAAAGTTAACTTTTTTTAGTGTGAGTTGTTGTAGATATAATATAATAAAATTGTTAAGATGAGAATTAATAGACCTACAGTGTGTGTAACCAACATGACTGAATTGGGTAATTGCAGCAATATCTGTTGAGTATCATTACTATTATCCGGCTAATTAGATCAACAAAATGCTATCTATTTGACTTTACTTAATTATTGGTATTCAGTTCTACGTAAACTAATCAAGAAAAAAACTTAATGTACAGGTTTGATTGCATGATTCACTCAAAACTGTTAAGTGGTGTCAAATCAATTATCTTCAGTTGGTCCAACAAGCTCTAATTTTAAGTTACCACTGCAAAGATGGGCTAACATGGGTTTGAAAACTTAGGAGTTATGAGGCATATGAGTACATTTGAGAAGAACAAAGTTCAACAGGTGGATATATCGATAGATTGATATACTGTCTCAATCGATCAATAGACTTTAAGAGTTATGGTGGCTCAAGAAGTTCAGGACGTGTCATTGCAAATAAAAACAGAAGCAATATATTAGAGAGTAAAATATAGACAGGTATAATAACAAACAAGTTTTAAATTTAAGTTACACCTGATAAAGCAGTCTAAATTTAATAAGCAAAAATATAATAATTGTTTGGTGTAAACAGCTCAAGTACAGCTCAAGTACCAGTGCCAATACAAATAAGTAAAACATTTTATTTTACAGCGACCAGTAGACATAGAATTTTAACAATTAGTCAGTTCTCTTCGAAATAAAGGCGGCCAAAGTTCTCATATACAAATGATGGAAGTGGAAATTTATGAATGAGAGAAAAAGAGCCTACTTTGACTGTCGAATTTCCTGATGATGGTGTCCAGGAAGGTGTTCTGTGGAGCCACATGGCCCCGCCGGACCGGCATCTCGGCTGGACTTGGAGAGACTTCGAAGGAGTTTTAAAATAAAATCTCGCTGTTTCCAATCCACGAGCGCCCGATGCTCACTGCCGTCCCCGCATGGAGACTCAGCTGGGTTCAGGAGCAGATAATCCACGAGGAGGGGAAGGGGCAAAGTTTTCCTGAATTGGACAGAGACAGGAGATCTGATCTCCAGGAGGAAGAGAAGATGAGAGGAGGAACGGAACGGAGGCGCACGGTGCTTGGCGCACGGCAGGACTGAGCCACGTTGCGAGGAGCGAGGGTGTCTGTTTGTGTCCCCTGGGGGGAGGGCTGTCTGTCAGGTGATATTTCCTCCTGGTCTCAGAGTCTGTAGAACTCAGACCTGCTCCGCTCCTCTGCTGCAGCCCGTTCCAGAGAAGCGCACTGGGCGAGCTTTCGGACGAGCGTCGCTGGAGCCATAGTTTGCGCGCCCGACTGCGTGTTTATGGTTCGATTCCAGCTCCTCCGTGCGCGCCTGGATGTGCGCGTTTTCAAAAGAGGAGAGGAGAAAAACAGTGGTGGCGGACAGGAGAACGGTAGAGCGCCGTGGATGGTGTGTTTTTGGAGGTGTTCTCTCTCCCCTCTCTGTGCGCTCTGCTGCTCCACCGGCGTCTAGCTGCGCCTCTTTAACCCTTTGCGCTTCAGGCGCGGCCGATGGAAAGACACCTGAGCTTAATAGAGATGGTTTCTGACACTATAACAATAACCAAAGTATTGCAAATTATTAGTTGGCTAAAGATTAAATAACAGGTCACGGAGAGTTTGGGAGAACTGCCACTTCATTTTCAAATTCTGGATTTTTCCAGAAGTCCTAAATACTGGAATTGGAACTCGTGCACTAAAACAAGCGTCTCCTTTCCTGGACCGGATTTGCTTGTCAGGCTAAGATGCTGCATCACAGCGTTTCAAGGTTGAATGGGAATTCTCCACTCAGCTACGTCACAACGCCGGGGATCCCCCCTTCCGTCATGCTGAGGTGATGCCTTCAAGAGCCGTCGGAGAGTTCAAACTCGCGTTACAAAGCGTTACAAAGCATAAAAGGCTTTATCTGCTTTTTAATCAGTGGCGCAGTCTGATACGTCAATTGAGTGAAAATAGTAATAATACATTGTGAAAATATTCCACTAAATTCAACAGCCCTTACGTAAGTAAATGTGTTATCAGCTAAAATATGAAAGATTACATTAATATCACTAAATCAAAACAGCAGTGGACAGTAACTAAGCTACTTCTCAGGTACGTTCCTTAAATACCAAAGATTTGACATACTTGTGCTTTATTTTATTGTTTCCATTTTATATGAGAGTTTAATCTTTTAAAGCACCAGATTATTCTGACAGTTGAAGTTAGCAGTTACTGTTGAAATAAAAAACTTTCTGACCCTCCCAGTCCAGGGAAAATCACTTCACACATTCCTTGAATATATTTTGCTGGTAATACTTTTATTAAGTAAGGGCTTTTAATTCAAGCAGAGTGTTTTCTGATTGAACTCTTCATTTTAACCATTGTGAATAATTGAAAAAGCCATACTATCTTAACGTAACTATTTCTATGATCTCAGCAATGTGCTCTAAGATAGGCTCCAATCGTGATTATATTGAAGATAAATAGAGTTTACTATTTTTTTTCTGAGCTCATTAATCAAGCAAAACAGATTTCCTTTTGTCAATTAATTTGAGATAAATTTAGACACAATTGGACTTAATTCTTAACTGCGTTTTCTCTACAAAGCTCCTCCTTATGAAGAAAATATGTACAACTATAGTGAAATAATATATATATACAAGATAGATCTCTTCGTTTAGATTCATATGAAGTCATTTAGACTTGGTCAGATATATGGTTGGGAAGTAAGGGTAAAAAAAATAAAAAAAAGGCAAATACAAATTATAACTTGTTATGGCCAAGTCATTGCTAGATGATTTGAATGAAGTGACTGAAATGAGGGTACCTACAGTCTACTGCACTGATCAGGAACTACAAGATCAAAGAAATAACCTTGTGCTCTCATCTGAGGATCAGCAGAGTGATTTGAATCAACTAACCGGAGTGATTATATTTACTACACTGATCAATAACTGGAAGACATATGTGTGGGATTTAAAATGTTTAAAATGAACTCCATAGTCATGGATTTCCCCACAAAGAAGCAAAAGCCAACAACTTGCAAGATCAAAGAATACAGACCACTCCAAGTCACATTTCACAACTATGCTCTCACCAGAGGATTACAGTCATGGTACCTTCCAATCAAACCTCTAAGCCAACCAGGCTCATAGAACTCTTCTGTCACCTTAGAAGGTAGCACCCTAAAAACAGTCTGATCTACAGTCAACTTTTGTGCTCTGATGAAGGTCCACTGGAACGAAATGTTAGAATGCACTTTCTTCCTCGCACTAAGGTCTGTGTGGGAATAAAATCCCAAAATAATCCATGGAACAGTTCTTGCGTTATCGCCTCGACACAAAGGAACTGCGGCCGTGGCTATGACGATTCCATAATATCCCTTATAACTGTGTTTTTTATTACACTCTCACTATATTGTTACACAAAATCTCTTCTTTTTTCCAGTTTCTTTTTAACATGTTATTATTAAAACCAACAGTTGTGTTGGATTCAGTATTGTTTTTACAATTACACTTTTTTATGTCACTAGACTCCAGCACAAAGCTATTAGTTTCGCTATTCAGGTCTGCAAAGCATCAAATAGCTGAGAAATACACACAGACTTTCACACATACTCACCGCCAATTCACTTATTTGCATGTTTTTGACTGTTGGAGGAAGTTAAAACACCCAGAGGGAACCAAAGAGAACAGGCTAAGTCCACACAGACAGATGTAGATGTAGATGGATGGACGGATGGACGGTCGGTCAGACAGAGAGACTTCACTAACTGCAATCCAGTTTGTTTGTTTTTTGTTTTGTGGCCTTCCTAGACGGAACATGCATTAAAAACTTGCATCTCTGTCAATGTTGATATTGTTTTCACTCAACAAGCAGTCTTTGGATTAATTTGATAACATAATTCATAGTATTCCCAACTGATTAAAAGTTGTTTTGTTTTTTTAATCAAAATCAAAACAAACTGCTGTTGGGCCAACTGAACTTATTTAGGCTAATTTAACACCATTTAGTAAGGTAATTTTACTACTGCAAAATTAGTTGGACCAACCTTGTTATATAAGGTTGGATCCAATCTACGTAACAAAGTAGAATCCTTACTAATAAATAATATTTATATACCCATAGATATTTGGCAAGACAAACATGCTTAATACTGATATGAACCCGTTTAATTATGAGGAAATATTTTCCCTTACTTTAAATATACTTTTTTTAGTGGAGTTGATATCAGCTTATGAGATCTGTGATATTATTGCAAGGGTTTGAATCTGTGCCATCTGTAGAAAACAGATGATTGTAGAAAAGGTCCCTCTTTCTGAAGCAGGAAATCTTTTTACTGACTGCATGTGAAGGCATCAGTTTACAAAGCTCTTCCCGAACTGTCCAATAAGCTCACTTTTTTCTAAATCTCTTTACATCCACGCTGTAAAATACACTATAATGTACATTGAGATTGCGGTAAAAACTATCAAATGGCAACATTAAGTGACGATAAAGAGCAAAACAATGATAGATTCTGTGAATTATCCTAACTCAAGGAATATTATATAACTTTATTTTTTACAGTCAGAATATATTGAAAACAGTTTAAAGCACAAACTTTTGAAATAATAACAGAACATTAGAAAAATTACCATAATGTCAATTTGTAATAATGTCGTTATCAATTTACCGTTAACGTGTTATTCCGTCTAAATAACATATTTTGCTGGTATGTAAGTTAAAATTTACAGTAAAAAAAAAAGCTTAAGCACTTATCAAGAACAGCCTTTTATTTGTACATAATTTAGATTTAAGGAATACAGTGTTTATTTGTGTAATACTGTTGCAGTATATATATTTTTCTTTTATATGTATCTTACCATAATGTTTTGTACAGAGTCAATATATTTATTATTTTTTAAGTCTGGCAACCACTGCTGCCGGTACTTTACCGTTAACCTGATTGATTATTTTTGTCAGTCAATGAATTATCATTAACTTAATACTGACTAAAGTCATTTCTCTGAGTTTTGTCAAATCCAGGCCCAATGCAACACTCCGGCTCCCTGGCTGCATCCATCAACATGACCTGCATCGCATTCATATTTCCTCCGATCAGTGTTTTTGGCACTAGTTGGACATGATGAATTGTAGCCTTGCAGTCGGACGAAGCCTGAGGATCTATCCATCAACATGTGGCATTTTTGTATGAATTAAAAATGCATCACTTCCTGCCCTGATTACATTCAGCCAGTGCTTAGAACGGCAGCAGAAAGTTGGAGGAGGCGTCCTGGTCAGCATTCAGCTCCCTTATTTAGTCAGGACAGGAGAGAGGGAGGAAGGGAGGGAGGGAAAAAGATCCAAGTGTGTCAGACGTCTTTTATAAGAGCAGCACAAACACTCACGCAAAGATAGAGAAAACATGATTAGTAGCTTAAGGAGGTCTTTACCTTTCTCCCCGTGTACTGCATCATAATGAAAACACGTCTGAATAATGGAAGGGAAAAAAGCCCACTCTTCACTCTGACGTATTCGTTCCATGCTACATTGTCTCATAATGGATAAACATTCCAGCAGCGAATTAAACTGTCACTGGAAAAATCACTTCATGCAAGGCATTAAATGAAACGATTTAAAACCGACATTATTCATTTTGGACAAATTTAATAAAAGGAAATGGCATTGTAGATTTTTTTTTAACTAGAAAAATGGACATTATTATTTTTCTAACTGATTCTGCTTTAACTTTGTTTGGGAGTCGGACCTGAAGAACATAAATATTCTGAATGAGACATGGATGTCTCAGCCTGACAGGATGATGCGAACTCCGGAAACTTGAGCACGTGGTCATATATCGCCCTCAAACTCCTGCTTTTATTCCACTAATTCCATCTTGATATCAGAACCGATGCATGAATACACCAATCAACCACAGCATTATAACCACAGAAAGGTGAAATCAGGGTAGCATTAACTGTGCGGTCAACATGTTGGTAATATATATTAGACAGGAAGTGAACATTTGGTCCGGAGTTTAATGTTTTTCTGTTAGCCAGAAAAACGGACAAGCTTAATGGTCTTAGGGGGGGGGGTGCTATTATCATACTCCTTTATTATACTTCTTATAAGACTCTTTTGACTTATTTGAAAACTAATAATAAGAAAGTATACTTTTAATAAGCATGTTATGTACTTACCAGAGTTATGGATTGTTCCAAAAAAACACTAAAATCACGCATCGGATCTTCAGCAAATTACTCCAGCTGAAAATCTTTACTGATGCACATTGTATAATCTGAGGAGACACAAGTAACAACGGTTAATGGAAACCAAAATCATCAACCCATTTTGGGCTGGATTCAAAATCGCACTGAAATCAAAAGAAAGAATTGAAATGACAAACTGATTCAACTTGATTGAATATCATCACGGCAACTTGTAATGTGACTCAGTAGTGTGATCGGCCACTGGAGTTTATTTTGTTGGGATCTTATAGTATACTTGGCTTATACTGATGAACAGTATTAATTCTGGCCACAGTACAAACTAAAACTAAGATATTTCATATTTTTTACTTTTTACTATTCTTACACTCAAAGTAACTACAAGTGTCCTTTTTGTCCTCTAAAAGTGGGCCAATTTAGTCTCAGTAAGTATCAGAATAATACATTTGAAAGTATACCATTAGTGCATTAATATTATATACGTACACCATAAAATATACTTATTCACACTTTAACTTAGTGTCAGGGTTGCTAACCACACGAGGAGTTAGCACCAGGATGCATTATAGAAAGAAGGCAAAGTGATGCTTTGGGCAATGGTCCGCTTGGGGACTTTTGGTCCAACCATTCATGTGGATATTCCTTTGACACCTAACACCAACCTAAACATTGACGTAGACCAAGTGCCTACCTTCATGGAAACGGTACTCCTTAGTGGCAGTGGATCTCGATCCAGTCCGACGTTTTAGGATCTTTTTCTTCTTCTTTGCCTTTGGACTCTTACCCTTCGGGGTTGTTGCAGCGTATAACCCGTTTCCGATCTCCATAGTTTCCGTCAGTACTCTCCTGGGCCAACAGTACCAGTGGTGTCATTGTTAACCCGAGCTCCAACGGATCTGGCTTTGAAATCAGTTTTGAGTTCCACACATTCACTTGGCATAAGTTTTACGCTTGGTGCCCTTCCTGACGAAATCTATCCTCCCCATCTGTCCGGTTTTTAGGACCGGCACTAGAAGGACACTGACTTGTGACCGTTTCGTGGCTAGGTCCAGCATTTTAGAATCTGCCTGACAAACAAGTCTGATCCACATGTCTGTCATGAAAGTCTGATGGATTGAGTGGTTTAATTTATTTAGGAGCTATTTGACTCATTATCAAATATGATTTTGAGATCGACTGATGAACACTCCTCGATCAACCAGAAGATCGCGATCGACTTGTTGCGCCCCATGATCTAAACTATAAAAATACGCCAACACAGTTGGAACATTGCGAAGAGTTGAGAATCTAGAAATCTGGAGTGTAGTGACACTGGATCATCAGTGGATGTTAACGTGATGGTACAGCTTGCATAAACAGACTGTTATTTTATACACGTCTATGCAGAAGATAATGTAATTTATCTATGTGAATAACAGGAGAAAGTAGGAGAAAAATAAGGGAAGTCATATTTTATTATATAAATTGACATTGATAATATTCTCTTAAAGCCAACAGCTTTTCTCCTTGTGGAGAACAGGTTTAGTGAGCTGCGGCAGAAACAATATGTAAAAAAATCTTCTAATACATTTTCTTTAAACATACAAATCATGCATAATAAGGTTTCCTCAAATGTCCTTTAATATTACTATAAATACAGTGGAAAAATCGACGAGTCATATGATGACTAAGGACTACTGAACAATGTGTCCACCAACAGGGTCTCAGGACATGGGTGCATGTCAGAGTTCTCCATCCAATCCGTCAACCTGCTGGTGTTCAGTGTGACGATCGCACACACTTGTCCCGTTCGTGCCCCCTCCAGTGAATACACACATTCACACACTCTCACACACAAACACACACTCAATCAGCGTCTGGACAAGTCTCCTCCTGTGTAGAAGAGAAACATGGAGAGTGATGGAATCACAGCATCATGGCTGTTATCCCTAAACAGGATTAACCTTCCTGTTGTCCACATGTCAAATCTGACCCTTTAAAAATTGTCTTTTCTTTCCCTCAAGCCATGGTGAATATACTAAACTCTTTGGCAATAGTATTTTTATTTTCATTGAATTGCGGATGTTTTATTCAAAACTTTACCATTGGTGGACTCCCTAAATCAATTCCTCACACTATTGCGGTTCTAAGCAAACAAACACTTTTGAACTGTGACTATCCTGGCAACTACGTGACATTCCTTTACTATCTAGGGATAATAACCCAAAATAATAGATCATTTCTGCATATTCAACTCAAGATCACAAGTTAGAATTGAAAATAAATCTTCTTTATTGGCTATTATGGGGCAGATATAGTTTAACATAGAATTGGGAGATTACGCTTCCTAAATAGTCAAATCAAACTTGGTCAGTTTTACCCACCAAGGACCAAAGGATGCCTGGTTGACAGGAGGAAAATACAAAGGTTAATTAAAGAAAGATTTCCAAAGCAGCTCCATTTGGAAATGTCTCTGAATGGCAGGTATGTTGAATATTCCAAAAAAGGCAGCTTATCATGAAAATTAGGTCATTACCTGCCATATACATTATCAAAACTTTTTTCACATGCCTCTTTCCCCATATCTCAACATCAGCATATCCATCATGTCCTCCCCAAGTGTGCTTGGTTTGGAGAGTGATATTGTTAGAACATATTTAAAGACACCTGTCAACATATCAGCCATCAATAGCTAGCTTGCTTGAAAATTCAACACAACACAGGCACCGGTGTTGATGGGGTGTGCATAAGTGTCAGAAACCGCCTGACATAGTCGCTAAGGCTAAGAAGTCGCACACAATTGCCGAGGTTGCTCCGTTGGCTGCAAGCACGCTGATTGTAAACAAATGTTTGGCCCACAAGTAGCAAAAGAATGGCAACCTCGATCACCTCTGCAATGGGAAGGTGAATCATGTGGGAAAAAGAATTGTTGGGTAATGTGTTGGATATCACTGGAGAAAGAGAAGCCAATAGTATGAGGTATGAAAAATGTCAAAGCGAGCAATGGGTCCAAGCAAACGTAAAAGACACCTGAAATAAACATCTGCCACTAACCAGCGAAGGTGTGGAGTATTTTATTGGCTTAGAAAGTCAACACAACCCAGAAAAGCAAGTGATGATGAAATGTCATAGAAAGACTGTTCATCTCCTCCGCAGAGATCAAGGACGATTTCACATTAAAAATGAAATATTATGTCATTTTTTTAAATCATTTTGACTGTGATAATATCATTTTTTTGAGTTTTGGCTTGTTTAATCTTACTGTCAACATTTTTCAGCTTCAGGAAGAGGTCTTACATCTTCAAAAAAGCATTAGGTGCTTTTTTGACATCTATAAACCAAACTCATTTAAATTTTCTCCATGACTGACACAGTTTAATGAGGTATCTGACATGTTTAGGTCAGAAAAAGATGATTTTCATGTATCAATAATCAAAATAAAAAAAGAGAGCTGCCCGATAAGGTTCATCACACCGGTCGGAGCTCGACCAAATAATCTGAGTTAATTTGATTGTGTGAAAGTGTCTGTGAGAGCAACCGCACACTATCAGAGATTGATTTCCGTGGTGACCAGATCTGTCAGATGTGATGTTGGAGGTAGTGTAGTGCTGTGGGGGAAATATGAGCGAGGTGGATGTTCTGTGTCCAATGGGGCTCCATCCAATTAACTGACGCAATCAGCCATGTTGATGAATGGATTAGTACATAACTGCTTCACAGGTGGGTTCTGTGATTGAATTATTCATGGCGGCCAAAGGCGAATGTATGTTTAGCTAGAAATACAGTGTAGGTTGGCGTGAAAATCTGGGTAAATGTATGTATGTCACTGACCGTGTCTCTGTGTGCATGTATTTGGGTGTTAGCCAAGCCTTAAGTGAGGGTAAAACCAAATTATATTAGGAGAGGAAGAAGAGGCAGAAGTGATGGGTCCAACCACACGTAACAACAGATATGTCTTTCCATGCAGAAGGACTTCCACATTTCCCACAATTCTTTATAGATGGATGAAGGAACAGCCTTAACCATCAGTGAGGGTATTGGTATTGGTGTACAATCCAACAACCACTGGTTTAACCAATGGTTGTTCGACTTCTGTAATTGACTGCTGTGAACCTTTACCTCCCCAAAAGCACTAATTCATCACCTCATCTCTACTTGGATGCCACAATTGTAATATTTGGGATCTCATTCTTAAATGCCAGAAAGATAATCAATGATCAATCAACTGAGTTCACTTTGAGGAGACGTTACAACATGCTTAGAAATTCAGGATCACATGAAAACATCATCACTATGGAGACGATGGCCCCAATCCATATTGACTAGAAACAAGTCATCTGACGCCGCTCTGTGTCCAGATTGCACCAAACAGCTACAATTCTCTGATGACATAATGAAAATCTGGAATCAAATTCTTTCCAAAACCACATTTCACTTCTTTTTCGTCTTTTAGCTGTTCCCTTTAGGGTTGGTCTTCCCCTTTTTCCTCAGCCGGGCAGCTCCATCTCCAGCATCTTTCTACCAATATATCCACTATCACCTCCTCTGCACATGTCCGAACCATCTCAATCTGACCTCTCTTACTTTTCTGAAACTGTATTCAATTAACTAATTAAGGCACGAATTAAATGCGTTCAGTAGTTTACTTATCATTCCCCCAAACAATCTACATAAAAAATATTCTCAGGTTGGACTCTGGGTGCCATATAACAAACATTTCAATCATGAGTTGTCTGACTGGAAAGTGTTCGTGTGAAGACCAAACTTTGAATCACATTTGACACTTTTAGCCATTTTTGCTTAAACTCCGAATCTGACAAATCTCTCTAAATTAGTAAAAGCAAGTCGGACTAAATCAGACTAGCCAAGAAAATTCTAAATAGTGCAGCTCTATAGAAATTGTGTATAATAAAAACATTTAGCTTCAGTCAATTTAACACACAGTAAAAAATGTTGGATTGATTTCTTCTGATTTGATTCATCCTAAAGTTAGTAATAACATGTTTAAGATTGGCCCCTGTTTTGAATTGTTTCCAAATTAAAAACTAGTTTTAAAATGAATAATCAATTTCTGAATAAATTAATAAATAATACATATAGAACAAATAAATAAAACATTTCTAATAATAATGAATCATTTCATATATGAATTAAAATTCTAAATAATAAGTAAATATTTTATCTATAGTTAAATTATTCAATTATAAATATTCACATGAATAAAATCAATACAATTTTTTTTAATCAATAAAATTGATTCATAATGAAAATGTATACATTAAATAAACTAAAACATAAATTAATTATTTTCTTCTAAAAAGTTAAATAATAAATAATAATTTAAATAAAATATAAAAAACTAATAAAAAAATAAAAAAATAAATGATACAATTATCAATTAATTAATTAATTAAACATTAAAATTAAATTATTATCTAAAAATATAAATTCCAAGTATGGTTACAGTTTATAATCTTAAGTTACCAAAATTTCAAATGTGCTATTATGATTTAATTGAATCAAAAAATAAAAACTCATATTTAACTTTGAGGAAATCAAGTCAGCAGCATGAGCATTGAGTTTTTCTGGGTCACATGCTGCAGCTCATCACGTGATGAGCCCTTTAAAATCGCTTTCTTGTATTTCACTGTCAATTATTAGCAGTGAAGAGTTGTAAAAGAAAAACATATTCCCTGGCTTCCCAGGTTTGGGGCATGCTTGAACCATTGTTGCTGATCTCCTGTGATAGCCGAGGACCTGTGTGTGTAAACACGTGTAACAGGAAAATATTCTTTACATATATTCAAATGCTTAGTTCTCGTCCGAGAGACGAGAGAAGCACCTGCAAATCCAACCTAACCACGTTCCCCACCTTGGCAGCTGGTGCACTCGCAGCTGTGAATGACGGGCAGGACGACCGGCTCGCTCTGTCCGCTTTCACACTGCAGGCTCAGGAAACGGACCGGGTTGCCAGGGTCCAAACGATAGCTGCAGCACTCACAGACCGACTGCAGGTAGGGCTCCTGTGGAGAACAGAGTGATAGAAGGAGATAAGTGCAGCAAATGCAGGATGGAAGAGGAAGCCAGTATATCATGTGGTGCTTCTGAAAAATCCCAGCAGGTCAAGATGTGCCATTTGAGATGTAGCTAACCACGGCTTCTCAGCTTCCTCTAGCTAATCACTCTCTTTGTCCACAAACATCCTCTCTCATGAAACTCATTTCAGGCAGCCTAATTTAGCCAAACAAGCTCTGATAAGCCCATTGTACCCTGCACTTGAGCAAACAACAGGCAGACATGGTCACTGATAAACACAGTCCAGCATTCAGCGTTCATTTGTCTCAGTTCTTCTGGCTCTGCTTAGGTCTTGATTGGCTCTTTCACTGACCAACCATCTTCACCTGCCAGCTTCTAAGAGTGTCTGCTGTCTCAGGCCAAGCAGCTTTTCTGCAGTGCATTTCTAATACTGCTGGGAGGAGGCAGTAACGTCAAAACACCGAAACATGGAGTGAAACAAAATGCTCAAGTGCTCCACAGAAAAGGACCTAGCTGTTTAATATGATCTATGGTGTCATTATTTTGAGCTACACCTTCTAAATGACTCATGCTTAAACACTAAAAGCAGCACCTTGTAGTCAGGAAGAGCAATGTGGACTCTGGTGGTGGAACAGTGAACTAAGTCATGGGAGTTTTTTATGTGAACGTCTAACAGTCATGTTGATCAATGAAACAGGCCTTTTTTTTGTGCCATCCTTCCTTCTACCAGCCCCGGTCGCCTCGGTAACAGGCTCCACATTTGGTAAAAACACTGTTTATTTTTACTAATGTCGCAGACACTATTTTTACAGCGGAGGTGTGTGCTTGCAAAGAAAGAACAAAGTCGCCATGGAGATGAAGCTGACTGTGTTATAAAAAAAAAAAAGAAGAAGAAAAAAAAACCCAACATCAAGTGAAGGCGGCTAGAAAGACTTACAGATTCGACACGTGACCCCGGCACAAGACTCTTGTTCAAAGCTTCTATATTTAGATCAGTGGTGAGTCAGCGGCTGAATAATGGATTCTTGTTTACAGTACCTGCTTCTCCCTGTGGTGGACTATACAGCAGAAAATACTCTAGTCTGCTTTTGAAAAGGTGCGGTAGGAACTGAGTTTATTCATTCAAGGACTGTCCTTGAGTACAAATCTCCCATATTTCTACTTTACAAGATCATTTCCGTTCTACTTAATACTTCTACTCCTCTATACGGCGGGGCTAATATTCTACCTTCTACTCAACTATATTTCCCTTTTATGTTTTTAATTATAGTGGTGGACAGTAACTAAGTACATTTACCCAAGTACTGTACTATGTTCAGTTCAAGTTTATTTGTCCAAGAAGGGCGATTTGTTTTGCAGCATAGTGCATAGTGTGTTGACATAAACGAGACAAACACGAAGTAAGATAAGCTCAGCAGCACTACATCAGTGAGCTAGCACAATCATAAAAATGAAAAGATAAAGCAGCAATACTACTTTACATTAAAATGTGCATATATACATATATACACCACACATACAAACATATCCATACATATATATGCATTTACAAGTACACATATATAAACAGTAATAATAAAATACTACATAATAACGATCCTCCTGACTTAAGAGAGAAGACAGGAGTCTTTAGTACACATATGAGGTACAGGTTTAATTATTTCTGCTTTTGTTACTTTTTCCCTCTACTCCTCCTCTCCCCAGAGAGAAATAATCCACCTTTTACTCCACTTCAATTTTTTGGACAGCTTTCGTCACTAGTTACTTCTCACGTTGCATTTTTGCATACCCATGTATTCCACTAATTAAAGTAGTTGGATTACCTCAAACTTTCGCATCTACAGCAGCAACATAGTCCTTCACACTATGCAGCAGCAATAGTAATCCTAAATCATGATGAAAAATACTGAGAGGGACCATAAGAACATTCACTTTGATCAAGTGCCTTTTGCTTCTAACACTTTGGTATTGTTACTTGAGTAAAGTTTTGAAAGCCTTTTCTTCCAGTGGAGTATTTTCAGTGTGGTATTAATATTTTTATTCTTGTTTTAAATGTTCTGAGTACTTTATCCAACAGCTCAACATATTTGGATTAATTTCATTTTTTGTAAAAACTCACTCCAAAGCAGTCAGATCATGTTTCAGGGGGAAAACAGATGGATGATTTGGTTGCACACTGAGAGCCGAGGCAATAATCCTGATTATTCCATTTACTTTATTAATTCTCATTCTTGGACCTGCATTCTTTGATTGCTTTCCTGGCACTTTGTAGCCACCTGCTCTGAATTCATAGCTGCCAAACATGTCCTAATCAGCAACGGTTGGTAGCTTGAAAATTGGGGATGATGTGGAGATTTATTCTTTAATAAGTCTGAAATTAAAGCTTTCTTTAACTGCATACATTTATTCATGATATCCGTGAATCCAACAGGTGACTCATGTTTTTACAACAATATTAAAAAATGAGTCACCTGTTACCTAAGAAACGCACACACACACAAATAAAAAATAAAAACACGGGAAACAATAATTGCTGGAGTGGATTGTTCTCTAATCCAAAGAGTAAAGGAAAGGATAACTACCACTGTCATCCGAGTCCATCTCTATCCACACCGGAAAGCTTTTCAGGACTTCTACCTAACTGCTAAGCTTACAAACTAACAGCTGGGGCTGATCAATGAATCCCTGAATAAAATCTATTTCTTAGTTATATTTCAAAGTAATTCACACTGAATCATTGAATCTCATAGATCCCGCCTCCAGAGGAGGATATTGAAGTCTGTTCTCCTCTGCTCTCCACACACACTGCTTTGCCTGCCCTGAGGGTGTCGCTGTTGAAGCACAGTCTGAATTCTTTTGTAAAGAAGGTATACAAATTATTATTATTTCTAAATTATACTTAATTGTTTGGTTATGGGCGCAGTGGATAGCACTGCTGCCTCACAGCAAGAAGGTACCGGGTTCGAATCCACGTCTGCCGGCCTTTCTGTGTGGAGTCTGCATGTTCTCCCTGTGTCTGAAGGTTCTGTCTGGGAGCTCCAGCTTCCTCCCACAGTCCAAAAACATGTGATACAGGTGAATTGGCCCGTGGGTGTGAGCGTGTGTGGTTGTATGTCTCTATGTGTCGGCCCTGCAATGAACTGGCAACTTTTCCTGCAATGAACTGGCAACTTTTCCTGCAATGAACTGGCGAGAGGTGTGTACCCCGCCTCTCGCCCGATGTTAGCTGGGAAAGGCTCCAGTGACCCTGAACAGGATAAGTGATAGATTATGAATGTTTGTTAATGTTTACTTCAACCAATTACTCAAAAAACAAAAACAATTATCCATCAGGGCTGGATAGATAATCTGCAAAAAAGCACCACCAGCATCTCTGTTAGTCCACTTTTCTGTCTGTATTGACTTTAATAGAGCAACCTGCTGTCACTCATGTTAGGGTCAATACTCATCAATGATGCCTCATGGTCAGAGGGTAATATCCTCTGTGTGTGTTTTTGTGTAAATATCTCCTGTGTTTACCTCCAGGATGACATCAGTCCTGGACAGGCAGCGGCCCCTGCAGAAGCTGACCTCCACGTTGTCAAGCCGACAGTCTCCCTTGGTGATGTTCCTGACCTGCACATAGCGACGGCACTCAGGCGCGGGGTCGCCTGATGGAAATACAGAGGCAATGATAGAGGACGGCGTAATTGGGCGACACAGAATCCAGGAAAAGTAGATTATGTGAAACCAGAGGTGAAAAACTGGAGGAGAATCTTTTTATATATTTGCATAAAAAGCCGTATGAAAAGACAAAGGAAGAGTGTTATTGCCGCGCTCCCTCACAGCATGTGACATTTCCTCCACTGGGAGAAAGATTACAGCACCAGTGTAGGTTAAGTAATGTCATCTACTGCTAATTGGGAACTGCAGGACTTGTTTTTAGCCTCCGATAAAATGAAATATGGAACATTCTAATCCGGGTGTGGAATTCATGGCCTTGGAATAAAGGGAGCTGTCACTGTTTTCTGTTTGTGTGAACATGTTTTTGCAGTCTCTTATGTTTCCAAAAGAAATAAGAAGACTGGACTTGAGACGATGATTAAAACTGTGGCAACAGAGTAAAGTTCCTTATTGACGAAGCCTTCGCCCACACTTTTTGGACCCATGCGCCTTTATTGACAAGGTAGGCTTCTGAGTGACAGGAGAAGCGGTGGGGAAGAAGAAGAGGAAGTAGGGTCTAAAGCCAGAAGGAGGCCGTAATTCAGCTAAAAGGATGTCAACTGCCATTAAACGCCAAAAAAGAAGAAGAGGAGGAGAAGAACAGTGACAAGAACCATGGCAAGAGCTATGGGCTGGTGATATGCATAAAGAGCAGCGGTTGGAATCAAACCTGTGACCACTACTATGTGGTTTTGGTATTGCAGTGATTTTTTAGGTCGTGACAGATTGCAATATTTTGCAAAGAAATTTGAAATGTAATATATTTCAATGGGCCTACTTTGTGGTGTATTGTGATACCTATTGCAATCTATTGAAAAATGCCTATTTTGACATAATAGGCCCACAAAATGTAGGAAATACATTGTATATTTATTATTTAGAATATTTCTATTAAGCTTTATCATTAATAATAAAAATGATTATGAATTATAATTTATCATCATTGTCATACATCGATGATTATTATCCTTTAGTTTAACAAAAATACTTCGAATTCATTTCTTCAATAATTCAAAATTATCATCTCAATAGCAGGTGAACTTTGACCTCAGCCCGATAGCAGACAGGAGTCCGATTAAAAAAATAAATAATCCTAGGTCTTTATTTTGGTGCAGAAATGTAGTTGTGACTAAGGGGGCCACTTCCGAAAGTTACAGAACCTCAAGAGCATTCTAAAGGTACTGCTTTTGTGAAAAGTAAAGCAACACATATTCCATAGTGTGTCATTAATACCGGTATATCAGTTTTATTGTCATAAAAACAATAAAAGTAGAATGTAGAATTTTACTACTACTTTTATTGTAGTATATATATATATATATATATCCGAGCTTCATGTCATACATACTATGTTCACACCTGCAGAATAATTATTTTCACTTTAGATTAGACTTTTCCACCGAGTGAATATTGTACCAACCTGAAAACTGCTTTCTGCAGACCGGACAGCATCTGCCTGGTTCCTCCACCTTGACCTCCCCCTGACAGCGAAACAGTATGATGTGTGAGTTAATTGATCAGCTTCATTGAGATCACAGACACAGTTGACTAATGCAACAAGTGATGAGAAAAAAATCAATGTTAGCTTGTCAACAACTAAATCAAGTCATTTAACAGGTGTAGGATCATCAGGATCAACAACTTGTGTTACATAGTATAGCAGGTCTACTTGTTTTCATATCTGGTAGCTTAGGACATCGTCATAGAGTATTTTCACAATTTTGTATTAATGATGGAAGGCTAAATTATTCCGTTCTTTGTCACTAGTACATCGATTACATGCACTTTACTGCTTCTAATCAATTTATGTCCTGGTACAGTTCTCTCCTTCCCTGCAATGTGAACATGACTGAATTATAAAAGTGTGAGTGTGAGACAGCGAGACAGTATTGGAGGTGGGTTATGTAGTCCTGCTGCTCCTCTGGTTCCATACATTGGGGCCTGCCACCCTTGACTTCCTCAAAAAAATGTACACCATCATAGACCAATGACAAGAAATTTAATGAATCGCAAAACAAAGTTCCATCAGAAGGAGCATTTCTTTGTCATAGAGGTCATAGTTTATTTCTCATACCAGCCTGTCAATTGAACCTTTCACAGAGGTTCAGCACAGCCGCACACCTTCATGGTTAGCCTAGCATCTAGCTTTGATCCTTTCAACCATCTGGATACTGCGGCGTGCTCTAATCATATGTTGGATTCACAGCGTCACAGCACGACAACAAAGCAGTGACGTCAACTTCTGTGGAAAGTTCCAGCTTGAAACTCCTCATCAGCTTGGTTTGGTGACGATAGAGGATGATTGGAAGTTGCTTTAAACATCGTCTTGATATGCATAAAATTGTGAAAACTGGGATTGTAATATTCTGGATAATGTTTCATAATACAAAATGTATATAGATGTATATAGCATTATTCTACCTCTGTTTTACCTTTGAATGTCCATATCTGCAATCTGTATCTTCATTTTATTCCTTCAAAATGTTTTATAGAGCATGGTTGTCATTGTTATTGCTACAGTAAAAAAACTTTTTATTGTATATATGTGTTTTCAAATCACAAAAATTTCTCCAGGTCTCTTACTTTTCCCCCATTGCTACCCAGTCTGCACAGATTAACCAACCATCAAGTCATCACTCTCAGCAGCGTCATCAGACACCCCCAGCACCAGCGACTGGGCTCCAAAGTAGGATTTAGAAACCAGACCTCCGATCACCATCTCCCTGAGTGCCGTAGACCTTCTGACAGACTATCATCTGATGTAGTACACAATTATATTAACTTTATCTATATCCATAAATATTTTTCAAACGCAAAGTGGAAAAAGTTAAAACCTCATGGAGGTGCTTGAGAAGTCAAATGATCACCAAACCCATAAGGATTCAACTTTAATGAAGAGAACCATGAATGTCTGCACTGATTCTTATGGTAAATCATTCTAGAGTGGGAATATCTCAGTCTGGACTGAAGCTGTGGAACAGAACCAGCATCCCAAGAGTCACGCCTGAAGAAAAACTGTTATCGACTGCATGAAAACCACGGCTTGTTTATTTTCTAGCTTGTTTAGGAGTGAAATACACCAGAGACGCCATGAGTCATGAGGTTGAAGGCTGGGAAATCAATAGAGATGAGCAGGGGGGAGACAACGGGAGAGGAGAGGAGATGACCAGGAATTAAAAAGACAAAAGGTGAAACTTTAATAAGGAGAGAGTGAGACACTGACTTAAAGAAACAAAAGGTGCAGATAGCTGGAGTGAAACCGCTGAGACCAAGAGCTCCCTAACAGTCCCAGATAAGCTTCTGTTAGCATATAGGGTCCAAGAACACAGAGCCTCAGCTCAGTCCTCAAACTTCACCCAACTCTTCTCCTACCTATTCACCCTGAGGGCTTGTCCTCCAACACTGCCCTGTCACCAGGCTCCCGTCACAGACCCCTCGCTTTAGGTCCCCACAAGCATATCTGATGTAAAAGGGTTTAGAAAATGGTTCTGAATCTGAATTTGAGGCTATTTCAAGCAGAAAGACACTTCATTTACAAGAAGTGGTAGTCAGAACTGCACATAAATTAAAATCCCCAAATTTGATTACAAACCGTTAAAAGATAACTTTAGGACGCCGCTCCCCGCAAAGCAGTGGGCGAATGTTAGGAGCAAGTTTATTCTAAAGTGTGAGCTGAGTCTTAAATAACAGAGAGCAATGACAGGAACAGATTGTCAGCTTGTCAGGAGGGGGGACAATAAATTACCTTTTCATATTAGCAGTGATAAGGAATGATTTAACTGAAGCATAAATTAGTGCAGCGACGGGAAGCGAGGGATTTAAGGTTGCTAGTAGAAATAGGTGTGCAGCTCTGAATTAAGTTTAAGTTCAAAAATGTAAAAAAATATGATTAATTAATCGTGTATGGTAAACCTGAATCGTGGAACTTGAAAAAAGTGAGTCAAAAGGCAATTAGTTGCGACAATATTTTTAGGTTATAAACTCATAAGTTGTAGAATGTCAAAGCTTGAATATTTAGAGTAATTTGTGCCTTACGGTTAAACCAAATCAAATTAATTGTATATTGTATTTTAATTTCAAAATAAAATTACTCACACACATCTGGTGGAAGTGTTTTTGTCAACAAATATATTTGATTTAAGATTGTGATATGAAAACCACAGTATAAATCCCCTAAATTTAACTTCAATCCATTTTCGGTGAATTCTTATCCTGTTCCGGGTCACAGAGGGTCCAGTTCTACCTGAAAACATGGCCTTACAGAGCGTCAAAAGCCCCACCTCTCTCGGAGACATCAGGAATGTAGTCATATTTCAGTTGGAGTTTGTCTTCATCTGCATCTAGTTGTACAGAGAGCATACATAATTCACACCGAGCTGCCCGAAAGATGACCGGCTGTTAACTACTCACGGGTGGGTGACTCAGCAGTTTTTCATTTGAGGGGGGCTGTCACAAATAATGACGAGCTTGCACCGAAGCCCACAAGTCTTCATGCATGACATGACAATTATGAATTATCCGAACCGTACCCACAGTAATTCTGCAAAAATGTAAGGGATGAATATTTAAAATGCACTGAAGAAATCGTAAGATATAGTCATTCGTTTTAAAAAACTGACATAAAGAGCGGGTGCTTTATGGACGTAGCGTCATTCATTTTGAAAAGGAAGTTCCAGTAGATATTTTCAATCTCAATCATGCATCATGAGCTCTCAGTGTTTCACTGGAGGCAGAGGGAGAGAGTGTAGGCTTCTGGGAGGACCGGAGAGTCAGGTACTGATCCAGGAGACTTTCAGAGAACATCCCACACATTCCAGAGGAAAACGAGAATTTTCTAAGACTAATTGAGACGTTTGTGACCAGCAGAGATTCTGGGGGAAGTTCACCACCAGAAGGTAGTAATGGTGGCTGAATGGACTAGTTTGTTTGTCTGGGGACCTAACTGTGAACCTTCATCTCAGCTTATCTGTGCAAAGAACAGTCGTATTACTTGACCCCGCAAGTGTCCATATACGTATGTAACTTTCATGCCACCATTGTAAACACAGCGTTGTGATGAAGTCAACTTATTTCACCCACTCCTGGTTTCTGTACCATCCTCAGAAGCAAAACTTTGGTACTGAAATAAACTCCATTGAGAACGATCCCAAAATCTGATGGTTTGGGTTTGTGATTTCTCTTGTCTGTTTTATTTTGGAAGTTTAGCTCTCTGTATTGTAAGTATTGTAAGATTTGTTTTGGATTTCCTTATGAGCTATTTTGTCCTTATTTTTCATTCTGTCTTTGATGATTGTTCTTTGTTTGTGTTCGCTTTCTTTTCGTGTCAGTGGATTCCCTTCCTTGTGTTTATTTCTCCTCCTCTTTCTCCTCTATCTTTTCTCTTCACCCTGACTCATATTATCTGCATCTTGTTACCCCCATTAGTTCACTTGTTTCCTATTATCTGCTCTCCTCTCCTCGATGATTGATGCAATTCATTGTCTGGAGTTTTAGCCTACTTCATTTATTCTTAATTATTTCTAAATTTCTCTTTGCAATTTATCCTAAATTCTTTGCCTGAGATTCGACTTCTATCTTGTTTCTGGTATTTTCTTTAGTTGCACAAAGCTATCCTTTAATAAAATCTTAGGTTGGCATCACAACCTAAACTTGGACCTTCTGCATAAACTGTATAGACCCCCCCCAGTGGGAACACAGGGTGTTTTTGAGCCAAAATCCCTCTCTGAGATCCAAATCCTCATTTTTAGCCCATAGTCTATCCAACTCTGCCAAATGGAGAGTCCTCCTGGTCCTATCCCTCAAAAACTGCGGAGAATAACGTGGTGTTACCGTAATGTCATGATGTTATAGCCTTTCTTTATCTAAAAAAAACAAGGTGAGGATAGAAATACTGGAAATAAATAATTTTAGCTCTTACATGTCCATTTGACATGACACTTGTGAAGCTTTTAAGTTTATTATTATTTTTATTGTTTCAGTATTTAGGTTTAGGTGTTTAATGCCTATGTATGAAGGGCACATTGCGTTCAAAATCTGCAAACACACAGGAAGACTGATGTTAAGTTTCAGATTGTGAGTCTCACCTCTTCACATAGCAGCAGCGGACAACGTAAGTGACACAGTTTCTTCCCGTTGACACAGCGACAGGACAGGCAGCCCTCCTCCCACTCTGCTCCAGCCTGGCACACATAAAACACACAATATTTACATCCACGTAGCAGAGCAAGACTTTTCAAAAACTGGTAATGCTATGGTGCCTTGTTAGTCTTTCTGTCATAATAATGTCTGAGCTCGTTTGGCGCTGATTAAGAGCAAATTATCACAGCTCTGGATGTATTTCTTCAGCTGATCAATTAAAGCTGCTGCACCCATATGCATAATTTAGTTTTTGGTGGTCTGTTATGATGCTGTAATTACAATAACACATTATGCAGGCTATAGATTACGTCTTTTGTGTGTGTGCATGTTAACTATAGGATCTATTAACATGGCTTACCCTTTACAGCACCATCTAAGGACCTGGAGGGAAATTCATGAGGTAGTTGTTGAGAAACCTGGCTAGGGTCTTTATATGGGCACCCAATTCTAAACCGTGAGCGAAATAATATACAAAGAAAGAAATAATGAAAGGAAGAAAGAACGAAAGAGAGAGAGAGGACCGGACGCTCTAGACTGTAAAACATAGAATAGGGACCAGTGATAGATAAAGCTGAGGATAAGAAAGAACAAGAAGGAGACAAATCAGGTGGGGAAGGGCAGGAGGCGACAGCAATTGCCTATGTATGATTAATTCTTAGAATCCCATAATATCCCCTCCATCATAAATAATTCCTGGCAGGCTGGCAGAGTTGCAGTCCGAGTGCCGGCTTTCTTTCCTACATAATAGATGAGGCTGAGGGCTTCAGAGGCATTGTCGCGTAATGTGGCCTGCAGGGCATGACAGTCATCTTTTAAAAAGCCATTCTTTATCAGTAAATAACAGGGAGGGAGCCAGAAACACACTGATGGTTCACGTCAAACAAAGACCACAAAGAGGCGGGCACAATAGCTACGAGCATTTGAGTTTACCCAGGTTGTGTTTACCTCCCACAGGACGCCCTGGTCATTGCAGGGGCAGAGAGCGGGGATGACACACGCGCCGCCCTCCGTGTTCCGGTAGAACCCCTCCTGACACATGCAGCCCTCAGCCAAACGGCTGCAGTTGACAGGAGGGGAGTAAATGTCCTGGCAGCTTCTTTCACACAGGGGGACCTCTTCGGACGCACTCCTCCGCCACTGCTCCCCGACAGGACACTCTGTTCAGGGCAGGGGGAAATAAGGAGGAGGGATGGGCAGATGGAATGGGTATTGTGATGAAATGGTCAAGTACAGGAAATCAAAAGAGTATGGGGAAAAGGTGTGAATAATTTCCATGCTCAGGTGATCATTTGCCGAACCCCTCAGCTAAACAGTCTTAAAGAAAAGGAGTCAATCTTTCTCTCTGATCAGCAATACTTTCATTTTATTAATCATTTATTCCTGGGGTTACATAGCATGGATCAGTGGTTCTAAAAGAATTCAGAATTAAATAAATACTTTTTAAAAAAGTGAAAGGGAAAAAAAATCTAATTCTGATAAAAGGTTGAAATCTAAGATGGCCTTAAATCTAAAAATGTTTCTGAGAATAAAGGGAAACAAATTTTACCCAGAATAAACAAAAAAATAAAAAAATTAATAATTCTAATTATTATGTCACAAAGTGGGTTAATTACAAAAACTAATCCACTTAGAATTTAGTTTATGGAGAATAACAAATTTTTGTCATTTTAAAGAGGTTGCATCATGTTAAACAATGTAGAATTCAAAGCATTAAAATCCTGAAAATTAATTGATATTTGGTTGTGATCAGTGCAGATGTTGGTTTGAAGCATTGATAAGTAAAAATGCAAAATTATTATGTTACATTTTGTGGCAATTTCAAGAAGGGGATGTTTTACATCCTGAAAGAGGATAAGTGTACAGCTTTGACAAGTTTATGATCATCCCACTCACCGCAGTCGGGGGCAGTGCAGGCCGTGGTCCGCTGGTCGGGGCCCTCACATGGCGCCCCCTCATACTGGCTGGACTGCAGGATGAATCTAGTGGAGCTCTGCTGCCCTGTACCACAACTCGCAGAGCAAGGACTCCACCGAGACCAGCTAGACCACTGGCAGTCCACTGTTAGGGGACAGGGTATGAGAGGTCTATCAACATGCAGGAAGGCGGCACTATTTCATAGCTCGCCAAAATAAAACTAAAATGTCAAGTTTTATTCGATTGAACGCTTTTAGTCTTCAACGGAACAAAAGGCACAATTTATTTCATGATTGTGTGCATTACAAAAAACCTCCTCATTAGTGCTTTATTTTTATCACCTCCGCCATGTTTGCGTTTGTCCATCTGTTTATCTGTTTATTTGCTTTTGAAAAGAAAAATAAACAGATAAATTTGCTTTTGAAAAGAAAACAAATAAACTGCAGTACAGATTTCTTTGAAATTTTACCCAGATGTCAGTTTTAATATACCCTAAAAGAGATTAAGGTTGTTGACATTAAGGGTTTTTACAGCATTTAAAATGAAATAATAAGCCGTTTGGAGTAATGACGTTACAATATGGCTATATAAATCTTTTAGAATTTTCTATGGAGGTGGTTGTGGCCTCAGTTTCAAGAGTTCCTTTGATTCCTTTGAAGTCCCAGAGGGGGAACATCAAAGGAAGGGGGCTGAATAGAAACACGGAAGTGAAAGGCGCAGCAGACAACCGGCTACATAGTATTTTAGTATTACTTAGTACTTACTTACTTAGTTAGTTAGTTAGAGGGTATGTTTGATTTGTCGGTAGATTTAGAGGCTCACAATAACTCAGACATAAATCAAGAAATCAGTATAACTGTCCCCTAAACCGTGGCGACCATTGCAGCCATGGCGGAGGTTTGCGCTCTCTCAGTGCTTTTTCTAGTTAATTAGGATGTTTTTGAATTACTATTACTGCTGTATCAATGTGATTCTATGTCTCTGCTTTAGATGTTAAAGGTTGAGGTGTCACCTGTCCTGTAAGACCCATTTGTCTGAAAAAGTCCACATTTCATAAGATCATCCTTATGTTAAGCTTTCTGACAATGCATTTGCAGACAGATAGAAATGTTTTTTGTTTTTTTCATTAAAATGAATTTGGAGAATTTTCAAAAGCCTGAAAAAAAACCCGTAACCTGTATGTCCGTATGATCTGCATCTACAAGTGTTCCTGTTTGGAGTAGATGTCCTCTACATGTGTCAGGCCCTTAACAGCTGTCTAGTTGGCACCCCCCCCCCCTCTCTGTGTTGGCTCTTAATAAAAGGACTGGGGTCAGGTAGACAGGAGTCAAACCACCAGCTGTCAGCCATCATCATTATGCAGCTCCACTTCAAACACTGTTTGCTCTTGGGATCCGGCCCCTATGGTATGACAGCCTGTAGAACATATCCCATATATTCTGATTGCATATAAAGTTTTAAGTTTAATAGTTATGTTGAATTGGAGAAATCTAAACTCAGTATTTGGTTAATTGTTGTTTTTTTTAATTCCACTATATTTACACAAATCATTTTATTAAATCAAGGATGATTTATTTATTTATTATGTGTTCTGAACTGAACTTGTCATATTTAAATGAAGTTCAGTTCCAATCTCAAGAAAATACTAAATGTACCCAGGGGGAAATTTAAATGTACAGAGCTGTCATAAAAAACACACTAATGCCCTGAAACAACGTAGAAAACAAAAAACAAAAACACACTTCAGGACTAATTGAACACATAAAGAACACATAATGACATCACTGGAGCCGATAGTTCAGTCTAGAACCCAGTCTGAGTGTGTTTGTGTTGGTGTGTGTGTGTGTGTGTGTGTGTGTGTGTGTAGGTTCAAGGAGTTGGCTAGATTGTTAAGCAGAGAGAGAAAGGGATGGTTGGGATCAGAGGAACAGCACAGCTTTAGGTACAACAGTAATTCTATGGCTTGTCTCTAAGATTGTTGATCCTGTAGTTGTGTAGTTGTGTAGGCTGTGTATCTCAAATCTGTGCTCTGTTGAGAGGCGCTGCTGTTCCCCCAAGAGTTCCATTTTAAAGTAGCAACGTGTAAAATTTATTGACATCTAGCGGTGAAGCTCCAGATCCCAGAATCTGCAGTGCCCTTCAAGAGCTACTGACAATCAAATACTATGTTTTGGTAATAGACCGTCATCGGGCAAAAATAATACTAGACCTAAGACCGGTCTAGTACTAAAACATCCCAATAAATATTATTCTGCAAGTTAGACAGTGCGCAGGAATGTCTTATCTGCAAAGCCTTCAAGTTTCAAAATGATCTCATGTAAGATAACTAGTGTTATTTTAGCACTTTGACATTTGATCCAAATGTAAAGTGCGTTATAAATTAAATGTATTATTATTATTAGCATTATTTGTTCAGCATTATAGTAGCGTTGGCATTCCCCCCAGAGGTCTGTCCTTCCACCCCAGAGAAAAGGAAGAGAGGGGGAGGCAAGCTTTAAGTCCATTGTCCCAGGAAGCAATCAGGATCTTAGCGAACATTTCCAGAGCCACAAATCGCCGTCACAGACTTCTGCCATGGAATTTTCCCTCCCTTGCCATGAGGCTACCCCTTCCCCATCAGGTGGAAAATTGTTATCCAACAACTTATTAATGATCTGTTTCCCCCCTCATTGGATTGATTGTGGCATTTCTTCATCATCTTTTTGCCATTTCAAGCTGAAAATTTGAATAGTTATCTCTAGATCCAGTGTTCGGTTTGACACAAACTTCAATGTCAGAAAAGGAAATTTTGCTGAGGAGCGGCCCTCCCATTATGTGTAGCCAACCCTTTGCCCACGGAGGGGAAAATAGTGATCAAGCAACAACTTGGCGAGCGCTTGTTTCATTTCCCCAGGAGG
Organism: Lophius americanus; assembly: GCA_037951165.1. Classification (NCBI taxonomy): domain Eukaryota; kingdom Metazoa; phylum Chordata; class Actinopteri; order Lophiiformes; family Lophiidae; genus Lophius; species Lophius americanus. The sequence continues at coordinate 6,290,618 of JBBDHG010000015.1, read as the reverse complement.
CAGCACGGTCCTTCATCCCCAAACCTTTCCAAGCCAACTCAGAGCCAGTTGCAGATAATCATTGTGAGGGAAACGCCCCCAGTGGAGAGCATTGAGAAAATGTGAAAAGCCTACTTTAGAGCCAGCTTTCAGTTTTTACATAAGTGTTCAGACCATGACAGCAGGAAGTTTTGAGTTCCAGTTGGCAGAAGCTGTGAACCACCTTCACCATTGAAGCCTGCCCAGAGCTGTAGGCGGCGTACCGCCACAGAGGAAATGCACCAGGAAGATGTCCCCTGTGCACATTCTGTTGAAATGTAACCAGAAAGAAACTTCTTCTTCTTTGTTGGTTCTTAGCAACGAAGGTTTCCTCTTCTTCTTTCTGCCACATGAACCTAAAAACATGTTCTCTAGCGTATGTCCTTTCAGGCTACTGTACAAACATGGCGACACAGCATGTGACGTGCTTCCTCTGTAGGTATGAAGAATTCTTATCCTCTGATTACGAGAACAAAAATATAGATACAAAACATATTACAGTAGTAGTGAGCAATCTCTTTGTTCGATTTAAAGAGATCCTCCTAAATTGCACAGAATGCCCCATTAAGAGTAGAATTAAATATGCTGCTCGGACGATGACAGATATGATATGGGTCGAATCACAGAGTTGTTCACACATCTGAGAGTCTTATAAGGATTTAAGTGGTTGAACTTTGTGACAATGGTCTCCACATTAGCTTTCCCCCTCTCCCTACTAGCAGGGGAAGGACGACAGCGGCCGGGTCAGGGTCTTTGTCGGCCATGATTGATGTGAATGTCGCTCAGTTATTTGAACCAACTGTCGCAGCAGCAGCTGCTCCTGACTATAGATAGGTTAACATATCTATCATGGTCCTGACATTTCAAGCAAAGATTATTGTTGTTGGTCATGACTAAAACAGTGTGTTTGGTAAGAGCAGCTGCAGCGGAGCATCACTCACCATCACACAGCTCTGAGGTGCAGTTTAACACTCCTCCCTGGCACACACTGGAGAAAGTTAGAAGAAGTTGAGGGAAGTGAGACGAGGCACAGAAGCAGTGAGGCTGATATACTTGAACAGTGAAACGTTGAGCATGCATGAGGCCATAAAGCTGAATGCATCAATCCATATTAACAGAGTATCAAAACCGCAGCCAGGGAGACGAAATGACTCAAGGAATGACTCCAGCATGCCACAATATCTGTTACAGGAGATATCATCACGGCTAAAAGGACTGCTGTTCACTTTAAAGTGGGGGCAAGGCAATTAAACTCTTCAAAAATGAACTCAAAGGTGATCTTAGGAGCATTTGTTATTCATGAATATCACTATCAAATTAAATTTGGGATTATGCTACACAGACCAGAAATGCTTCTGCTAGTCAAACTTTCCAGCTGCTACAGTGAATTTACTATACAACAGATTGTTACTTCTATCCTTAGGCTACATTAAAATGTTATACATTTAATAAAATACACATTCATTAGTTTGTTCTACTACTTACCAGTGTGGGGTAGAAATTTGTGAGATGTACGTTTAAAGCTATGCTTTGCATATCTTTCCTCAAACCAACCAATTCTGACATATTTAAATAATAATTACAATGAGGTCAAGGATACAAGTGACTGAAATGAACTTCTTTATACATTCAAAAAAAATCGGAATAATTCCCAGTAAAAAAAGAGCGGCTGGGATAGCCAGAAATAAAACATGTAAAATATATAGTGACCATATTCCAGAAATGACTTTAAATGACCATAGAATACAAGTATAATCTGAACCTGTATATGGCTTCTATGGAGAGTACGTACAATTACAATCAATTCCAACTACCCCTTGAAATCAGTATTTTTTTTACAAATATTTAAACAACGGTATGTTCCTGCTAAATGGGTTAAGTTTTTTTTTTGTAAATCAATATTTGCATACCAGCAAAATCTGTAATTTAGATGGAAAAATACTTTTGTGGCAATAACCTGCTTGTGATATTATGGTATTTTCTGTTAATTTTCTGAAAGTTTTTATTTTCACAGTAGGATCGTTTTTTCCAAATTTTCGACTGTAAAAAATGAATTAATTTACTGTTTCTTAATCAAAGGTAACTTATCCAATGCAGGGATATATTGTTTCGAATTTTGCGGTCTTTTGTTGTTGCCATTTGACAGTTTTTTTTACCATCATTTCTATGGACAATTTTTACATGGTAAGGGGACTGGCTCATTCACATCCAAAGGAGCCAGTAGATCCTCAATTCACTGGAGGGACTACATATCACATCTGGCCTGGGAACGTCTCGGGATCCTCCAGGATAAGCTGGAGAGTGATGCTGGGGAGAGCGATGTCTGAAATACCCTTCCCAACCTGCTGGCACCACAACCCCACCCGGATAAACGGCGGAAAATGAAATAAAAAAAATACAATCAAACCATATACATCAAGTTTTAATTCCTGAGCATAGGGGATCAGAAGAATTGCATACTGGTTGTTCATATTTATGGTGATCACATCATCTTTTATCCTTATGCCCAAGTTGGACCACCAATTTTGGCGTTAGGACCTCCATCAAACTTTCCTCAGACTTCAACCTGCCCAGGCATAGAGTCACGGCTCGCCTGTGTTTTCCTGTCTCTCCATCTGTCTCCTCTCCACTTATCCTTCTTTATGTTAGTGTGTCTGGGTTGGGTTCCACACCTGTTCTCCATAATATATGCAGAAGAACCTCGTACAATTCCTTGTAAGATTATACAACTTCATAGGTGGCACCTATTTCGACCGATTTTGCCGCCTATTTTTGCTCATTGCATTCATTACTTGAGATTCGCTCCTGCTTAATTACCTAATATAGTCATTAATGAGGTAATTAAGCATCTAATAGAAGGCAATTTTTCAACTATAAATTGCCTATCTCTTACCAACAGACAATACAGATTAATTTAAAAATAATAAGCACAATCTGACCATAAACATATATTTTAGTTACTTAAACTTTAAAATAGTGGTGAAAGATAAGAAGAGGAATGATGCATTATAAATTAAATGTATTATTATTATTATTATAATAGTAATGGCAATGATTTTTTTTAGTGGAAAATGCATGATGTGTGACATTTAAGGTGCAATAATTTAGTGGCATCGTGCGTTGAAATATTAGACTGCAACCTATACTGAACCTCAGATCATCCTTCCTGATCTAAGAATGTAGGGTGGCCTTCAAGTGTCAAAATGACGTCATCGTCTTTGACCACATCTGGTGTCCTGTTAAGTGATGAGGTTTCTTTAGATAGACATATTTAAAATTCATATTCAGTTAACTATTCTTTAGGTTAAAGCTTGGATGTAAGATAACATATAACTTTGTTGTTTATATTTACCCTGCTAGTTCTAACTTGAAATGATTAAAATCTAAAGGAATGCAGGGGAATACTCATTATGCAGTCCAGACTGGGTGTTACAGTGAGCACCTAAGAAGTTACAAATATGGCAATTCATGGTCTATTTCGTATGGACAATCAATTTTGTCAAGTTCCAATAGGAAAAATGAGCGACCGAGAAGAAATTTGGATTAGTGTTAAAGCATTAAGCCACAAGAAATATTTTCTTTGGGTCATTTATTAATTTCATATCTTACACACTAATTTTACCATAAAATAAATTGGTAAATTTGATTTTAAAAAAACCCAAAACAGACTAAATGGACACTATTTCGTAGATTTTCTTTGGCTTAATCAAGTTACATAATTGTGTTTATTAAGTCCTCACATGCTTTAACAAGCCGATTTGGACGTTCTCTGTATCTATCCTTAATGCGTCCACCTTGGTAGCCCCTTTGACCTATGGTGTGCCTCAGGGCTGCATCTTTGGTCCCTTACTCTTTAGCCTGATTTTTTTTTTTGTTGTCATTTTTGTCCTGCCAGAGTATATAGAGCATTATAGGTCTCTGATAATGGCAGAATCTTAAGAAATGATTTGAGAAATATGCTCAATGTGGTAAATATGGTCTATTTTAAAGAAATTAGTCTCTTTATGATTCTTTATGATTATGTTATTAACTAGGTTAGAACCACAAAATAAATAATTCCAGGTCACTGTTGTTGTTTTTTCCTATTTAGTTAGTAAAGTAGTTGAGAGAAATCAAGGAAAGTCAACGCAGCGTGAAAAGCTTAAAAAAGGAAATTAACATCATCTTGTCTTTCAGTCTGATATTCAACTCAAAACAAACACCCATAGCACCCCCATATGTGTCTTTGGTGGGAAAGAAATTGCACATTATTCTGAAGTGTTCATATTTTTTCTGCAGAATGTCCGATAGTCATGCAATAAGACTTTACATTAGTTTCTCTTTGCTTTCACTGTTGTCAAAACTGTCATGTTGGCACTATTTGCAGAGACATTATGCATCCATCCCCTACAGATCCAGCTCCTATGGTTAAAGAATAGTGTGCTCAAGTGAGTACAGTGTATTACCATATGTTGCAGAGGTACTGAAGGGCTGTCCCAGCTGGCAGCAGAGCTTCTGAGATCTCCTCAGAGCTGACAGTCAAGTTTTGGTATCCGACAGGGAGGGAGAGCGGCGAACAGGGACAGTCGGCGATGGGAACACAGGAGTTTCCCTGCAACACCTGGAAGAGAGAGTCAAGAAACAGATCCAAACAAAAGTAAAATATTACACTTATCTAACATTCACATACACTGTCCAGACCTGTCCAGGAGGGCAGGCACATCCAGGGGTGCAGGGTCCAGGTAAACACTGAGTTTGTGGCCACAGGTCCTCACAGATGTACGGACAAGAACCAGAACAATCAGTGAACATCTGCCCACTGGGACACTCTGCAAAATAGATCAACAGAAAATGAGTTATCTCTAAAATATATTATATATATAAATACCGAAACAGATGTGTATTTATTTTCTCTAAAGAATCCAATTGGGTTGGATCCAAAGCAACTGGACTACTGTTTTGGCTTGAATATGTTTAACCTCTCATCCAAAACTTCATCTGTTTTAACTGCCTGGTGGGGAGTCAGGGATTTTATACCTCAAGTAAGTGTTGGTACATAGAACGTTTTTGGTAGTGAATAACTAATGTGGGTGGTTATGAGTCACCAGGAGTCATTAGGAACAGAGGGTTTGTGATTTTCTGCAAGGGTGTCATGTGAGTCGTTAGCATAATGTGACTGCAGGTGTGGACGATGGCGAAACCATCTTAGGAGAGATGTCAAACTGCATTGTATGTCGGTGCTAGGTAGTGACGTGGACTCACGCCCCTGTTTGGAGAGGATTGCTCCAGTTTCACATAGATGACTTCCTTATCTCCTCTCTCAAACCATCTATCCTCTCTTTCAAAAATGTGAATGTTGTTGTCCTCAGAAGAGTGTGTCTTGTCCTTGAAATGCAAGAGAACTGCTGAGCTGGCTCTCCTGTGCTGGACAATGCGCCTCTGAAGGGGTTATTTGGACACCCAATATACAGAACCATGCACTCATTGCTGCATTGAACTGCAAAAAACACATTGCTGTTTCTGTCTGGGTGTCCTGTCTTGGGGTGAACCAGTTTTTGTCTGAGAGTATTTCAGGGTTTGAAATAAATCAAAAAGGTCTAAAGACATTGGGTGTTGAGTGTTTGATAGAGTCTGTGAATAATGTCTAATGTCTATTGAATCTGCATGTAAATATTTAAAATGGAACTGCTTAAATGTGCTAAATGAATTTCGGAAGGATAAAGTACTGCATCATCTGCATATCAAGCAGCCTATGTCATCTGAAAAGATTAGCTCAGGAACGTTTGAGGCCAAACCTTTGACTACATTTTCTGAAAAATTATCTGCAGGCGGGTTACAAATTTTAACCTCACCACTCTGAAGCAAGTTATTAATATTGTTTTAGTCAAGTGTATTTCACCTTTATGTCATGGGTTTATGTTGAGTTTATCATTTCTTGTTTTACTTTGAAGGTCTATTCCTGCATTTCTGTGTCACTGAACCTCACAAGTATGAGTGTTGTCTTGTTTTACTACTATTTTAAAACAACCCATAATATGGGGGTGGAACAGAGGATACTTGTCACCTTAACATTTGCCATCCTGGCTACATATGGAAAAGGGATAGGGTTTATAAGATTTTTCAAGCTTGAGAAAATTAAACTTGTCACCAATCATTTAAATGTTATGGGACATTTCTTATACAGCTTTTTCCTTGAACTCATCTAAGTTCTCATCTAAAAACGAAGTCGTATCTCTCAGCTTTTTGTTGCTTTCAATCCCCTTTATGTAATATTCAATAATATTAATGCTCCTGTATTAAATTTAACCAGTTCTGATAACATAATTGAGCAATTTGATATAAAAATATTTTTAATGTTGATCTATTTCGCCTTTGTATAACCTGATCAGCAAAGTTCCAATTTTTATCTATGTTGTGTAATTTCAAATACAAAAAAAGGGGAAACTATGTTCAAAAGCAAAAACTATCAACATGATTTTTTTTTAATTACCATAAACTCCTGATGTAACATATACTTAATATTTTATATTACAGCTCTCAGACAAAGAGGGTGTATTTAAAAAAAATAATTATTCAGATATGTGCTCAATGTGGTCCTTTCTGTCTGTTAAGTATCTGCCATAATGGGATCTGTTTTAAGTCTAGGTCTACTAGATCAGTCAGGATGTCTAAAAGTAAGAAAATACTGAGAAAAATTGAATCTATAATATTTCAAGATGTCCTAAACATATTATAATATATATTATAACACGATAAACGTTACATAAAAACGTGTTGTTTACACCTCTCACGGACATTATAGCTCAAAACTTGGACCAACGGACTTTTTATAGTCTACATACCTATATCTACATAACTACCCCTCTGTGCTTCAAACTGTTCTCCCATGTCCTTAATATTTTCTTTTCTTTCTTATCTGTTTACTTCAAGCACCATCGGCAACAGCCCTCCAAATTGTCAGTTGTTGTGTGTTTGGCCGATTTTCTTCAGTTTGATTTGTGATTTAATATGCCGTATTAATAATACTGGATAAAAATGATATCACCACTCAATTGTTATTTCTAGCTATAACACAGGTATAACGTTTATTGGTAGAAATGTAAACTGCAAATGCTGCATTTGTGTACCCGGCAGGCAGCTGTTGGTGTTGCAGACAGTGTGTTGTTCTAGTGGTCCAACGCATGCCCCCCCGCCAGCTTCAGGCTCTCTAAGGATCGTCTTGTTCCGCATTGACAGTCCACCACCACATGTGACGGTGCATTCACTCCAAGGTGACCACTCACTCAACAAACATCCCACTGCAGAGAGATGGGGGAGACACATGGATAAGAAAGAAAAGAATGAAGATTTGACAGCATTAAGGTAGAAATCACATGATACATGCACATTGGTACATATTCAGTGTCAGACCTGGACAGGATGGTAGATCACAGCTCTCTGTCTGCTTAGTGTCAGTACAAGAAGGACCACCCTCTGAGTCCTGGCAGAGACGTGTTCTTGTCTTAAGGCCATGCCCACAGGAGGCTGAGCAGGCGCTCCATGGACTCCACGGCTCGAACACCGGACAGGGGAGCTTGGTGCACACCAGAGTGCCATTCTCACACACGCTGCAGATGCAGAGTTACACTGGATTAGAACATGCCCTTGACTCTCAGAATTTTCTACCCTATGCTAATTTGATAAAACTTCAAAAAGTTCAAAGTCCTGTTACTTATGTTAGAGACTAATGATGAAAAATGTTTATTGAAGAAAAAAGTTTCAACACTAAGAAGAGAAAATGACGAGATGACGGTAATGTCATTAAATGTAACCTGTGACTAAAACAACATGCAAAATCTAAACAAAGATGTACACGAAAAATATCTACACACTTTTATCAGGTTCTGCTGATTCTTCCAAGCCCAGCAGCAGATTCTGCTCCATATTTGACAATTGGACACTAAATGTATATATTGTCATTGTTTTTATTGTTTGTACTATTATTAATGCACCTATTTTTGTATTTACATAATAATTACATAATAAAACATCTATAAAGCTTTGTATCTATCTCTCGCTTATATTCTTTTTATCATATCCCCGAAAAGTCGAGTATATTATGGATATCCTCAACTTTGGCTATTCGTTTTAATGCAATAACCCTATAACTTTTCCATGGATATCTTTTTCAAATTTAATATCCACATCCACCTAACTGTTAGGAAGAACTGGTTTGATTTTGGGAAGGATTGGTTGTATGTTTTTGACACTAAGGCAAGCTTTATGTCCAAAAGTTTTTGAGCCATAGTTTCTCAACTTTTGATACGTTTTAGTCCAAATGTGGTGCATATGAATCCACCTGAGAATATTTTTCCTCCATACATCATACTTTACACTAAAAGTTCATTTTTTAGTTACTAGAGAAAGATTTTTTGGACGTTTAGTTTGAGGAGTTCATCAGGGGCATTTCTTACACAACTTATTGGATTGGGAGCTTTTGGTGATTTATTCTTGCTGTCGGGAATGACATCATAGGCCTTATTACACATAGCATTCGCTCACATCCACATCAACACAAGTATAATATTTCAGTTCCAACTGTTGTCGTCATTGGTCTTATTCTACAGCAATAAAGCCTGTTACAGAAAATAAGGAAAGTAGCAGTTCCATATTTTGTGACAGACAATAGAAATGACACAGTGAGATAGAAAAATGTGAAACCTCAATTTTGAAGCTGAGATTTCAGAATGAAAACACGACATCTTTTCTCTTTCTCAGGCTATTTCCATCAAAAATTAAACATTATGCAATGTAGGGGGATAAATCTAGTTCAAACAGTGTATTATTGAGATTGAGGATCTGAGCTTGAATTACATAAAATCCCCATCTAAAATGCAGACTGCAAAACTCAAGCCAATGTCACAGCCGGAAACATCAAGTGAAAAGACAAAAAATCTGCCTGGTGAGAGACAAAGATTTAATTGATCATCAGATCAGATTCTTTCTGCAAAGCAGCCTTGTAATCACTCAACCTGAGGAAAAATAAGTCCAAAAAAATAAGAATTGAATCGATTAGAAAGCACAACGCGAGCGCAAACCTCCATCAAGGCATTACCGATAGTAGAGCTCAGATTGTGTGGTCCTGAAATGATGTCACCAGAATATAATCATCTCTAGGATGTGAAAAAATATGCCTCTAGGGTAAAACTTCATGCAGATTTGTCCATTAATTTAGGTTTTATTAAAAAAAAACTTCCATTCGTGCTCTTCAACAATCTCACAATGGATAAAAGAACATTCTCCTTGGTGGACGTAATAAGGACATTGGTCACAGAACTACGATAGAAACATCACTGGTTCTCACCAGGTGTTGCAGTCGACCGAAAGCTCGTCTCTGGGGATGTACTCCAGTGTTCCGTTTCCCGATGGGATGCCACAGCGACATTGTGTTAACGACACACATCGGCCATCCTGCAACAGCTGCCCCTCTGGACACCGACAACCTGGGAAATCGAAAGAAAAGAGAAGAAAATTAAATAGCAAAAGAGATTTTTTTTAGACTAGAATTCATTGGTGGAAGCAAAGATTACCTGGGTGACAGTCTCCTTGGAGACACTGCACATGCTCCCATAAATCAGTGCAGCTGCGAGGACATTGATTAGCACAGTTCTCTAGGTAGGTTCGCCCCCTGTCCTCACAGCGCTCACCTAAGAAACCAGGAAAAATCAATGACTCCCACTCTGCATAAAAAAAGGTGTTTGCATGGTGTAGTGTAGAATGAGCCTTAAGATTTAATCCGGACCTCTCTGACTTGTCTCTAAACATACCTGGGCAGAGTCCCGTGTTGCAGCTCTGGCTCTGGGTCTGCTGGCTCTTGCAGCGGGGTCCAGGAGGAGAGGCCAGAGGCCGTCTGTAACGCTGCCTGACTCCACCGCTGCAGGGGTCGGCACAGGCTGTCCAGGAGCTCCACACACTCCACTGACACAAATCTAGAAGGGCAGAAGGACCACCATCCAGGATCAGGTCTGGTGTCACTCTAATTACAACGATCAGCCATTGGATCTATAAGCCATGAGACACATATCATGAGCACTGACACAGCATCTGTCAGTGGGTGGAATATATTTGTCGGGAAGGGAACATTTTGTCTTGAAGTTGATGTGCTGGAAGCTGGAAGAATGGGCAAGCAACAGGATGTGAGTGACTTTGACAAGAACCGTATTGTGACGGCTAGACAACCCGATCAGAGTATCTTCTGCCAGACCTGCTGGTCTTTCCGGGATAATTCAAGTATGCAGTGGTCAGTACTTTCCAAAATGATACATAAAATGTACAGTAAAATATCAGCTGCTGTGGCTGCCAGAATTTCACGGTAAAAATATGTTGAGTATGTACACAATATTACTGTTAATTATCACAAAGAACAGATATACTATAAACCTTTTCTCAAAGTTATTAAATAAAATAACACTCAATTTTTTTTTAAAAACACATTTAAATCAACAGTATTTCACATATTCTGTATTTCTATTGTTTCATTAAGGTACACTCTCGCTAAATGAATTGATAATAATTATAATTTTTTTTAGTGTACAGAAACCAGAAGTCAAAAATATACAAAAATGCATTATCTATTTAAGATATAATATCGGTTATGTATTAGTCTCAATTTCTTTTAATTTACTGTCAGTTTAAGTAATGTCCTTGTTAACAGGTTTATAGTGTATAACTTTTCTCATGGTTATTTACCATAACATGTTCTACACGGTGGACATTTCTTTTACAGTAAAAGTCTGGTAAGCACAGCTGGCAATATTTTACTGTAAATTATACAGATTTATTTTTATAGTGTATGCAAGTACAAGTGATGAATGAATAACGGGGTCAGGGACTCCCACGGCTCATTTATGCATGTGGGTACCACAGCTTCTGTGGGAAGTACTGGATAAAGAAGTCTGATCCATGGAGGATCCATCTCATAACTTCCAGTGTTTGAAGGATGGGTGCAGCTGTAGCGCCACTGATCATCCCCACTGATAATAAATCCAAAAATGTATTGTTTGTGGGTTTATTTAACATCAGGCTGCTCAGATGCTTGACTACTATTTCAGGAGTTAGATTTTTTCCATTTATTCACAGTAAACAGTTTTCTTCCCGCTGGAGAGGTTTCAGACATCTGGACTGACTATGATAAAGTGCAAGACTTCAAATATTTGACATGCAAATCAAACGCAGGGTCCAATGGGTCCGGCGGTAATTCAGAGCTGTTCTCATTCAAATCCAAAGGGAAACAGGCGGAGGAGAATGGAGGTCTGATGGAATGAGTTGAGCATGAATCATTCTTTGCACAGACACAAACACCAAATCTAATCAACCTGATGTCTCCCTTCAGACACTTGGACATCAAAACCTTTCCCTTTTATTTCCCCGAATCCCCTTTTTCATTTTCACTAGTGGAATAATGGAAATAGAGCAGTAGTGAGGCAAAATACACCACTAACTGTCACGGTACAGATATTTTTAACTGCTCAGAGATTTTCTTGTATGCATTTCTTGTATCCATTGCCAGCACACTGTAGACAGACGGATGGAAGGATGGATGGATGGATGGATGGATGGAAGGATGGATGGATGGATGGATGGATGGATCGATATCCACACACAAAAAACATATTTCAATGGTTGGTTCTCAAGAACACTTCTATTCTTCAGCAGAGCATCTCTCAATAGATGGAATTATTAATATCATTAATATCATCATTTTCATAATCATAAAATGAAACTTTTCAGTGGACTTCAAACCTTTTTGGGGGGGGAATTTAGAATTTTCTGAATTTCTTTCTGTGAATAACCCTTGAATCAAAATTTAGAAATCAATTTGCTAAAAAAAAAAGAAAAAAAGATAGAATTCGTACGTCAAAGTCAGAATTAAAAGAGAAGATGGAAATAATTATTCAATATGTTGAGAAATATTATATTTTCTTTAATATTTGTTTATTTTTCTAGACTTTTTTTTTTGAAAGGAAAAAAGCCTTTGCAGAATAAAATCTGTGTGGCACTGCAAGGCATCCAGATTCTCATTCTGCATGCCGAGGCAGCTGGACAGGACAGGTTAAAAAAAAAAGGAGGCTAGGATTAGGCCTTTGGGCTTTATTCTGACTTAAAATATAATTTCAAAAAGTGGCTTTCATACATGTAATTCATCATAGATTTCATTAGGAAATACTAAGGATAAAATTTGCTTAATTGAAATTATGGTAGCATTGATTTATTAAATTAATTGTACTAAAATTATTTTAGAAATCATGTATGACTGATACTTTTCAAAATAATCCAGCTCCCTACAGTACTCCTTGGGGAAAAGCTGATTTTACCATTATCATTTAACATATCTTGTTTCTGACCAAAAATATAACATCAACATCAACAAAATCAGCTTAGTAAATGTTGAAAAATATTAAGAAGAATATTAAAACCAAGCAAGGCTGTAAAACAGACTAATGCTGCTTCTCAAGTTCATTATGAGAGATATTGAAGTCCAGCTAACTGGGTTCAGCATTAGCCTCCTGTGCTTCTGGTTTACTGTCTCTTATTAGTTTTTCCAATTATCCTTATGCATAAACAAATTAAATATACTTAAAATTTTCCTTGCATAGCAATTCAGTCATAATCTGGAATTCACGAGTTATCCACTCCTCCCCAGAGGAAGTCATGCTAAAGTTGTTCTCTTTTTTTTAGTGTTGCCCTGCTTGTCTGAGCACTGACTCATTCTCTGAACTCTTCTGCAAAGTATTAAACACGGCAAGTGAAACCCATATGGAGCTTAATTGTTCCCATTCATTATGTCTCCTCACAGAGGACTTAAAATAATCGGCAGGGATTTGCCAAACTCTGTCTGAGAGCAATAAAGGCAATAAAGATGAAAAACTTATTTATTTTCCAGTGGGACTAAAATCATTACCTCTGCAGATGTTGAGATCTGGACAGAGCCTATCCTCTACCAGTGGTCCTGGACATTGACTTTCCTCCTCATCTTTTGAGACCGGAAGACCTGAATCCAAGTCCAAACAGGCTCTGAAACGTGTCTGGATTGAGATCAGACTCCGGTCAGTGAGCGCTCCTGTCTGGATGGAGGTGGAGGGTAAACAGGGAGAGCATGGAGTCCACTCTGACCATTCACTGAGGATGACTGAAAGAAGATAAGAAGAAGCAGGATGATAGGTTGATGGAAGTATCCAACCAAGAGCTCTTCAGATTACTCTCTTTGCTCCGCTTTCCTACCTTCACACTCTCTCATGTCACATTGCAGGGTCCCAACATGGCAAAGGCTGTAGAGCAGAACAGAAGTGGTTATAAAGTTATGGCAAACGGAGACGTGGATCTTCAGTGATGGAAAAGTATTTAGATCCTTTTGTGAAAGTACTAAGACCACACTTTGAAAATAGTCCACAAGTATTCAAAACCTTTCTTTGCGTAAAAGCAGTGGTGATTAGAATCGACCTACATTTACACAAGTACTTAAGTGCGGAGCTCAGATACCTGTACTTTAGTATTTCCTTTTTATGCTCCTTTCTGCTTCTACTCCACTACATTTGTCTGAAAGCTGTAGTTACTAGATACTTTTGGATTACTCTACATGTTAGTTTAGACTAGTGGTTGTCGGATTTTTTGAATGATTATTTCAGACGTACCTCCTGATCTACTTAACGTCTTTATAAAGAAGAATCATGCTATAGTTTATCATGAAGTACTTGCATCTATCTGATTTTATTTAAATTATCATATTTAGAAAATGTATTTATTCAGAATTCTTACAATCAGCCAGAATCTGTTAATGTTTAATGCTCATAATTTGTGAGATTGGATTACATATAATTTTATAATTGTAGTATTGATCATTTTTTGTTTAAGTTAAAATCATTTGTTTCAAATTCATAGAAATTTTATATGTAATTAAAATACATAGATGTTAGTTTATTTATTTATTAGCACTTATGGACTAGTTGAGAGCAACTAGTACATACTCAAGTTCAAATTTGAGGTGGGGTATTTCCATTTCATACTACTACATTCTTCTACTCTGACAGCTCTAGTTACAAGTTACTTTCAGATTACAATTTCCATCCACTTCACGCAGAGATGTGTTGTTCTCACAGGACAGCAATGCCGTAAACAGATGATGATGAATCATGTTATGGCTTAAGCTACTCAACAGTAGTTGGTACTTTTACTGAAGTAAAGCATCTGAATACTTCACATATATATACTTCACCATCGACTAAAAGTATGTAAGTATTTTCAGCAAAATGTACTTAAAGTATTTAAGTAAAAGCACTCACTGTGCAGTTAAATGGTCATTCTTAGTACTTTACTATTATACTGGGATTCAATTAACGATTATTTGTTTTCTATGTTGCTCCCGTAGTTGTTAAAGTATGAGGTAATCTAACAATTTTATAATGTTGAGTACTTTAACCTATAGGATTATCATTACCATTGTAAAGCATCACTGTCCTGTGAAAGCTGTTTATCTCTAAAAAGTCCAGTATTCATGAGATCAGTCTTTTTCCAACTTTTGTAGGATTTTCCTTATAACACAAAACTGTTAATAACAATAATAATAATAATAATATGATCTTACAAAAAGAAACTTTTTCTCAATGAAATCCTTCAGTCTATCGATATAATTTAATATCAACATATTGGGAGAATTGTGGAATAAAAAGTAACTACAGCTTCGGGACAAATGTAGTGGAGTACAAGTAAAATAGTAGCAGAAAATGTAAAAAAATCAAATTGATGTGCCTCAAAACTTTAGTAAAGTACTGACGTAAATGATTTATTATCCATTACTGGGGGGGTAAACAAGTAGTGTATAAACAGAATAACAAATAGTGATTAACATGCATGAATTCACAAATACATTGGGCAAAAGCTCCCCTTATTGCATTGCATGTAAATTTGACAACAATTGCTGGTATAAATTTAATCTAAGATGCCCTTTATATGAGTGGAGACCGAAACTGAAAACAACAGACACTGTGTCATGGCTGCATGTGTTTCTAACCAGGTGCTGCAGCCTATGGTGACCGTGGCCCCCTGAGGGACGGTGACGGTAGTGGGTAGTCGTTCTGAAGCCTGGTGCTGCAGGTGGATGCAGCCACAATCCTCTGGGAGAACGCAGGTACCGTTCTGCTGCAGGAGGCTCTAGAGATGGAAAAACAAAGTGAAGAATAGATGCAGGTCAAAAAGATGTAGTATGGACTGGGTGCATTGCTCAGAATCTCCTTCAAGTAGAATGCAGCAATTTTTATAACACAATAGAAATTACTGTATTTTTTCAGTGAGTACGTATAAAT
Organism: Lophius americanus; assembly: GCA_037951165.1. NCBI lineage: Eukaryota > Metazoa > Chordata > Actinopteri > Lophiiformes > Lophiidae > Lophius > Lophius americanus. Next base: position 6,275,283 of record JBBDHG010000015.1, on the reverse strand, counting down.
ATATATTTTCCTTTTTATATTCTTATATAGTTGAAAAAAATGCAGTAAAAGTCTCGTGGAGAAGTGGGATTGCAAGAAAGATGAAGAAAGTTGGCATGCATGGAGACGGAGAAGTAGCAAAGGTGAAACGAGAATAGTTTTATGAGAACTTGGACACTAAAGAACAAGAAAAGGAAAGGTAGCGATTGGAAAGGCAGATAGATGGAGATGGGAGGGACGTGCAGCAGGTTAGGGTGTTGGATGGAGATGGAAATGTACTAACAAGTGAGGAGCGTTTGAGGACAAGATGGGAAGAGTAAAGAGAGAATGAGTACGGTGGATAATATGACAATTGTAAATCAAAGGATGAGTATGATTGAAGTAAGAGCAGCTTTGAGGAGGAAGAGGTATGAAGGTATCAAGGAGAGAGGGCAGTGGGGTATTTAACTAGATTGTTATACATCGTATTTGGAGAGTCAGGGGATGCCTAAGGAATGGAAGAAAAGTCCTGTATACTGGTGCAAATTTTCAAGAACATGGCTGATGTGCAGAGCTGTAGCAACTACGGAGGTATAAAGCTGATGAGCCACACAATAAAGATCTGGGAAAGAGTACTTGAAACTAGGAAGTAATGAAAGCCAGGTTAATAAAAGAGGTTATTATTTGTGAGCAGAAGAATGGCAGAAGTATGGTTTCATGCCAAGAAAGACCAATACAGCTGTGATGTTTGCTTTGAAAGTGCTGATTGAGAAGTCTAGAAGAGGCTAAAGGGCATTGGCAAATTTAAATATGGGCGACATGAGCAGCACAGAGGTGTATAATAACCAATTTTGCAGTGCAAAAATGTGCAAACCCTTACTTTAATAGTTATGTCATTTTAATATTTTTAATTTGACAACACAATCAGGATATTAACCCTGGAACTGTATTAATGCAGAAAGTCATGTGACATCTTTCAAACCAAGTAAGCCTTCTGTGATGTCTAAGTTACACAACATTCCATTAATTTCTTGGATTCTTCTATGATGGCATCAGCCATCTTTTATCAAACCAAATCATACAGGAGGAGACTCAACAAGCTGGCCAGAGACCTGGGCCGACAAGTCGACTCAGTGGAGATGGTAGCGTTTCTGTTGGGAGCATGTCTCACATCATCCAGCACACACTGACTGCACTGACATGCCCTATCAGCGATGACTGAAGGAAGAAAAATGCAGATCCTATTCATCTATTTAACAAACACTGCTCTCTGTAAACTACATCATCCAATATCAACCCAATGCTGCATTAAAATATTTCTCTGCAATAACTCTTAGTGTGTGCAGAATTATTCTTAGTATGACTGTTAAATATGTGCAACAATTATAATAATACATTTAATTTAAAACGTACTTTACATTTGGATCAAATCTCAAAGTGCTACAAAGTAAAAGCAGATAAAAGCATCAATAAAAAATATAATAATAATTATAGAAAAATAAGACCAAAAAGTAGCAATGTTAATTAAAAGTTATAGGTTCTGCTAAAAAGGAAAGTTTAAGACCTTTTATAAATGTGTCAGTCGTCTGTGGAGCCCTCAGATGGTCAGGGAGGGCATTCCACAGACAAGGGGCAGCAGAATAGCTGCCCCTATGGTGCTGAGATTAGTCTGGGGAAGGATGAGGCGGTATGAGTGGGTAGAACGGAAGGATCGTGTTGAGGTCAGTTGGGTGAGTAGTCCTTTTAGGTATGGGGGTGCCATGGATGCACTGGTGAGTGAGGAGAAAGATCTTATAATCAATCCTGGTAGAGATGGGAAGCCAAAGAAGGGAATGAAGAATGAAAAAACGGGGGTGATGTGTTCGTGTTAACGCACTCTCATCAGGATCCTTGCAGCACTGTTTTGAATATATTGAGGTCTTTGAAGATTTTTATCAGGGATCCGGATGAGAAGTGCGTTACAGTAATCCAGTCTGGAGGAGAAAAAACACGTGGACCAGCTTTTCAGCAACACTCAAGGTGAATGAAGAACGGAGTTTGGAAATATTTCTAAGATGGTGAAAGGACATCTTGCAGATATGTTTGATGTGGGATTCAAAAGTGAGTTGAGGGTCTAATCTTAAGCCGAGGTTGGTGACTGATGAAGAGAGGGGAATGTCGTGACCAGAGAAGGTAATACTGGTTATGGGGGAAGACCGGGTCTGATGTGGGTTGCCAATTAAAATTGCTTCGGTTTTGGACCTGTTCAACTGGAGAAAGTCGTTTTTCATCCCACACCTTTATCTCCTCCAGACAAGCGTGGAGAGTTGACAGGGGAGATGACGATGAGGATGGTGCGGAAAAACATGTGTCAGTTTTTATATAGATTTGCTTGTAATAAGCGTAGCAATGGAATGAGAGTCCATATCGACTGATGACATGGCCAAGGGGGAGCATGTATAGTATGAAGAGAATGGGGCCAAGGACTGATCCCTGAGGGTCCCCAAAAGTAATAGTGTTTATCCGGGACCTTGAACTTCCAAGGGAAATGTATTCTGTTCTGCCGGTGAAGTAGGGTTGAAACCAGTTTAGGGCGGTGGCAGTGAGTTCAATGGTGTGATGTAGGCGGTGTAGGAGTATTCCATGGTCAACTGTGTCGAAGGCAGCAGACAAATCAAGGAGAATCGGGAGGGAAGGTGAACCAGCATCTGCTGCCATCCGTAGGTCATTTGTGACTCTAAGCAGAGCTGTTTCTGTGCTGTGGGCGGAGCAGAAACCAGACTGAACGGTTTCAAAGAGGTTGTTGTATTTGAGGTGGTCCTGGAGGTGGGCAGCAACTGCTTTTTACAGTACTTTGGTGAGGAATGGGAGTTTGGAAACTGGCCTGTAATTAGCAAAAACTTCTGGATCGAGATTAGGTTTTTTGAGGAGTGGTCTGATTATGGCGGCTTTTAGGGCAGATGGAACAAAGCCAGCCTGGAGGGATTGGTTTATTACAGCGGTGATCAGGGGACTGATAGAAGAGATGTTAGTTTTCACTAGGGCTGTAGGAAAGGGGTCGAGGGCACAGGTGGAGGGTTTCATCGTAATGATGATAAACTCAACCTCTTGCTGTGCGATTTCTGGGGTGCCCTTTAGAGTCTGGTAGATCTTAAACTGTGAGTAAGCACACTGGATAGGTAGAGAGGAGGAACCAGAAATGACGGAACGGATTGAGTCAATTTTCGATTTGAAGAAAGCCATGAAATTATTACAGTGCTCTTCTGTAATTTCTGTAAATGGGGGACTTTGTGGTTTAAGAAGATGATTGATTGTGGAAAAGAGCTACTTAGAATTTCAGAGACAGGTTTTGATAATGTTCGAGTAGAACAGTGACCGAGCCTCTCTAATGGGACTTTGAGTAGGCCTTTTGGTGTTCCCGAAAGGCTAGCTTGTGGACAGTGAGATCTGAAGCCTTATAATGCCGCTGAAGGACACGCCCTGCTGCCTTCAATTTCCGTAGAAATCCACTGAGTCATTGGCTGATACAAAGATTGCAGAAAGAAGGTTGACTTCTGGTCGACTTTCAGCATCTTCATCATCGAGGTTCTGCTGTTCTTATTACATATTGCTTTTTTAATTGCCTGCTGTAACACGGTAAATTCCCCCGCTGTGGCACTAATAGAAAGATTATCTTATCATATTTTAACTCCTGTGTGCAAAAAACAAACACTACTACTTCTAACAGTGATGAACATGAACATGATGATGCTAACAATGATAATAATAAAAGTGATGCATTAATTTGAAAAGGTGGTATGGTCGTGATTAAAACACTGAGGATTATTTGCAGAATCGACCGCTTTCCTTGGCTGCTCATATCCTGCTATTGAGTTTGTTTATTATCTGTCTGGCTGGAACATTACCATCTTCGCTCTCTCACAGCTGTCAGAGGGTTTTTTTTGGCGACAGCCAGAAGCTCTTTTCTCTGAAAAAGCACTGATAAACGGTGCAGTACACACACTCACCGTTATTGTTGACCCCAAGTGGCCAAAGAAATCAGTTATTGCAGAATTGAGCATTCAGTGAAACAGCTAATCCATAGTTGTTTATGGTAAGCGGTTTATTCTGTGCCTCTGGCGATCTCCTTTCTGCTCCATATTTTATAATCTCATCTCTCTTTTCTGCAGTATAGGAGAATAATCAGTCTATCAGAGAGCACTTTTCAGATCTTTGCAATAAATCAAAGCTTGGAGGCTCCCCAAACAGGAATAAACAAGATCACAGCTCATATCATAGTGATGTAAACAACAATATACAGCGCAGCATATCTTACTTTTTCTACTCACACCAGTACAATTCCTGTTCTTGTCAATCGCTGACACTCTAGTCCAACATTATGCAACTATTTTACATGCGGATTGCAATAGTTTTACTCCATGATTCCACTCGGAGCGCAGAGGTCAGCGTCCGTTGCATTGCGGCTGTGGTGCTTAAAAAATTTACCAGGTAGGTATTTGTGCGTAGCTGCATGGACACGCCACGGCGCATATGGTTGAATCACAGACATTTCTGTGAATGGCAGTGACCGGGACTGGCAACCACGGCGGAGCCGCAAGGCTATGCTACGTTCCCAGTGGAATCAAGACTTTCAGAATAACAAGTCAGTGATATTTATCATATAAGGTTTTTAGAAACTGATATGATCAATACTTACTGCTCTTATCTAAATAAAGCGCATTTAGGTGTAGGATTAATGTTAAGATTTAGGATTTACACATGTCCAATGTGTTTTTCTTTTAAGAAGCGGACAATTTTACAAAGCCAGGTTTTGATTTTAATATTATTTCTCACATGTGTACACAAAAAGTTTTAATAAATGTGTTTTAACCTGTTTTAGCATCAAAAGCTGAATCTACCGGCCACCCTCATTTTCAGAAATAGACAATTTCAAGTTCAGACATTATTAGTATTATTCAATTCAGGCAATCTTTTCTGGGAATAAAAAGGTATTTAGATATTGATCGAGTCTGTTGTGCATATTCAGTTTTTTGTCAGGTATTCGCGCACGTTTTCTAGATATGGCGAAATGATGAGATGGAGAAGTACCATCAGAAACCATAGGGGGCAGCAAAGCTATAATGTAAGGGAGGGAAGGCAACAAATATGGACACAAGGAAGTAGAAAGTGGGGTGGAAGAGTTAATAAATGCTACCCCTACACGTCGCAATGCATTTTTGAGGTGCATTGTAAATTAGTGGTATCTTAGATCGCAATCTATATGACAAATAATCCCACGCCACCCTATCCAAAAATTCTAAAGTGGCATTCGAGTGTCAAAAAGATGTGAATGACGAGTAAATGAACTATAATTATATAGCTCCTTTTTAGTCTGCCCGACCCCTAAAATCGCCTTTAAAACACAAGTTAGCATTCACACATTCACACAGGGGTGACAGAGGTTGCCATGCAATTTGCCACGTACTCATCAAGAGTGTTAACCACTCACGCCAGCAACTTTGGATTCAGTATCTTGCTCAAGGACTCTTTGACACGTGGACTGCAGAAGCCATGGATCGACCACTGACCTTCAGATAGGTGGAAAACCGTTCTACCAACTGAGCCACCGTCTCCCCCGTCTGTCAGAGGTGAGGCTCCAATAGATAGATATATTTAAAACAATATATTCAGTAATTTATTATGTTAAATATAGTTCAAAGGTTGGGGACCTATAGGGGTTGGAACACAACCAATATTAATATTTGTTCCTCACTGTAGTAGGACTGTTGTGGTAGGTCCCCCTTGTGGTGTTGAGGGTAAAATGTAGGTATTATTGTGTTATTGCTTTATTTAGCACATAAAGAACAACCGGGCGTGAAATTCGCCATGAAAGAAGGTAAGCAAGAAGACCCAACTTGTGAAATATTCAGAGGTAAACTGTTTGGTCAGTTCAGTCCACCCCATGGATTGGAGTGCTTGAGTGTTTGTACCCCAGGAGGGAAAATGAATGGTGAACAGATGGTCCATAGCCCCAGGAACCGGCAAGGCAAAAGGAAGGACAGGGGTGAGTAAAGCTTGCAGCCGTTCTCATGAGCTACCATTCCAAACCAAATCTCGAATTGTGGAAATTGTACCTCAACAGTTTACCTCTAAACAGTTTCACGAGTCTGTTCTTCATATTTCTTTTGAATGTGAGGTTTCACACTCTACTGCTTTTCCTTCAGATAAATAGTAACAATGCTCCTCTATTTGTGAAAACATAAAACAGTTATACAGCGACAACATGTTTGTCATTTTCCTTGTAGGTTTTTAGAGGTGAAACGTTTCTATATTGTCTTTCTGCAAATTCATTAAATTAACACGAAAGACCTTCCTAAAGCCAGTATTTGTTGAGAAGAAAGGTACAGAAATTTCATTGTGTGTCTGATTTTGATGATATCAAGTGAATTGGCACAAAGGTTCTGTCGGTTGACACCCTTCCAGATGAGCACAGACTTAGACCTCAGACTTGCACCTCAGCAATCGATGTGGTTTGGATCACTAGAATTCATTTTTAGACCTGTAGTATGTAGGTGGATACCCATGATCCATGATGAATATTTACCTCTGGGCAGTAGCAGCCAGGTGTACACTCCCTGACACCCAAACACAGATCCTCATTACCCTGCAGTGCACACTGCTTCTCACAGGGGGCACCACATGCTGAGTAAACAAATGGAGCTAGACAATCTACATGTAGAAGGAAAAAAAAACACAAAATGAAGCAGCAAAAAAAAACCCGGATCTCATAAATGTATTTTGTGCATACAGATTATTGATGTTATTTTTAGGGATGTTTACCCACCACCACATTGGTGCAAACTGCACGCCCGGCTCTGCGTTTCAACAGGAGTACACTGTTGCCCCCTGATGGCCGGGGACAGAGCTACACGGTAGCGCTGCTGCCTCTGAGACTCACAAGAGCACTGAGACCAAACACTCCACTCCGACATGGGACAACCTGGAACAGACAACAAATCAACCAGATCACAGTTTCTGCACCTTCCTGCTTTTGTGTTTCACTTCAGTTAAGCAGGAAGGTGCTCCGGTTACCAGGTTACAAGGTAAACCAACACTGCATATCTACTCCTTCTCAAAAAACCTTTATAATCAGTATGACCCATTTCTTACTACCATATCAACTTTTACAACTATAACAATAATTATATTGTTATTATTATTATTAGCTAATAATTATTAGCATTATTAGCATTATAATAGCAAATAATGTGAATATGTCTGTAATAAAAACACTCATCTTTCTCTTATTTCTGATAATGTTATGTTGGTTTATTACGTTTCAATGCATCATTAAACATCAGTGAAAGATTAACAAAAGTCTCTGCGTGGAAACTTAAGGAAAGCATAACCACCTTCAGATTCAATTCCAACAAGTAATTTGTCATGAAAATGTGAGCATACCCAAGCAAAAATAGTGTCATTGTAATGGATGTAGGTAAATATGAGAAATATTCAAAGATAGAATTCAGCCTTGCACAGCCTTGAAAAACACCCATAGCTCAGACGCGCAGCACTTTGCAATGAATTTTACTTCAGAGCGATAAGCGTTTGATTGGGCTCAGTGGATATATCGATATCTCTGTTTTATGTTGTAAATACTTTGATTTGTACTTATTGATTGAGCATCATGTACTGCTTGGCCGAATAAGAAGTAGTCAATGCCATTTATACACATTTTAAATGAAAATTTTATTTATTGAACCAAAAAAAAGGTTCTCAAACACCAAATGGGTCTGTGTGAAAAATGCTCTGCCCCCTTCTAGACTAAATCCTAAAACTACCAAACTGCATTAACACTGGATCCAGCTGGACTGAACCCACCCAGACCCAGGGACTGCACTTTAAACTGTTTACATTTTTTCCATTCATCACTTATGATGCTGCTGCTGTAGGTAGTACACATACTACCTACCTATTTATGTTTAACTTTTTTTATTTCTTGTGATATCTTTATTATGTTCCTTGTATCTGTCCATTGTATTTGTATTTTTATATATTCATTATTTCTTTATCTGTATTTATTAATTATTTATGTACATACATATATATGTATAGGCATTTATATGTCTATACACACATACATACATTTCTTCAGCATTACATCTGTGCCTATTGAGGCACGGCATTAAGAGTAGAAGGCAAAACAAGAATTTCTTGTCCAGGGAAACCTTTTTTACATGCGCATATGATAATAAAGGCTTTGACATTGACTTGACATAATCACTACCAGCCCTGTTGAGTCACATCATCACCTCAACAGAATATCTTCTGAAGCAGGAAGTTGGATTGTAGGTCTCACCAATAGCACAATATGCCCAAATTAAAGGAGATTCAACAAGAGATGAGTATTAAGGAAGTTCCAAAGCTATTTTAAGGTTTTGTGACTCCTCAGATCCACATTAAGACACATTATTCAAAAATGAAGAAGACTTGGAACAACAGTGAACTTTTACAAATGTGGACCATCTTCCAAAATTCCTCCAAGAGCATGATGAGGATTTATTCGGGAAGTCACAAGAGAAAACATCCAGGGAGCTGCAGAGCTTTCTCACCCCAATAAAAGAGTTCATGTCCCCTATATTCAATAGAGGCAAGAATGGCGAGGAGAAAGCCACTGCTGACCGAGAAGAACATTAAGGTCCTTTGAATTTACCCTCAACACACCTTGATGACCCTCAGAGTTTCTGGGAGATGATTTTTGATGAATGGAAAGTGACTGGTAACAGCGTTCCCGATACACCTGGTATGGACCAAACACAGCCTTCCACTGGAAGAACATTAAACCTACGGCTAAAAATGGCAGCCGAATGCTGTGAAGATGATTTGCTGCTTCAGGACCACTCAACATCATTGATGCAGCCATGAATTCTATTCTCTAATGGAACATTTTGAAGGAGAATGTGAGATCGTCAGTCTTTGTGTAGAAGTGAGTCATGTAGCGAAACAAGATTTGGAAAGTCCTAGTCAAAAGTCTGGACCTAAACCCAACTGAGATACTGTGTTGGAGCTGACATCATCAGTTCATGCTCACAAACCCTCTAATTTGGCTGCACTAAAACAGTTCTACAAAGAAGATAGGGTCAAAATTTGACCACAGTGATGTCATAGACTGATCTCCAGTTATCAGGAGAGTTTGTTTGCAGTTTTTGGAACAATAAGATATTAAGTTCTGGAGAAATGTATCTTTTCGTACCTGGACAGGGCCGTTTGTAACACAACTGGGTCTCCTCTCTGTTCCTCTCAGCCCCGATCTCGGCAGGACACGCCGCCTCGCCTTCTTCCTCACACACACAAACCCTGTGCCGTGACACTGCGCCCGCACCGCAGCTTCGAGAACACAACGACCATGGCGACCAAGGGCAGAGGTCATCTGAAGAACAAAGAGTCAATCTGATCAGAGTCGACATTCTTCCTCTGAGATAATACAGAGAGTTGATGATGTGACGTGTGTGAACAAACCCAAACATGGAGGAGTGTGACAGTTCTGCGTCTCTCTCTCTGGCCCGCTACAGTTAGACCCGTTGTTACGTGGAGGGGGATTGATGCAGGCGTGGGTTCGGACCTGTTGCCCGCGACCACAGGTCACAGAGCAGTCGGACCATACTGACCATGGGGTCCAGCCACCATCCACTGGAAACCACATGAAGAATTTTAAAACTTAATATTCCAGCAATCCTGTATCAGCTCAAATGAAAAAGTTTAAATAAGACCCCGATTCCAAAAATGGTAAGTATGATAGTAAGGTGGGGTGATAGTGCCCATGAGTAACTGTCACATCATTGATGGTATTGGGGTTGTTAGCGCCCATGGTTAATTATCACATATGTTCCGGTATGTGGGGCTGTTAGTGCCCATGTGTAACTTTCACATCTATGAAGATTCCAGTAATACTGAAACATATTGAATTGACATATGTTTGTCAAGTAGCCAACATCTTTTCCAGTGAGACGATGAACTAACATCTTCAGAGTTTCAGAGTAATGTACTAAACCAGCCAGCTTCAGTTCAGTCATGTCACCCATTGAAAGTATGTGGGGCATCATGTAGTGCCAAATATGACAAAAGATAGCCTTTAACAACTTTTTAGAAAAATTATACAAACGTCAAATTCAGATTGAGCGAGAAAAAAAGTAAAGTTTTCCCTTTGTCTTTAAAAGACTGTGCCCTACCTCGGCAGTCGATGTCCTGGCAGTAATTTCCCTCCGGGGTGCAGGTGCTGGCAGGAAAAACAAAATCAGAGAAGCGTTTGAAAGGTAAACCTTTAAATCTCCCGTACTTATTACTACATAATCTTGTGTGGATCCACCTTACCATTGTACACACTCGCCCTTTAGCCAAGTGTTTCCCACCCTCAGCTCCTGGTCATCATGGAGACAGAGAGGCGGGCATGTTCCAGGGTCACAGGGCTTGTGCTGAACTTCCTCAAACTGGCAGTCGATCCCTTCTGTCTCTGGGAACAGAGACCTGACGCACAGCAGTGGGAGAATACAGTCATCAAGCAACAGTTATAATGTAGTAATAAAAGGGTCATAATAGGTTTTTCTTTTCTTACCTGTATCTGGTTCTCTGGCCTTTCCCACAGGAAACACTGCATGGCGCCCAGGTGGACCAGGTGCTCCAGGTGCAGGAGGCCAGGCAGCTGTGATTGGTGCAGAGGAGCTGTCCATCCGAGCAGCTGCAGTTGTTACAGTCGGCCTGATGCCGGCTGCCCGCCGCCCATATCTGACCCAGTGAGTCCACGCAGTCGCACTGCCACAGCTGCACACACACATCATCCTGCTGCAACTGACCTAGATAGACATAACAGGACTTGAATCATCTCTCTGTGGCAAGTGGATGCAGTCAATCCAGCAGTTTAGAGCAAACACTCAACCTCCTTTTTGTCCATTACTCTCTCCAAGATAGTCAGACTGACTTGTAAGGAATTGCTGCAAAGGTATTTTGGGTTTGGAGCTTTCCTCTTACACCAAACATGACTTTCTAGGGCATCCATAAGCAGTCAAACCCTAGACCGATTAACAGTTTGTCATTAAAAACCTTAGCATTGACTCTCAGGGCGTGAAAATCAGTGTGTCTGTCTCTAGATCCTTCGGTTCCCGAGATTAAATGCTTCGCCCTTTGATGGTTGCACATGTTTAGCATTTCCTTAATAGCCATTGGGTAGTTGATCTGTGCTGCGTAAACATGGGTGTGTTTTTTTTTTACCAAATCCTTCGCCTAAGCCTGAGCCTTACATCTGCAGCCAATCTTCAACCATACTGATGAGTGAAGTGAAAAATTTGAATTTGCAAAACACATGCAATACAGCACAAATTATCACAATATACTTCATGAAAACTTTTACTACAATACCAAAACCTAGTAATTAATTATACCACAAGTGTGAATACAACCGACCCTACATAATAAAGTTAAGAAGAAATACTGTTAATAGTTAATATGTGACAATTGTCCCCAATTTTCCATGCATTTAAAGTTAAAACAGGTATTCTGCCATAATTTGCAGCAAGTACAGGACAACTGTGATACTAAGCTCTACTTGTAAGCAAAGGATCTGCAGATAAAAATCACCTGGTTAAGCAGATTTTTGCCTCGCACACGAACAAACTCTGACACACACACGCGTGGTACACGCAGCCTCAGTACCTTGAGGACAGCGACAGCCGGGTTGACATTCGGTGTTGACCTGGCACTCGATGCCCTGCTGGAGGTCTGAGCAACGCTGTGGACACTGGTTGGCACACAACACAAACATCTGACCTTGCGGGCATTCCTTCTCATCTGAAAATCCACAAAAAGAAGGTCATGTATTTTTCCCATGATGCTGCAGGCATTTTCTGCTTTTTTTGCACATAACATGCCTCGCCAAGAATGATGATCACAGCGAATCAGCCTGACTTTTTGAGAATAAAGACTTTATTAGAAAACTAACCATGTGCAGAATTTATGAGCTTTAGTCTCTGCATATGGTGACCTATCCTTCATTTCATAGTGCTCTAAGCTCAACAAGCTATTGTAGACATTCCGCCTCTGTCTCACCACAGGGTTTGGTGTTGCACGGCTTGACCTGGTTCTTCTCTCCTTCACACTTCTTCCCACCGTTCTTGGGCGGAGGGCTGGAGCAAGACCGAGTGCGTATGGAGCGTCCGCCGCCACAGCGCTTATCACAGCGGGACCAGGGACTCCAGCGAGACCAGCCACCATCCACTGGAGCAACAACAGCGAACGCATCAAATACTACACACATAGTTAGTATGACATAAACAAACAGTTGTGTTATATCATATTAGGTCAAAAAAAGGTGGGTGGTGAAAAACTTAATAAAAAAGTAAAAGTAGTTTGGAAACTACCTTCGCCCCAGAACCTTTGCATAGGAGCCCAACCTTGTTGTAGCAGGGAGAGGTCCTCTTAGGGAAAATAGTTAGTTAGGAACAACTTAGTCTTTATCTTTCTCTTCTTCTTTGGTAGTTCTTATTGGTGCCAGGCATTTCTTTTATTAATGACGACTTTAGATCTGCTGTTTGGTTTTGGACAAAAATGTCCACTGCAGCATTAGTTGTTGTTATAATCTTTTTGGACGCGAGGAGGTGAGGTGAAGATTAAGGATCTCTGATTGTCATACTATTGGCTAGAAGGGGCCTCTTTGACGGGTTTGGGGTGTTCTAAGTTCAGAATCTCCTGTCTCATGTTTGCAACTCTTCATGTGTTTCACTTGTCTTCCCTTGTTAAGGTTTACTCCTTATTTTCCCTCCTGTGTAATTGTCTATTGGTTCACCTTTGCTTAGTTGTCATATTTATCTTTTAGTTTGGTGTATTTATATATCTATACAGTATCTCTATGCAAGTATACCTTCTTGAGCTGTTTCTGATCTACAGTTTTTCTCTGAAAAATCAATGTTCTCCCCATTTCATGCAAAATTACTCTTTAATGTTGTTCTCCGCTGTAACAGTCACCACCTCGGCTGCCGTTGTCATAAGCTTGAAAGCCTCATCGACTCCTGTCCTTCTAGTGCACACTTTTAGTTTGCTTTGACTGTTCAATCCATTTTGACAAGTATAAAATAATATGATTTGAGTGACAATATATGTGCTTCTGTATTCCTTTTCCAGGGTTGGATTTTCCACTGTGACTCCATCCAGCTTTTTTTCTTGTGATTTTGCTCGTTCAGAGTTTACCCAGGTCCTGACTCCAACCGCCTCTGGATTGATTTATACTTCACTCTGGGGACATGTTTTGGACTTTTGATCACCGTTTACTCAACTTGCCGGTCTATTCATTGACTATTACCTCTATATATCATTTTGAACGGTTTGGTGTATGTTGAACTATTTACGTTAAAATACCTGAACTGAATATGCTCTAGTGTCTGCACTTGGGTCCAAATATTCAATAATTCACATCTGATAACTATCACCGATGAGGTTTGATTGTCATTGGAGTTGAGATTTTAAAACGATGCACCTAAGCTTTGTTGACCCTGATAGTACCTCTATACACTCTGGACAGAGTTAACTCTGAATTTTACGAGTGTGTTCAATTACAAATAGCAGACATGCGGTTGAATTGGCTGACCTCTGCAAGGTCTTATGTTACAGAAGCGATGTTCCTCATTTCCTCCCAAGATGTCCATACACCACGAGCCGTTGGCGCCGGGGCTGAGGAAAGCCCGGATCCTCTGCTGCTGACCCATTCCACAGGACCGTGAACAGGAACCCCACTCCCCCCACTCTGTCCACGAACAGTTCCTGTATGCACAGTCAGGTCCTTCACACACCTCGCCGCCATCTGGGAACACACACACAAAGAGACATAAGGTTGGTTGAGATATTAGTCAGACAAATAACCTGGAAGTTTTGTTTGTCGATGATTGAGAATAATGAGGCATGTGTCTGCATCAATAGCCTGCAGGTTTCTCTAAATTAATTATGATTATTTGCTTAATCTTTTGCTCCCATTATTATAAATGAGATAGTGGACTATTTACGCACAGCATTCCTCGTGAAAGCTTTTCACAGAGCTTGTGATTGTTGGAGTTGAGATTTAAAAAAAAACAACATCTTTCTGCCCTCTGGTTACACATTCACCAAATATTCAGAAAAGGTCACTGCAGCTTATCCATAAAAATAATCTCCTCTGATGTCAGCACTGATACGTTAGTATAACGCTCTATTATAAAATCTGTCATCCCTGAGAGACGTCCTAAGAGAAAATACAAACCAAGACAGCAACCATCAGACATCAGACTAGCAGATGTTATGGAACTCAGCTTTCTCTGCGACTGCTGATGATGGTGTTGTATCTCACACAGAGGCTCTTAACATCTCCATAATGGATCGTCTGTTGAGCAGCGCCTCGCTTAATGTTGACATAGTTGTCTTTAGTCACAAACAGGAAGTAGCAGTGGCTTCTGAGGCATTAACGGTTGTGATCCGGTCCAAAATATGCAGAAGCTCTTCTTCTAAACAATAGTCTGTTTGATTCAGTTGAATACATGGGAACACCCCATGCCCACAGAAGATTTCCACATAGATACATTTGGTGATAGTGTTAGTTCCAACCAGTGGCAACAGGAAATAATTTTTTTCATACTTTGATCCACCCCTACTACACTCAATACCATCGACTGACGTCTAGAACTCATACCTAGAGAAAAAATGCGCTGGACTATAGTAGCCAAGACTCTCGTACCTGGACACTGGGGCAGGTTACAGGCTTTCTCTTGGTGAGAGCTTCCAGAACACGGAGGTCTGATGCACTGTCGTTGACGGGACTTCATCACCGGGCTTAGAGTGTTAGTGCATGTCTTTGTGCAGGGACTCCATAATGACCAGGAAGTGAAGCCAGCATCCTCATCTAAAGAGACAAAGAAATAGACCATAAAAGTTACTTTTATTAATATTATATTGAATTATTTTAATTTATTTCATTTCATTTTCTTAATTTATGCATGCATTTTCAATCTGTTCTTTCACATAAAATATTAAGACAAAAAATCTGCCAGAAATTTAATGCCTGTTTTTTTTAAAACTTTAAACTCCAGAAATATTTATTCTCTGAATAAATGTTTAACACCATTAATATTTGATTATATAGGGAGCAACTATTTCCTGATTTCCCAAATTTTGATAAAATTGGGGTTGGCAGAAAAGTGGGCAATCAGAGGAATTGCTAGATTTTGATTTGTCATGTGAGGAAAGACAGAGTAGACAGTAAACAATTCAATTTCAATGCAACAAACCTCAACTGAAATTCCTGACCAGTAGGGGAGAATGGAGTGAAAAATTTGTGCAATCATGAGGAAGTGAACAATGCCCAGGGTAAATTACCTGGCAGGGGTGGTTCTTCTGTTGGACCAATAATAACTGTCGATAACGAGCAAGAAAAAAGACAAAAGACACGTTATTCATTAATTACTGTGTAATAACCAGAATCCGCAGTATAATGAACAGTCGCTCTTAGGAGCACTCACACCCCCATTCCTGCACACACCCATTACCCACAAAACCTCCTTCACGTAAGCAAGTCCCTGTACCTGGGCAGTCTGGGGCCTGGCAGTAAGTGGTTTCCTGACGTGGACCGTAGCAGTCCCTCCCTCCATGGGCTGGGGCAGGTTGAGAGCATCCCCTGGTGCGAGTTTTCTTTCCTAGACCTCCACAAGACAGTGAGCAAGAACTCCAGGAGCTCCAAAGTGATAGACCACCGTCCACCGGGCAATGTTCCAAAGAACAGTTCCACCTGCCATGTTCACAAGCACTACAGGGAACAGAGGGGGGGAGTTATTATATGATGGTATTAAGCAACCTTTTGAATCGGGTTGTCATCTGGATTCATCATTCATGGAGTTACCGTCTTACGTATTCTGACATCATTTAAATAAATTTTAAAAAAAAGGTGTATTACTGATCAACAGATTTCCTCACTAACAGCCTTTGCTCATTTATTTGAGATCCATTATAAGAGTGTTGTTCGGTGCTCAAGAGTCAGATGAAGGTGATTGTCAGCCATCAACTTCATCATACAGTGGTCATTTACCAGTAAGAAAAGGCCTATGCATTGACTGCGACTACATAATGTTGATTGAAACTCTTGTAACCCCTTTGCCCATGACACAATAAAACATCACGTGAACAGCGTTATGTATTATTATCTATATATTGGTCAGCATATGTCTAAACAGCCTGAAGCAGTTCCTCCTTTTATAATTTACGTGTGATTAACAGATTGCTCTAGTGAGACTCATAGACTAAAATTCAGTGCTCTAAGTATGCCCACAAATCTTTGCTCACCAGGTGCTGCAGTCGTGGTTGAGCAGGTCTCCAGACTGTAGTTCCAATCCCTCAGAGATGTTATGGAGGAGCAGAGATGATACTGGTGTTAGAGAAACACTTTGGAGAGAGGCCAGAAAGTTTCTGTCCACCAGACATGGACATTCCTGAAACACAATCAGAATTTCATTGGATGAATTTCATTGGATGAATTTCATTTTATGACACCAAGAAATACAAATTGACACTGCTTGGAGAATGTGGAGAATGTTTAAATTCCATTATCTTGTTCCGTTTGAAATGGCCACATTTGGTTTTTTGCTTTTTGTTTTACTCTGCAAAGTGCTAGATTTTTTTTTATACAAACAGTGATTTGTCACATGCCTGAGGTTGATCTATATGCATAAAGCTCCCTCTAGTGGAAAAAGGTGGTGTTCTGAAACCAAAAGTCCTCTATGAAACTGTAGAATAACATGTACTTTGTGGTATTTCTATCAAATTTGATGCATTGGTATTTTTTTCATGGCATTACTATGATCCAATGATGTAAGACACTTTATTAAAAAACTCTGTGTTGAATCAGATATCAGATTACTCACACAAAGTAAAATAACTACATTACTGCAGTGAAAATAAATCATTTTAGGTTTTGTCTGACCTGAAAGTATTTCCATAACACCATGGAGAGTTGTGGTAGTATTTTAAGTTGAATTTTGATGTGTAATTCAGACTAGGCTTAACTTTAAATAACTTCTGAGATGAGCAGGTTTTAATTTGTGTGTTATTCAGAGTTTTCCAGGATGCTTATGTAACTCAGATGACAAAAACCCACCTGCAAGCAGAGTCTGTGGTGTTGGTAGGTGTGCAGAGGGCAGTGGCAGCCTTCCTCGCAGCCATCAGAGTAGCAGAGCTCACTGCCGCTGACCTGAGCGCAGTTGAACGGACAGCCTTCACCTCGTTCACATTCCCTGTACAACCTGCCAGGAGGGCAGCCCACCTCTGCACGACAACATGATGTCAGAGTAGTCATAGCTTAAAAATGAAAAGATGTTTTTGGGACACCGTGACTTACCACGGCAGACCTGGGTGTTGCAGGTCTTGCTCTGGCGGCTGAGGCCAATGCAGGGTGGAGATCTGCAAATACGAGACCGCGATTGCTGTCCTCCTCCACAGCTGACCGAACATACGGACCACTGAGACCATGGAAGCGACGGGCCCACTGAGTCTGGAAGCAAAAGGATTCTGGGTAAGACAAGATGAAAGTTGGAGAGCATCCTTTGATATCAAACTGAGACAGACGGTTCTACCTGTACACAGGTGTATGTTGCATTCTTCCTGTTGCTCTGACACTCCCAAGCAGCCTCTCCCACCGTTCTGAGGGGATGGGTTGTTGCACTGGCGCCTCCTGAACTTGACTCCTCCTCCACAAGGAAGTGTACACACAGTCCAGGCCCCCCATTGGCTCCATCCGCCGTCAACATGGCAACCAGGGACTGATTGACACTGCAGAACCCCATCCTCGCAAGAACTGATTGTCAGAATGATGACCAAAGAAAGGTTCTCAAAGGTTCTCAAATACCTAAATCATCAGTGTGAAAAAGTATTCACCGCCCCAAACTTAACGTCTACTTGTTCCAACTTTAGCAGCAACAACAACAACCAAACCCTTCTGATAATTGTAGATCAGTATCTGACATTATGGTAGTGGAATTTAAGCCCACACTTCTTCTCAGAGCTGCTTTAGTGGAGCCACATTGGAGGAACCAGATCTACTCACAGACTGATGACCTGACATTTTCTTTCAGAATCCTCTGCTAAAAAGCAGAATTCATGTTTCCCTCAATGATGGCGAGACTAGTTGAATGCTGTGTTTGGTCCACACCAGATGGAATAGGACCCCTGTCTTCAAACAGTTCCGACGTTCCACTCATCAGTCCAGAGAAGATTCTCCAAGAAGTTGTGAGGGTGATCAAGGTGTGTTCCAAAGAACCTTGTCCGGTATCTTTGAATACCAGTTCCTCATACATAAGACCTTTTCTGAATCTAGAACGGATGTTTTCCTGAATGAGCCTTCACTGTGCTCTTGAAGGAATTGTGGAAGGTGGCCAACTTCAGTGAAGGTTCACTATTGTCCCAGATCCTCTCCATTTGTAGAAAATGTGTCGCTAGAACCCTAGAAATAGATTTTTTAACCTTTTCCAGACTGATGGATTTCAATCCCAATACCGAATGTATTTAGAATTTTGTCTGATGAAGTGATGAAGAGATTGAAAAGGGTCTAGGGCCAAAATGGCCGCAACACAAAGTTTCAGACAAAACATAAATACAACAGACAGCAACATATCGCAGAATCAATTGAAACATTACAATCACTAATGGACTCTGATTTTTCAAAGATTCCATAAAGCCTTTAAATTCAGAGATGGTAACAAGGTTTTTGAGTTTAAGGTCATTCTGCAGACTATTCTAACCAGATGGTGCTGAAAACATGGAGGCCTTTTTTCCCAACTCAGTCCGAGCTTTATGAACAGTAGAGTATCCTGAGATCTTAACCTATAAGTGCCACGCCTATGGGACAAAAAAACGGATAAATAAGAGGGGAGCCTACCAAGAATGGCCTTGTAAATAAAAACCTACCAGTGACTGAGCCGACGTTTAGACAGAGCAGACCAGCTGACTTTGGAATACAAAGTTCAGGGATGAGTGGGGGCTCTAAAGTTTGTAATGACCCTTTAAAGCTCCGTGATACACAGTGTCAGACAAATGAAGACATTGAGATGATGTATTCATGTACAACAAATTACCAGAATCAAGAAATGGCAAAAGAGTTGCTTTAAAAAATCTTTTTCTGACATTTAGATAGAAAACAGAACTTGTTCCTGAATAAAAACTAACTTAAGTTTGAACTTGTTCACCAGACTCAGTATGTGATGTTAAAAGAGAGGTGGTCATCAATTAAAAAATCCCCAAATCTACATATAAAGACACAATCTAATATTTTTACATGGATCAAGATTCAGTTGTTCCGTACCAATTTTTACAGTCACCGATGACGGTGTCTCCTGGATTTGCATACTGCCAATCAGGTTCACCAGGCCATACCCAGGATGCATTACTGGAATCTGCATTGAACATCATTTCTAAACGGACAAAGATCTATTGATTAGATTAAATCTCTACTTTGCTCTTCATGGTGAACATCCAAATAATCAGATTGTGCTTCTCACCGGTAGAAGAGGTGTTGTAGTATTTGCAGCGACACTCCTCCCTGTCAATACACACCCCATCCTGCAGAACCATGTCACCCGGACAACCGCAGGTCAGCTTGCACCCAGGGGAGTCCAAGCACTCGGTATCCCCATGGAGATCTGAGCAGGAGCGAGGACAGGGCTTCCCACAAGGCCAGTCTTCTTGGCCTCCACCACAGTCTTTGGAACATAGGATGGAGTTTTTAAAACTAGTCATTCATGTATTTTCATTATTGAGTTTTTTGATAATTTTGGCTGTAATAAAGTAATTGGCTTGCATTTTGGAAATATTGCAGATCCTATACCTGTATGTCAACCATTTACTGTGTAAACAAGATTTGTCTCCACAGCATGCTTAGGAGAAAAAGATCCCGATTGAAAATGACATAGTTGATCAAACTGGCATCAAAGAAAAAGAATCATGCATTCCATTTTCATTTTGAATTTTGAATTTTTGCCTCAAAATAGTTATTTTTACATTTTTCTATTCTGCGCTGCCATTTCTCCTGTTTGGCCCATAATAGTGAAAATACTATTTTACTCATTTTTCTAACGGGCTTTAGTGCTATATAGAAGAACTTGTATTACAGAAAAATGTTTTTTTTAAAAGGGTTACAATACTGAAAAAAATAAATTAATATTTAATAGTTATGATCAGGCTTGATGTCGATTAAAAACATGAAGTCAGTAAAAGTGTAAAATAATATTAATTACCATATTTAAAGGCAGTTTCAGGAAGGGTTAAACAAAAAGGTAAAAGTAGCTGCTTAGTTGAGGAAATGTCTGGTGGAATGAAGAATGTAAATCCTCTTTATTCTGGATTAACAGATAAGGTGAACGATTGATGAGGTGTTTCACAGGAGCTCGTCGCCTCGCTGTTTATCAGAAAACGCTGCTATCTCTCTGTGGCGGTAGGCCTTGAATACAACATGGGAGGTCTGGATGAGATCACCCACAGCTGAGAGTTCATTAATCTTCCCCTTCAAGCAGACGGTCAACTTCACACCGGATCTTGCCATTTGTACTTAACTTCCTCTCTTCTGTCCCTCATGCTTCACCATCAGGGACAGATTAGTGTCGTGGAGGTGAATCCACCCGAAAAATTGTATAATAATCAGTAAGTGACAAATCCTCCATTCCTTAGGGAAGCCTCGAATAGTTGACATTGTTTTGGAGAAGACGACAGTTACTTATTTCTGTTTGGATCAGACATGGTTATCTTGAGGGTTCACATTCATGAAACCTCTGGTGTGCCCACATCTGCATCATTGGTAACACAAAACATATTTGTCAAACCCAAATAGACACAGTAGGGAAGGTAGGTCTGATATTTAATTCTGGAGGATGACATATCACAGATTGCCAACAGATTTGCATTTTTTGAGAGGTCATCTTTCCTCTGGTTGTTAAGCTTTCCGTGCTGCAGACAGCACATGATGATGACAGATCTCAGAACAGGCGTATATGCAAAAGTTCGTATGTATTCCAATCTGACCATTTACATTAATGTCACATGGTCATGAATTAGATCTGTAGCCGATGGGGTTTCAAGATCTAGGACTAAGCATTTGCCATCAGCGGCTATAAAATCCAGATTTTTTGTTGATTTGAAAAACGTGTGATAAAGGTGAATTGGTGACACTACAATTACCCGTAGAAGGGGGTGTGAGCGTGTGTGTTTATATGTCTCTATGTGTCTGCCCTGCGATGAACTGGCAACTTGTCCAGGGTGTACCCCGCCTCTCGCCCAATGTTAGCTGGGATAGACTCTAGCCCCCCCGTGACCCTGAACAGGGTAAATGGTAGATAATGAATGAATAATGAATGAAGCCATAACACACCTGCCTCATGACAGTAATGAAGACAGCTCTGTGATGATACATTGTGTTGTGACACCGTTGAATAAACTACTTCTGCAATTTGTGCTGCAGTGGGATCAGCAGATAACAATAATACATTTAATTTATAACCCACTTTGCATTTGGATCCAAGTGCTAAAATATGGAACACTGAACAACACCTGCTGATTTGGAGAGGATCTAACCCAGTCACTGCAATTTTGCCCTTGTCAAACTTGCTCGGATCCAAACACTTAACCCTTGTTCATTTTTCGCTTGCTGCTCAATAGCTACCGCACACTGACAGCTGCCATTGGAACAACATTATCCGTGTAGTTCTGACTTCACCTGTCAATGGTTATAATGTTATGGCTAATTGGTATGTGTAACGTCTGGAAAAGCTAAAACGTATAGTTTTCCAGATATGCTGGAGACAAAGGCTCATCATAAACATCACGTTTGATTATTAAATCCCCCCAACGTTTTGTTTTTAGGAGGATAAAAATGTTATCCTGGGGCCGTCTTGCTTCTGTAAAACATTTATCTTCCCTTTTTCTCTCCCATTTTCAATCCTCATGAAATGGAACACGATTTTCAGCAGAAATCAACTTATAATTTACAGTACCACCCTTAATCATGCTGACCTGTGCAGACAGTGTTGTTGTCATGGCAACCACGTCTCTGCCTGCTCCCTCCGAGACAAGGCAGGCCACCAAACCTTCTAGGAGGACTGTTGCACTCTCTGGTGCGAGTGGACGATCCAGCACAACCATCACACTCTGACCACGTGGACCAGGGACTCCATGAGCCATGCACTAGAAAGAAAAGAAGAGCAAGAACGAGAGGAAATTAAAACTAAATAAAAACTGAGCAGATCCAAGAATCAATAACAGACAAATTATAATAAAAACAGGTATGTAAGATTTCAAATTCCCATAATGGGTGATCTAAAACAGTGAATCCACGATCTGGGGCCTGCATTCATTCTTAAACATCATGACGAGCCAATGATGGGGATGATGCTCCTCACCTGGACAGAAAGTGATGATGGGACAGGGCTGCCTCTGGATTTGAACTCCAATCCCGTTGTGTACCTCCTGTTCTCCAGGGCAGCCTGCTCCTCCTGCTTTGGGCTCAGGACAGCCGCAGCTCCTGTAGCGGGACACCGACTCAGCCCCGCAGGTCCTGGAGCACGGAGTCCACTCAGACCATTCACACCAGCCACCTGAAACTGGAAACACAGAGTAAGATTTCAGGTCTTCATTTATGTCCACCACAGCACAAACCAGCATTTCTTTTACTTATGAAATTGGCTTTAAAGACAAGTTTAAGCATTTTTCAAAGACAGACATATAGCCCAAACTTTCCCAATAAACAGTCCGAGTAGCAAAGTGCCATCCCCAAATAGATAATTGCATTATCATTGACAATTGATCTCTCATGAAAGTTGGGACGCAATGTCTCAATTCAATATATATATATATATATATATATATATATATATATATATAAAGAAAAAACTGTCAAAATATTATTTTTAAATGTTAAATTAGTTATGTTACATTATTTGCATTTCAAAAATACAGTAAAAGTCACCAAACTATGACTGACAACCCCAGAATAAAAATATTATCACTCTTAAATGCATAGATGTATCAGTTTTCACAACCAAGAGAAAAAAATAAACGTAATAGGTGGTATACTTTGCCTCATCTCCATAGGATTTTGAGCGTCATAGACATGTGTGGGCAAACAATAAGATATCTACTTTGAAGCTTTTACACATCTCATAATGAAGTCTGCGATCATACTCCTCTGTGCAAATACTACACTATAAGTTAAAGTCCTGCATTCAAAATCTTACTCGAATAATAGTATGCATGTATCATCTGCAAAATGGGTTTAAAGTATTAAAGTAAAAGTAGAAATTGTGCTGTAGACTAGTGCTACTAGGATGTTTTTGGAATCCTACTACTGCTGCATTAATGTGTAGTCACTGATGAAGATGTCCTGTAAGAAGTACCTATCACTTAACTGTCATGCGGCCAAACGATCAGACTACTGTACTTGATAGTTTGTCTTTAGAAGTTGCAGAATTTTTCTTGAACCATAAAGAAATCCTTCAGTGTTTCACAAAAACTTTTAATTCAACTCATTTGTAGAATCATGGTTTTCACCGGACATGAAAAATTGTAATCTGAAAAGTAAGTAGTAACTACATCAGCTCGACAAACATAGTGGAACATAATTCCTTCTTTGATGTGGTGGAGTAGAAGAATAAAATAGCATACAACGGAAATACTCAAGTAAAGTACTTGAGTTATTGTGCTTAGTTACTGTCCACCACTGATAAAGTAATAGTGTAACACAATTCATTTAAATTAAACATAAACCTGAGAAAAGGAAGGGTAAGAGGATGAAAGAAAGTGAAAGATGAAAAATGCAATCTGGAAAATTGTAAACTGAAAATAACAACTAGCATTTACAAAAGCCAACAAATTTAGCGGAGTAGATAGTAAAATGTAATGCAGTAGAAGTATAAAGAAACATAACATGGAAATAATCAAGTAAACTACAAGTACCACAGATGCGTACTTAATAACAGCACTTGAGTAAATGTACTTAGTTACTATTCATTGATGGGATTCAGTGGGATTACTGGTCCCAGTGCATTCTCTCTCCACCAGACTAAGCAATTTGATCAGCATGGGAGAATTTACAGCAATATATCAAAGTTGTGCATAGGATTTACTCTGGCATCAAATCTCACAATCCCAACTGTTTTCATGTCGATGAACAAAGAAGAAAAGGGGCGGCTTTAGCTCAGTGGGGTAGAGCAGTCGTCCCTCAACCAGGAGACCAGGGTTCAAGCCAGGCCATTGGTCCTTGAGCAAGGCCCTCTAAAATCTGCCCACTGCTCCCTCAGGGACTAAATGCTGCCATAAATTTCACATATTTGTACAGTATGTATGTACTATCTAACATGTGATAAAAAAGGTATTATTATTCTAATATATTTAGCAAATGGGAGATTTCATATCATTCCTGGTACATATGAGAAATTTACCTAACAAAGATTTTGTTTTGGAGATGTGCTTCAAAAACAAAACTCACTCTTTTTTTAAAGAGTTCACTGGTGTATGAGCTCGCAGATATTAATTAATCAGTTTCCAGCTATAGTAACTCACCTGGACAGGGGTCTCTGGAGCAGTTTAGCTTTCCTCCCTCACAGGTGCTGAAACAAAGAGGAACATAATTATTCCCTTATCCCGGAAGCAAAATATCGTTTCCATTCATATACAGCTTTCTTTCATGTTGTTCTGACCAGTTGTTACATCCATCAGGGGCTTCAGTCGTCTCCCCTGGTTCCAGCCTGAGTCCAGTACTCAGGTCCAGACAGGGGCAGTCTTCCCTCTCGACACAGATTGTCCCGTTAGCAGAGAGGACCTTCCCCTCTGTGCAGTAGCAGGCTGGCTCACACTGCCACTCACAGAGCTGAGGCAGAGTAAAATGTATTCATTTTCTTCTAGAAATGATGTTGGTGAAAGATAGAGGTGTGTGTGATACTCACTGCCAGGTCCTCACAGGAGCGAGGGCATGAGGGACCACAGCTACTGAACACTGTTCCTGGGACCAGTGAACAGGGCGCGACTGAAACACACTCACACATTAGGACCTCCATAACCCAGACTCTTCATCTACCGCACATTCTCCACTCTCCTTAAACATACCTGGACAGTGGTCGGTGTTACAACCCATGACCTCAGTTCCCAGCCCCTCACAGTAGTTCCCCTCCCCCACTGGACTGGGACTTTCACATTCTCTCATCCGGCTTCGAACCCCACCACCACATGACTTGCTACACTCGGTCCAGTTACTCCACTGATCCCAGCCACCGTCTCCTGGAGAAAGACAAAGAATCCTGATGGAAACCAACTATAACATTACCACTAAGCCATTCCTTACTCTGAATGGAATGACAGGCCTAATCTGAAATAAAGCAAACTATAAACATAAGGTTTTCCTATACAGTATGTTTACTTCCATGCTCTTCTTTTGAAGGCTCATCCTGGTTTACAGGATGCTCAGATTATGTAATATCCCTCACAATCAAATCATTCCAGCCTTGCTAGATCCCCAATAATAATTATTGTATTTTTACTACAATTTCCCCTGCCGTACGACCAATAATGGCATAATCTGGGAGAATTTCACCATTTTATAACATTTAATAGCTTGAATATTTCATTTGTATTTGCAGACACAATCATGATATGGATCCAGTGTTTATCCATATTCTCTAAAAATGCCTTTCAACCAGTCCAGCTCAATGTCATGACCAAGTGACTCACAACATTACTGCATCAAGTGATAACGAACGTGAAAATGGAAATAATAAACTGTATTATATATGATATTTTGATGTACACAAATGTTATCGGAATTTGTCTGTTTTTGGGAATGATTTTTCCATATATATGTTATCTTGACAATTTTGATAAATATTACTTCTTGGTAAAACTTATGCACTTCAGGAAAATGAACATTTCAGGGGTGCCAGAAGATGTGAGGTGAGGTGTTTTTCTACTCCTATAGACTCTTCTATGTCTCTGTTTCTTCAGTCTTTGGAGCGGGAATCCAAGTAAGAGCACCCTTTGTTGCCTGTCTCCTATCTTTCTATTTTTACAGAGATCTTATATGTTAATGTGTTCCCAGTCTGAGCCCTGTTACAATATGTTAATGACGGAAATGGTGCCAGGATCAGAGAGGAATCAGGATGGAAATTGGGTGCACACAAGCTTCAAAATAAGGTGATTTACAGTGTTTACAGCAGAAGTCTCTGTTGTAAAACTTCAACATTTCCCGTCTGGCTGATTTATGCCAGGACACAGGAAGGGCAAAGTTTTTGCCGTTTCAGTTAGACAATAATTAATATGGCAGCATGCCATTACAAATCCACCTCTGGCCTTTTGACATCTATGTATGTTTTGAGTTATATGAGTATTTATGATATATACTATATAATATATATATATATATATATATATATATATATATATATATATATATATATATATATATATATATATATATATATATATATATATATATGAGTACTCTCCATGCTTGTGTTCCTTCCCTCTTGGTACTCCGGCTTCCTCTCGCAGTGCAAATACAGGTTAAATTCAGTTTGATATTAAACAAACTCACGGTCACATGGCACATTGATGCAGACTCGGTCCTCTCTGTGAGGGCCGAGGCATGGCAGCCCACTGCCAGATCGCTGGGGGCTGGAGCAGAAGCGGTACTGAGACTGGAGACCAGGTCCACACGAGACTGAACATTGACCCCAGGGAGTCCATGCGGACCACTGGCCGTCAACTGGAGCAAGTGTTTGTATAAAGAGAGGCAGAATATTTAAGATGCAGTAGAATGCAGATTTATCAGAGCTCTGGATTAATCGCTTTAGCTGTGACTACAGCGAGAACATCAAGCTTTAAAAGTTGAGTAAAACTGAGTGTCCACGTATGAAAGCCAAGAGCAGTTCTGTTGTATCTAAAACAAGAAACTGCAACATTTTAGCAAGATAATGAGACAATAAAGTAATGAGAGAACACAAGTTTTTTTTTACCTTTATTTTTAAAGGTCTTCTATTAAGTTTTAGCTTCTTTTTTTCTACTTTGAACAAATCTAGATTTTATTAAATCATTGATTTATATCATACCCAAATGTTGTATTATGTGCATATGGTGCCCTCTGGAGGCAAAGTCAGCCAAAATCCCTGTCTGGGGTAAAAAGAGTTTCCGAGCAGTGCTACAGATGGTAACTTTTTAATTTTGCGACCTGTTTTATTCTGCCAGTACCCAGTGATGATCATCCAGATATAAATATACGATACAATATCAGTGTTTCGAACTATTTTTTTATACCTTGGGGGCCCGCTATAGTCTCAAAATGAACCAAAAATATTTTCAAGCTTCGGAACATCCAGTTTCTGCAACAGCTTAATCCCCACTGCCATCAGATTACTGAACTTCCTTTAACTCCTCCACAAACTATAAAATCTACCTGTGACAAAATACCTATGTGTCAACATATTTATGTTCTAGCTGCATATATTGGCCAATCTTTCTCACCATATAAAACCATATCATGTGCAATTAAATTTAAACAATGTGAAATTTAGTAGTCCACAATTTGCATTTATTATATTATTAAATTGTTTGAACAGTATATTAATCTTCCCACCGGGCAGTATCCCAGTCATTCTATATATAGACTGCTTATACTAATAGTAATAGTAATAAAACTACTATTTGCAATGTAATCTAATTCCTCAGTGTTCCTGTCTGTAGGATAGTTTGAATGACAATAAAGTAAATCTTGAAACTTGAATGAATTAATCTTGTAATCATGTAAAAGAACTGATACACCCAAAGTACAAAAAAAACGAACCTGAATTCAAGACTGTACTAAAGTAGAAGTATTATAATAAAAATGGAATTTTAATCATTGTGCAGTAAAATGCTCCCTTCCAGTGTTAGACCTTGATGTAGGATGTTTGTCTATCAATGTTACTCCAGCATCACTGCGTAGCCTGTGTCACGGCTGTACATGATAAAGCTAGAGGTGATCTAACTACTCTATCTGCTGCCATTCAATCTATATAATTATTCCATCGTAGCCTGAACCACATATCTGAAAAGCCAACTTTTCATAAGATCAGCCTTTTACTAAGCTTTGTGACAATGCATGTGACGGATTTAGCTATTTATTTAAGGAATTAGGAGAGTTCTCTCAACCTACAATGAAACACTGAACACTTCAATTAATGAAATATGCATAGTAAATACATTCGATATCATGTGTTAACTGCAGCTCTGAAATGGAGTAGAAAATACAATATGGTCCTCTGAGATGAAGACCAGTGGTCTTAAGTACCTCAAATTTGTAGGTAAGTACAGTAGTGGAGTAAATGTATTTAGTTACTATCCACCACTGGAGAGAGTTATCTTGATATATTGATAGATAAGTAATTGCCCTCATGGAAGCTCTCAGTTGCAGTATCGACGGGTTTTGAATTGGAAATTAAAGGCATTCAAAAAACTTATTTTGCTAAATTTGACAAAGATCATTTCTCCCTACCGTTGCAGCTGGCTTGTGAACAGTTCACCAGCCTCCCTCTTTCACATGTACTGAAATATAAAGACACACATAAATGACTGTATCTCCTCTTCGGCGTCATGCTGGTGGATCATGATGTTTCACACATCAGTACCAGTTGTTGCAGTCGGTGATGACAAAGTCTCCTGGCTGGTGCTGTTCTCCAGCCACATCACATCGACATTCAGAGTCTGGCACGCACACGCCATCCTGAAAATATATAAAACCATCAACAATGATGACCGTGTGTGTGTTTGTGTGTGCATGTGTTTGTTTGGGCACCTGTTGGACAGTCCCGTGTGGACACTGGCAGCCTGGTGTGCAGTTCCTGCTTAGGTCCATTGTGAGGTCCGTACAGGAAACTGTTCCCCTCACACACTTCTTCCACTGCTGGCCCGGAGGACACACCTGACCATCTCCTGCCACAACAACATGGTCCAAACAGTGATCAATAAGTGAAATATAATATATATGTTAAGACAAAACAAGAGAAAAGTTTTTCAAATAAGGCTCCAAACTCTCAAGGTTTTCAAACACAGTTAACTCCAAGGGTTTTAGATGTCTCTTCAGGATTGGACATGTTGCTATTGTCAGCTCTGCATTTCAATTTAGTTCTGTTGTGTATAACAATTTCATGGTCTGAAACTTGGCGGGTTTAATGCCATGTTTATTTTTTCCTTTAAAATGTAGAGAGACAGAAACTTATATAATTATATTATATTTTCTATAATCTCTCACCAAGATGCCATCTTGGATGTTGAATTAACCTGAAATGAATTGCAGTGCAAGTGTAATTAGACAGGATTACTGCAAAGGGAACCAAACTTTCTAATCCTGAAGAAGACAGAAATACAATTTCAATCAATAATCCAGTAATTTAAACTTTTGCTTGTTTACCTTTGTTTTGTGTTTTGCTTTAAATAGGATTTTTCTAGGGACTTATACTGTGTCTACCCATCTGTCATAGCCTGGTTTGTTTCACCTGTGTCTCATGCCTCTAATTTTCGGACATAATTGTGTCATAATGTCTCATCTTCCCTTAACCATTTGTCTCATTATCTCCTTCCCCAATGACACTGAGACCTCATGCCCAATCTGTCAAATGACACCTGTGTCTCATTGTATTTCTCCCCATGACATCTGCCTCGTTGTCTCATCTTTCCAATGATACATTCATCTCATTGTCTCCTCTCCCCAATGACACTGTTGTCTCGTACCCGCTCTCCAATGACACCTGTGTCGGATTTTCTCCCCTCCTTCATGACAATTGTTTCTCATTGTCTCCTCTCGCCATTACACCATGTTAGATTGTCTTCTTTCCTGTCTTGTTGTCTCATATTCCCAGTGAAACTTGTCTTTCATTGTCTCATGTCCCCTTGACATCTGTATCTAATTAGTTCCTCTTTCTAATGACACTGTTGTCTCTTGCTCCTTCTTTCCAATTGCAGATGTGTCTCATTGTCTCCATTTCATCATGACACCTATGTCTCATTGTCTCCTCTCTCCATATGACATCTGCATCTTATGTCTAACCGCATGAGTGGCACCTGTCTCTCATTGTATCCTCTCCCTAATGGAAAGTCTCTCATTATCCCCTTTCCCCATGAGACCTGTCTTATTGCCTCATCTTCCCATTGACACCTGTACCTTCCCAGTGACACACTCTTCCCTGCACCACCTCTGTGCCATTGTGTCCTCCCCCAATGACACCTGATTCCCTCATTCCGCCTTCTCTTCCAATTTGTTCCCAAGTTTTTAATTTTCTTCTGTTCTTCTCAACTGTGTGTCATTGTATGTTGACCTATTGTATTTAGTATTCAGACTAAGTTCTCCTAGCCATTGATAATCTTGTGCCACATCTTCAAACCTTCTTCAGGTCTTTCCTGGTAACTTTGTTCCTCATGTCTTTATTTCCTCTTCATTGGAATAAATATATGAAAAGGGTATAATACAAACTGCTGACTTATTGGAACATACAGTATGTACACTACTGTGAAAACATGGTGATAGTATTTGAGAGTTTAGGTCTTGGTGTACCACAGGGCTGCAGGTTACAGGCGCTGAATTGCTGAGCAGTGCCATGTAGTCGGATGGGCCCCCGGGTTCGTGTCCTGTAACCACCTCCACACGTCACTGAGCACTTGGACCATGCACTCCATGGCTCTTTCATAACTTCAGACACATCACAAATACAATAACTGTTTCAACTTCAACATTTTTTAAATGGACTTTGTACATGATTTTGACCAACCCAGCACTTACCAATGCAGGGTTCAATACTGCAAGTATCGATCCCAACTCTGTCTCCTCTACAGGGACGACCTCCGGAGGCTGGAGGCGGATTGGTTCCTGAACGATACCGTCTCCGCACACCGACGTCACAAGTTCGGCTGCAGGTGCTCCACTGGGTCCAGCTGCTCCAGCCACAGTCAACTGAGAAAGACGAGAGATCAAAGATGGAGAGGAAATACAAGAAAAAATACAATAATTTTTGTTAATTTAATAGGAAAAGGTACAGTGTACTTCAATAACCAATGCAAGTATCATTTTTATAAACAGTGCCAACCAGAACTATCGGTACCCTATAAAAAATTGCAAAAAGTAGATGAAAAATTTATTTTTCATCTAGAATAATGAAGATCTATCATTCATTATTCTCTAAATTTCAACCTTTTACTCAAGTCAAATAATTAAAAGAAAAATACAATTTAATTAATATAGAACAAATAAGTTTATCCAAACCATGCCTACGCAGCCCCCCTTTAAGAGCCCTGAGTCTCCTTCTGTAGAATGTGATGAGGTATTAGAACACATGGAGAAGATCTAAGACTATTCCTCCACACAGACAATCTCCATCTCCTTCAGATTCAGATATCCTCTTCAGCACATCCCACTGATGTTTTGTAGGGTTTAGGTCAGGTGGCTTCGATTGCCATGGCAAAAAAATATTTTTTGATATCTGAACCATTCTTGGGTTGATTCTGAGGTGTGCTTCAGATCATTGTAATGGGAGGGAGCTGCCGTGGGCACCTTAAGTTTCCTGACAGAGACTTTTAGGTTTTCATCCAATAACTCTTGAATTTCAAAGAAGCCCTTGGGAACAAATATTTTAATAAGATGTCCAGGGCCTTTGGCTTAAAATCAGCCCAACAGCATCAGAGAAGCACAACCAGTATCCATAGTGGATATGAGGTGTTTCTCTCTTTGGCATTTTTTCATGCTACCAAGCATCCATATTTGACGTTTGTTGCTAGAAAACTCTACTATGGTCTCATCTGACCTATGGAAGCCCCAGCAGTGTTTGTCAAACTTTAGGTGCTTTAGTGTGGATGACAGCAGAGGATTTTTTCTTGCTACCCGCCCAAACAGCTTGTGTTGCTGTAGGTGTTGTCTGATGGGGGTTAAGGATAATTTCTTACAACAAGATTACCTGACCTCTGCAA
Organism: Lophius americanus; assembly: GCA_037951165.1. Taxonomy (NCBI): domain Eukaryota; kingdom Metazoa; phylum Chordata; class Actinopteri; order Lophiiformes; family Lophiidae; genus Lophius; species Lophius americanus. The sequence goes on along the minus strand of JBBDHG010000015.1, from coordinate 6,243,348 downwards.
TCTAACTGTTGAGAGATTTTGTTGTATTTATTGGCAGATATATGCAGTTCAGCCCTTTTTTTTCAGCATTGTGGATTCTCTCAATTAAAATTAGGTCATATTTATACCCCAGTAAAACAGGAAGTCATGATTCAAAACTTTAGAGTCCCTTCTCAAACAGTGTATCCTACAAATATGAAATAAGACTGGAATTACATTTTGGCTAACTTTTAATCAATAGATTTCCTAGGCGTGCCAAAATATTAGTTTAATGTTAAGAATGTAATGTATTTTTTAAATGATATTATTTGGTTTTTAAAGGTTGCAAAATTAATGCACCCTTTTGACTGTAGCAAAACAATAAAAAATAAAAAATAGAGATGTTACTCACCAGGGCAGAGTAATGTTCCACACTCCATTTCTCCATTAATGCAGGTGCTGTACCACACAAAATGCAGGACATTTGAGAAATGGCTGACACTCACCATCCTAATTCACAATTTCAGGTCAATAATAGACAGACATCTCATCTTGCATCTTTTATATATAATAATAATAATTAATAAAAAAATAATAATAATAATAAACAATAATAATAATAATAATACATTTCATTTATAACGCACTTTACATTTGGATTAAATCTCAAAGTGCTACAAAGTAAAAGTAGATAAAAGCGTCAATAAAAAATATAATATTAATTATATAAAAATATGACCAAAAAGCAACATGTTTATTAAAGTTATAGGTTCTGCTAAAAAGGAAGGTTTTAAGTCCTTTTTAAAATGTCTCATTCGTCTGTGGAGCCCTCAGATGGTCAGGGAGGGCATTCCACAGACGAGGGGCTGCAGAACAGAAGGCCCGATCACCCATGGTGCTGAGCTTAGTCCGGGGGAGGAGGAGGCGGTATGAGTGGGTATAACGGAAGGATCGTGCTGAGGTTAGTGGGGTGAGTAGTTCTTTTAGGTAGAGGGGTGCATTGCCATGGATGCACTGGTGAGTGAGGAGAGAGATATTATAATCAATCCTGGTGGAGATGGGAAGCCAATGAAGGGAATGAATAACAGGGGTGATATGTTCGTGTTTACGAACTGTCATCAGGATCCTTGCAGCACTGTTTTGAACATACTGAAGTCTTTGAAGACTTTTATCAGGGATCCCAATGAATTAATATCATATAAGTATCTGCACAAGGTGCTGGAATGATATTCCACCACCTTTATTGAAAATATTAATCGGAATGGCAGGTAATGCTTCTGGCTTTTGTAAAGTCTTCTTTAGAGTTTAGTTTCTCCTTAAGTCAAATCCTAGTGAATACAGTAGAATACAGGCTGACCGTACCAGTTATTGCAGGTATCAAAAGGCTGAGTGGCGCCAGCTTGGTACAGCTCTCCCTGGTGGTAACATGGACACTCGGCCAGGGGCACACAGCTGCCATTGAGCAGGTAGAAGCCCAGGGCGCAGTAGCAGCCATCATAACAGGCGGTGGCGCACTGCACCTCTCTGTGGGTCATGTCCAAACACACTCGTGGACAGGCGCCGCCGTGAGCTTCGCAATCTGCAACGGTCATGTACATCATGCCCTCTGGGCACACACCTGAGAGTATAAGGGAGGAATTGAAAATTGGAATATAGGTAATCTAAAAATAGCGCAAAAAAAAAATTCTGAACATAATTTAAATAAAATAGCAGAGATGCACTGACATATCAAACACCTCAAATGTGATAACAATACTGAATAATATTATTCACATGTATCCAGTATGTTTATTTTTCTATGTCCTCAATATTTTGACTGATAAGAAATGCAGTACCTGAGCAGGGGTGAGAGTTGCAGTCTCTGGTCTGTATGTGAGGCCCGGGGCACGTGCTGCCCCCATGCTGTGGGGAGGGTGAACTGCAGAGTCGCTCTCGCGTTTGAACGCCAGAGTCACACTCTGAGGAACACTGGGACCAGGCAAACCATGACGACCAACCACCATTCACTTCAATCACACAAACAAAACCTCTTTTTTAGTTTTCATTAAAATGAGAGTAGAGACATTCTTTAGACGGTTTGTCCTCATATGGAATACCTGGACAGTTGACGGTGTTACAGGGCTCCTGTGCCTCGCTGTCTCCGTAGCAGGCAGAGTCTGAGTGATTGAAGGGCTTGATAGTGTGGTTGCAGCTGCGGAATCGTTGTCTGATTCCGACATCGTCTACGTGGTTGAAACATGTTTTGCTGCACTCTGACCAGCTGGTCCATTTACTCCAGAGTCCATCTGGTAGTACTGCCCAAGAGGAAGACAAAATTCACAAATCAAACACAGGCAATGGTGCTTTAACTCAACCAGAAGTGGATAAAATGCATGTTATTAATTAATCAATGTTTTTATATATTTCATACATTCATTTTAATGCATGAAATTTATATATCTTTTATATCTATTCAGGACTTGTCGCAAATGATAAATGCCATGAAAACAACATCTTTGTGAAATGGTAAAAGCAAATCAGGTTACCGGGGAAGCAGGGGCTGGAGCAGCGTTGAGCCTCCGAGGAGTCTCCTGGACATGGCTGGATTCTCACTGCTCCAGCTGGGTTCACTGAAGACCTGCAGAGAAGAAGTTAAAACAAGACCTGATTGATACTCAATAATTGGTTATGTTTAACATCAGTCCATAATAAACACATTAAGACATGATTTTGTTTGAATGAACTTAAAGAAACAATGTCTGCAAGGAAATGGAGTTGTTGCTGAAGTAAATTATACAACTTGGAAAAATTGAATTTGATCAAAATACAAAGCAAACCAAAATTGTATTCATTCAGTTCTTTCATTCAGTCGGCTCAAACCCTGAAACTCAGTTTGATACCTCGCTACTCCCTAATCACATGATCACTTCTTCTCTGTGCTTATTAATACTAATTGAGCTAAAAACTAATATGCAGCGTATGCAAGCTAGAATCTAGAAATTTCTAAATATTGGAGACGCAAACTTTATATTTGTAACATTAAACCATTGTGATGCTCTACATTTGTGGTTGCACATTGCAGGAAAGCAAAACTTTAATAAAACAATCCATCCAACCATTTTCTGTTACAACTTCAGGGTTCTGGTGGGGCTGGAGCCTATCCCCCCTGATATTAAGTTAATTGGCAGGGAACACACTGGGATATTTGCCTCACAGGGTCAACACATAGAGACAAAAAATAATTCGGACTCATGTTCACCCCTACAGAGACAGTTCTTATTCCTTATTCCTTTACATTGCATGTTTTTGGACTGCTTGAGGACGCCGGACTACCAGAGGGAACCCACATAAACACAAATTTGCAGATAGAGTTGAACCCAGAACCCAAACATCTGTTATGAAATGAGGCAGAGATTCAACCTTTCGTAGCTGTTTGAGTGTAAAAGTTGTTTCCTTACCTATAACGCTGATGTAACCCCAGACCACAGGTCACATCACATGGTGACCAAGACGACCAGGCTGACCAATGACAGGCATCCAAACAGCCGGAGGTGTCACAGGTCACTTCTCCATATCTGCACACACTGTTGTTAAAAAATGTACCTTTATATTAGCCTAAAACATCAATTCAATATTTAAATATTTATTTTAGATATCTGATTCGGATGATTTTTTTAGAAACTAAAATTCCAGATGTACCTTCAGTTATGAAAACTAGCAAGCAAGTTCAAAAGGAACAAATCTGCATCCCTTACCATGTGGTACAATCATCCTTCATGACCGTCTGGCCTGGCTGCAGCGTTTGTCCCTCCCAGAGACAGACACACTGACTGGCATTTACACATCGCCCATCCTCAAAATACAGACCCTCAGGACAGCGACACCCTAAAGAAAACAGGAATTAGGTTCTTAATCTGGCATTTCAGAAACCTATGAGTGAGTCTTAGTTAGCAACTCTGGTTGTAGAATAATTCAGGCAATGCTTACGTAAAAGTTATTGCCTTTTAATCTGTTCTGCTCATTGGTTATTTTAAGTTAAGCCTGAACATAAAATAACTCTACAACAATTAGATGTATTTGCAAAACCTTTGTGTCCATGGAAAAGTAAGTTCTGAAATAGAGTATTTTCAGTAACAGTAACATTGTACCAATGTGTGAGTAATCTGTGATTAAAAACCTAAAAAAAATACATATAATCCTCTATATATCAGGTGAGGATAATATCTATCCTCACCTGATTTTTTTTTTTTAGCTAAAATATAGATTTACTCATGAACTCTTTGAAAACTACTGCATCACTATTGATAGAATTACCACACAGTTCATGTTATTCTGCAGTGTTTGTGAGATAGGACCTGGAGGACTCTACATTTGGCACAGTTTAATAGCCAATGTAACCAAAATGTACCAAAAAATGGTGCACTCACACCTGAAAGTGATGTTGGCTGCACAATTACACCACTGTCCAATAGGGATTGCTAAATGCTCATACCTTTGGAGGCAAAATAAATCTGTGTTTTTCATTCAAAGGTAATATTATGCACAGTAAAATGAAATAAGAAGCAAAAACTAGGTAATAGCCTGATAATGGACCTTTCAAGAAAAACAAACATTTTGCAGTGAAATGCATGAAAGGATAAAATTTAAAAGATTGTAAAAGAGGTGCTTGCTTGCAAAATATGCAAAAATATGGAGACCAGTGGAAATCTTTGCAGTGCACAAGCTGTATGTCCTACCCGGAATGCATTCTGCGGTGCAGTTGCTGGTGGAGCTGAGGTGTGAGCAGATTGGAGGACAGGGCTCCATCCTCCCAGACTGGCAGTCTGCCTTGGTCACCAGCACCATCCCGTTGATGCAACCTGAACAGTAATGAGGGATAAATATTGGATAATCAAGCAAAGGCTGGAGAAAAAACAACTAAATAACTGACAGAGTGTGTCTCACCTGTCTGTGTGTCAACATCTTTGGTGCAGGGTTCACTGTTGCAGCTCTGAGCTTGCCCGGTCATACCCTCACAGTCCCACCCACCGTTCTTTGGAGGAGGAGCAGTGCAGGTTCTGTTCCTCCGCCTAATGCCACCTCCACACTGGGCGTCACACTCGGACCACTCTGTCCACTCTGACCAGTGGCCATTAACTACAATAGGAGTGATACTAGAATGAGACTGAGATACAGCGCTGTGAAAAACAATTACATTGTCTCAGTAGGAGGAGATTTTTCCAAAAACACAGTTTTGAGGATATACCTTCCTAACGTTGGTCCCATTTAGTCCCAATATGGTGCATATGATACTACTACATACTTTTCCGGGATATACCCTTGCTGTCAGGGACAACCGTGTAGGTCAAGTTTACAAATAGAGAAGACTTAGATCAGTAGTGAACCTTCACAGAAGTGGACACCTTCCAAGATTCCTCGAAGAGCAGAATCAAGGCCAAGGATGACCCAAAGAAAACATCCAAAGAAATCGCAGTCCTCTCTCACCTCACGAAACTCTGAGGTCATGGTTCAACTATTATACACTGAACAACAACGGCATCATTGGAGAGTGGTGAGGAGAAAGCCAGGTCTAACCCAGAAGAGCATTATGTGCTGAATACTGAATACTTTTTCATACTGGTGATTTGTTTCCTAGAAAAATGAATCCTCTTTGGCATCAGGGTCAAAAACTGACCTGGACACGCTCGAGTGAAACAGGCTCTACTGTCGAACTGAGCTCCACCACACTCTTCTCCTGGCAGAGCCTCCCTCAGGATGTCCCTCTGCCGGAACACGGAGCCCAGGCCACAGGAAACGCTGCACGCACTCCACGCCGTCCATGGGGACATGATGCAGTCCACTAAAGGAGAGTCATGAAACTAAATCATCCATATTTCTCCTTTTTATCTCGCATTTAGGGATGTGGACACCTTTCTTACCGCAGTCTTTTTCATCCGATCCGTCTACACAGTCTCTCTGCAGATCACACCTGCGGTCTAGATGAACACACTCTCCACTAGTACAGGAGAACTGCTTTGTGGAGCAGGGGCTGGGCAGCGTAGTCACTGCTGGCCTGGCTGTGGTGCCTGGCAATATGGGTGTTGCAAAAAATAACATGTATTTACCTTTTACTGAGTTGAACTACTTCCACTTCCCCTTAGAGGTTTGATGCGTACCGCAGCGTTCTTCATCCGATCCGTCCAAACAGTCCTGTCTGCCATCGCACACCTGCGCCGAGTCGACACAACCAAACGACCGGCATGTAAACTGGCCCTCCACACAAAGCACTCTGGGTAGGCCACCATCATGAGGGGTTGTTGTCCACAGGGCTGTTAATTCAATAATGAGTGTTGATTTATTTAACTCATTCAATACAATTTTTTTCATGCACTTTTAATATTCTTCATTAACCTATATTTTATCTCTGGTTTCTATCTGTTGATGGAGTACTTTGTGTACTTGTCCTGTTTGTATGCTGCCGGAACACTATCATTTCCCTTTGGGATTATTAAAGTCTTTTCTTATCCTATGAGTGCCTCAGAATAACTAAGGGGGTTGGTGTGTCTCTCACCTTCAGTGGTTTGCAACCCAGGTCCTCCAGAATGGAGGGCTGTGGTGAGGTGAAGCCCAGGTTGACCTCTGCTGAACCCGGGTCTGCTAGTCCAAAGGCCTGTTTCAATACCAGAAGGAAAAAAAGAAAGAGGACATCTTTTTGTCTTTTCACTTTCAATTTACTGACTGTGATCTTGTAATTGGCTTAAGTTCTGAAAAGGTTGTGCATGTTGGGGGAAAACTTTGTCCTTTCAACTACGAATTCTATAATGGGATTTATCCTCAGCAGATTAAGGACAAAAAGGTCCCCCCTGAGACCTATTACAACTGAAATTTTGGATCACACTGGAATTATAGAAAAGGGGGAAAAATCATGCATCCCATGTTGTAAGGATTCATTCTGGAATGTTGTGGCAGTTTCAGGGAGGGGATCTTTTACAACTTCTAGGTAGGTAGCTAGGCATGAGGCTAGGTAGGTAAGCTGGTTAGCTAGGTAGGTAGGTATGTAGATAGGGAGGTAACTAAGTAGTTAGGTAGGTAGGTAGCCACATGGGTAACGAGGTAATCAGTAGCTAGGCAGTTAGGTAATAACAATAATAATAAATGTTATTTGTAGTGCGCTTTTCATAAATAGGTCTACTCAAAGTTTATTTGCAGATACAGAGTAAAATAACTTGTTAAAACCAGAATTCAGATCAGATATTAATCTAAAAACAAGCGTTTCAAATGACGAGGTAGTGCTAGATAGAATTACATGGCTAGGTCGGTAGGTAGTTGGGTAGGTAGATAGGTAGGTAACTAGGTTGGCAGGCAAGTACGTAATTAGGTAGGTAGCTAGCTACGTGGGCTGCTAGGTTACTTTTTAGCTAGGTAGTTAGGTAAGTAGTAAACAATAAAAAGCAAACAGAGAAAGACGGTACAAAATAAGTATAAATATCAAAAAACATGAAAAAATAGAAAAAATAGAAAAAATGTAGCACTGTGAATGATACAAATTTAAACAATTAAGACTAGAAATACATATTAAACATTATATCAAAGGATTTAAAAAAAATATTTTACATTGAATTGTACAACTATCTAGAAATTTTAAATATCATAGAATTGTATAAGAAAATATCGAACTATAGAAAATACCTTCAGCCGATGATACAAATTTACAAATGTATGTGGAACTTAAACAACTCTACTGTGTTTTTTTTAGTCTAATACTAAACAAAATGTAATATCAATAGTATTGCTAATCACCAACTTGTCTCACAATGAGAGACTTAAAAAAAACAAATTCCACTTGCATTTAGTTTACTGAAAATAAAAAAAAAAACTGTATAAGCCCATTTTCAAAGCAGGGTTTATGTAAAGGCTGGAAACAAGGTGATATTTAAACGGTTGACATCTTTAAAATAAATTAATATCATCAGGCTGGTGAAAATTAAAAGCATTAAGCAAATAAACGTGTCAAATAATATCAATATATAATATTTAATGGCAGTATGAGGAAGAGAATGTTTTACATCTGCTAAGGGGGTGTCTCATGATACCTGTACTTGTAGTCTTTAGTAGACCCGGGTGACCTGTGACCCCGGGGCTAGCTACACCAGGAAGGCCACCTTGAGGTTTGGTGGTTTGGAGGCCTGGTATGCTTGTTGTACTGTCGCCCCGGAAACCTGGACTCCCCGTGGGACTGGTCTGGTTCTGCAGTCCTGGAAGTCCTCTGGTTGGAGCCGTACCTAATTAAGAAAAAAGTCCGGTATGGATAACAATTGTTTTAAATTTTATTTATTATCAATTGTTTTAATTTCATGATGTGTGTATATGAACACAATATGCTCAGCTCTTACCACAGCTGATCTCGTCTGAGTGATCCTTACAGTCCGCTCGGCCATCACAGAGCACAGAGACAGACACACACTGCTCACTGTGCCAGCATTCAAACTGGCCCGGCTTACAGCGTTGCCCTGTGACCCTCTTATCACTGGAGGGAGACATGGTCACGCTGCTGGGGGTAACCAGCACATCTGGAAGAAAATGAAGACTTAATATTGACACTGATGTAAACAGATAGATTATTGGTGGGTGAGTGTTTTTTCATTTTTCTAATATATTATTTTAAACCAGCACAATCTTTGACTGAGACATGAGATTTCCAAGAATGGCCTGAACAATAAGGCAGCATAGAAATGTTACAACAACAAAATGACATAACAAAAAATTAAAAAAACTTCCATACACAACAAATGTAGTACGAAAAACAATGAATCAAAGAATAATGATCCTGCATGATTGCAGAGCAATCTCAGAAGCAATCATATTGCCCAAGAGTATAATTCTAGTGATCCTTTAGATTTAAATTGGCATTAACTTAAGTTTTAGTCAAGCAATATCTTGTATTGAATCAAATTGTAGCCTGGACTTTCCATCAAATACTCATTTGCACTATTGTCTACAGTGTCTAACTTCTTTAGGTACTGCTCATGTGCATTCATAAATAACAAATCAACACAGTCCAGTAAAAGAATTGCAGAAATCAGATGTTTCCTTGCCGGGAGGGAGAAACAGGATTTATTCCAAAAGACCAAACCATAATGTGAGATTCAGTTTATAGACAAGGACATCAGTGTGTGGTTTCAAAGATAAGTTATGATCAAGAACAAAAGCTAAATATTTGTATGTTTTGTATGCACCATTTGAATTTCAACTCCTTCTGCAGTTGCGATCTTAAGAAGAGAGTTGTTTGTTCCTTGCCCTTTGAGAGAAGCATGAACTTAGATTTGTGTGCATTTAACACTAGTTTAAGTTGAGTTAAATCCAGAGGTGGCAAACGTTCACACATTCTTTACCTGAGTACAAGTACAGTTATGTCAAAATATGACTCTTAAATGTATTCAAAGTACATGTGAAAAGTGAATAAAAATCCAAGCAGAAGTAGACTAAAATTGAAAAGCAGTAGTCTGAAATTAAAAACTTATAAAAAAAAAAAAAGGTATAGGGTATAGAAATGTAAAAGGAACTACTAGAAAGACTACTAGAAAGAAAAAAGTAGTAAAAGTTTTTTTTTCTAAATAAAGGATTCTAGATTTAAAATAATTAATATAAAAGGAATAAAAACAAAAAAGGAAATACAAAGTACTAGAGTAGGAGTAAAAAAGTAGTAGTTTATAGGACAAATAAAGTATTACGCTAAAGAGCAGCATTGACGTGAATGTGGGGAAACTGTTTTGAGACCTCTGACTGGTTCTTTGTGCTTATGTTCGTTTTCTAACAATTTTGTTGAGACATTAAGGAAACAAACAATGAATCCCAAGTGGAGAGAAGAATTTGATTGATTATTACAAAGATTGTTGATATAAATGGAGAACAGCAGTGTGCCTGAAATGGAACCATGAGATACACCTTTTGATACAGGGAGGAAGGAGGACCCAGCAAAGCGGACAGACTGCGTCTACTGTTTAAGTATTTATAAGTGTGTCCGGATGATTCTGTTGCGATTCCTCACCTCTTCTGCAGCCAAGGATCTCCACACGCAGGTAGATGGTGTGTCTGAACTCCACAGGAATAATGCGCAGGTAGCGAGCGTTGACCAGCCGACTGAGCCAGCGGGTCACAGGGGTCCTACCGACCATCCGCACCTCAAACACCTACAACACAACCGGCACGACTACCATGTTCAACACATTCAAGTACACAGATAATACACCAGGGAAGTATGCTTTTACCTTAGCAGGATCACCAGGCTTCCCATTCTCGGTGTAGTCTGAGAAGAGGCTGCTTTGCAGAGCGAAGGCTAGACGGTATTTAGTGAGGTAACCCCACATGCGTTCGCTGCCCTGCGTCACCACTCCCGATACCCATGTAGGCTCCAGAAGGTCCACTTGAAAGTATGGATTTGGATCTGTCGGCAGTGGGCTCCATCCAGGCTCCATAATCTGACTGCACAGAAGCTGTTAGTTCTCTACTATGTTTTCACGGTGATGTGCCAACAAAGATCAAACCACTCACACATTAGGGACTATGTTCAGTCGTCCAGCGTCCGCGGGGTTATTCTCACGGTATGAGGACGAGGTCAGCTGACCATATCGGATTCTCCCATCCTCGAGACCAAGGGCAGAGGAGCAGAGACCTGCAGGATATTGAAACTTTTTAATACCATCCAACAATTTTTGAAGAATTTTATCTGATTTATAGACAAGGTGCACTCACCACGATATCCCGGGCCACCAACCTGTGAAAACATTAGAGATAAATAAGGTTTATTTCGTGTAATTCTTCATGCTGGCATGTCAATAAAGCAGCAAAGAGGGATAGGACATACTTCAAACAAATAGGGGTATTCAATATTATCACAGTCAATGGTTCTCTAATAGTAGATCCCCAGTGTGAAAAAAGTACTCACGCCCCTGAATTGGAATATCTAACTGTACCACCTTCACCAGCGATAACTGCAACCAAACCCTTCTAATAACTGGAGGTCAGTCTCTGATACCGCTGTGGGTCTTAGCCCTCTCTTTTTTACCGAACTGCTTTAGTTCAGCCACATTGGAGGGCTTGTAAGCATGAACTGATCTCTTCTGGGCCCACCACAGCATCCACCTGTAGACTAGGCCACTCTCTGACTTATCAACTGACATTCTCCTTCATATTTTCTGCTAGACAGCAGAATTCATGTTCCCTAAATGATGGCGAGTCGTCCTCGTCCTGGAGCAGTAAATCCTCTCCATCACATTCAACTGACACTTCCATGTTTGGCTGTAGGTCTGATGTTTTCTCTAGTAGAATGCCGTGTTTGGTTGACACCAGATCTGACGGGACCGCTGTCTTCCAGCAGTTCAACTTTCCATCCATCAATCCAGAGAGGATTCTCGCAAATTCTCTAAGGGTCATCAAGATTAATTCCGACCAGCAATGATGTTCTTCTGGTTGAGCAGTGGCTTTCTCCCCACCACTTTCCCATGCTCTTTTCACTTTTTGGAATAGTGGAGCCATGAACTCTGACCTTTATTGAGGTGAGAGAGGTCTGCAGTTCCCTGGAGTTTCCTTTGGATCGTTCTGACTTCCTAAAGGAGCCTTCGCAGTGCTCTTGTAGGAACTGGAGGAAAGAAATCTTCTCTATTTGTAGATAATCTGTCTTTCTATAATCTGTGGAGTTTCCGAACCTTAGAAACAGCTTTGGAACTTAGTGTGCTACCGGTGAGACATACTTTCATAAACTTCCAACTTCCTGCTTCTAAATATGGTCTACTGAAGTGATGTTATAGAAAAGGGCTGGCAAGGATCAGGCCTGGGTGGGACCAGCCCGGCTGGAACCAGCTATTAATACAGTTTCGTGTTTTTTTTTAATATAAGGGGGCAGAGCCTTTATCACACAGACCCAGTTGATTTTGCATCAAAGTTGCATTAAGAATAAAAATATGTTTAGCTATTAGACATGCAGAACTTAAATTAATTGATGTTAAGTGAATAAATTGAGCGTCTTCTCACAGTTGTTACTGCAGGATGAGTGACAGCAGCCATAGAAGGAGTCCTGAGGGGAGCAGGAGTGGGTGTGTGTGGTCTGTGAATTAGCAACAATTAGAACAATGAAGGGAAGAAATGACTGAAAACACTGTTCAATAACTTTGAAACAACAACAAAGAATAAAGAGAAAGAGGGCTGGATAAACAGCAATGAGACAAAAAGCACAGAAGATAATGAATAATTAACACCACCCTCCACCTGTCTGACTGAGTCGTGATGTTTTCATGGAGATGGCAGCCAATTTCATCCTCTCCTCTGGGGCAATTCGGGACCCCGTCACAACGCAGCCCTGCGTGAATGCATCCCCCTGGTGGCGGGCAGGAGAACTGACCAGCAGGGCAGCTGCGGGGACTGATGGCAGTAGGGGATGGCTGCGTACCTGGAGAGGTGAAAAGTCAGAATAAAACCCATGAAAAAGTGTAAGCTTTCATGCGTGTTCCAGAATAAAACAACAAAACGCTTTAAAATGACAACTGTTTTTCCAGAATAAATGAAAAGCTCACCACAGTGCATCTCATCTGATCCATCCCCACAGTCATTGACCCCATCACAGACCACCCCCTGTGGTCCTGCCAGTACACAGTGGCCATTATCACACTGAAACTCCTTCTCTCTGCAGTGACCCACTGGAGAAACCGTGGAGGGAGGAGTGGGTGTGGTTAACCATTTGTACCCTGGAGGAGAGGAAAGGAAAGCATTTAAAGTACACAACATTATGTAAGACCAAGTGGCTTTATAAGTTCTACTAACCATCTCCACAGCCCATTATCTCCAGTCGAAGGTAGATGCCATTCTGGAAATCATGCGGCAGCAGACGTACAAACTGAGCTGACACCATCCTGTCCAGACGGCTCTCAGCCACACCTCGATCATTTTGGTTACCAAGAAAGACCTGGAGGGAAAGAGATGATATATTCATTATATAGAGAAGAAAACAGCAAAAAACATCCCGACATTACTTCAAAGACAGAGATGCAAATGAAACATCCACATTTTGCTTGATTGCTACTAATATAAATTTTAGAAACAATTTACAAAATGGTTTTCCCGAAAAAAACAAGTGTCAAAAAAACAATTGCTTAGGAAACGAGCAAGCAAGGAAGCAAACCAATTTTCAATATAAGTACATATGTAATAGTTTCATCCAAGACATCAAGTAACATGTCAAAAATATAAAAGACGTTAAGTTACATGTAGATACATGAAATCAGGTCTTCTGTCAAAGACATCATAGAGGTCAGAGTTACATGACACAAAGTAATCAAGTCTACCACTAGAGAGAAATTTGCTTTAGCTCCATTGTCCCCGGTCCAATCTGACCTAAACTACAAGACGCCTTAATGATTTACAGTGAAACCGTCAAGGT
>JBBDHG010000015.1:5620000-5625000 GCA_037951165.1 Lophius americanus | reverse complement strand
GTCGTGGCCGAGTGGTTAAGGCGATGGACTAGAAATCCATTGGGGTTTCCCCGCGCAGGTTCGAATCCTGCCGACAACGATACAAAGTTTTGACAATAAGGCTCCTTCAGTGGACTTTACGCACCACTCACAGCATAGAACTAATGCAATCGCAAGGAATCACATGTTGTCTTTAATTCGCTGCGATGATAGGACTGCTATGAAGAATCTTGCTCACCAAAGAACAGTTGACATCAAGTTGTTTTAAGTAGAATACCTGGTCATGGTGATATTTTATGGTTGAAGAACTCAATTTCCTTTTGAAAGATGAAGAGGTTTGGCCTCTTATCCAAAAGTAATTTCTAACTGACTGCCGTGGGGGTTTCAGTTATTTAACCTCCTGTCAGGATGTTGATACCCTGAGAGGGAATAGTCAATGTGTTCCCTACTGTAGGCCAATAACGTTTTGATGGACTGCCGGATCATCATGTATTTGTCATTGATTCAATGAATAATTTAAAGTGTGAATTTTTCTGAAATTGGAACTGTATTGTGGGTTCTGACGCTATTTTGTTCATGTGACTTTGAACCAAATATTATCGTGTGTGTGGAAATCACATTTTCAGTATGCTCAAGATTTTCCTTTAACTCGTTTTCTCTTGTACCCAGCGTTGGTGGTATAGTGGTGAGCATAGCTGCCTTCCAAGCAGTTGACCCGGGTTCGATTCCCGGCCATTGCACGTCTTCTCACTTTTTCTCAATGTAATGAAGGATAATTCCTACTTCCGTCCAGACATGTTGGTGTGTGTGGGAGCTACTTGTTTCACCATCTGGGAATACTTCGTCCGTGAGTCTTGATAACGTTTGTTTAGTTTACCTGGGATCCATTTTGCAGTCTGTCACAGTCTGACTATGTACCACCAAGGTTGTCGTGGCCGAGTGGTTAAGGCGATGGACTTGAAATCCATTGGGGTTTCCCCGCGCAGGTTCGAATCCTGCCGACAACGATACAAAGGTTTGACAACAGGGTTCCTTCAATGGACTTTACACACCACTCACAGCATAGAGCTAATGTAATCGCAAGGAATCCCATGTTGACTTTAATTCGCTGCGATGATAGGACTGCTATGAAGAATCTTTGCCATGTGACTTTGAAACAATTCTATCGTGTGTTTTGGAAATCACATTTTCAGTATGCTCAAGATTTTCCTTTAACTCGTTTTCTCTTATACCCAGCGTTGGTGGTATAGTGGTAAGCATAGCTGCCTTCCAAGCAGTTGACCTGGGTTCGATTCCCGGCCATCGCACGTCTTCTCACTTTTTGTCAACGTAATGAAGGATAATTCCTACTTCCGTCCAGACATGTTGGTGTGTGTGGGAGCTACTTGTTTCACCATCTGGGAATACTTCGTCCGTGAGTCTTGATAACATTTTTTTAGTTTGCTTGGGATCCATTTTGACAATCTGTCACAGTCTGATTACATACCTCCAAGGTTGTCGTGGCCGAGTGGTTAAGGCGATGGACTAGAAATCCATTGGGGTTTCCCCGCGCAGGTTCGAATCCTGCTGACAACGATACAAAGTTTTGACAACAAGGCTCCTTCAATGGACTTTACACACCACTCACAGCATAGAGCTAATGCAATCGCAAGGAATCCCATGTTGTCTTTAATTCGCTGCGATGATAGGACTGCTATGAAGAATCTTGCTCACCAAAGAACAGTTGACATCAAGTTGTTTTAAGTAGAATATCTGGTCATGGTGATATTTTATGGTTGAAGAACTCAATTTCCTTTTGAAAGATGAAGAGGTTTGGCCTCTTAACCAAAAGTAATGTCCAACTGACTGCCTAGGGGGTTTCAGTTATTTAACCTCCTGTCAGGATGTTGATACCCTGAGAGGGAATGGTCAATGTGTAATACTGTCGGCCAATAACGTTTTGATGGACTGCCGGATCATCATGTATTTGTCATTGATTCAATGAATGATTTAAAGTGTGAATTTTTGTGAAATTGGAACTGTATTGTGGGTTTTCACACTATTTTGTTCATGTGACTTTGAACCAAATATTATTGTGTGTGTGGAAATCACATTTTCAGTATGCTCAAGATTTTCCTTTAACTCGTTTTCTCTTGTACCCAGCGTTGGTGGTATAGTGGTGAGCATAGCTGCCTTCCAAGCAGTTGACCCGGGTTCGATTCCCGGCCATCGCACGTCTTCTCACTTTTTCTCAATGTAATGAAGGATAATTCCTACTTCCGTCCAGACATGTTGGTGTGTGTGGGAGCTACTTGTTTCACCATCTGGGAATACTTCGTCCGTGAGTCTTGATAACGTTTGTTTAGTTTACCTGGGATCCATTTTGCAGTCTGTCACAGTCTGACTATGTACCACCAAGGTTGTCGTGGCCGAGTGGTTAAGGCGATGGACTTGAAATCCATTGGGGTTTCCCAGCGCAGGTTCGAATCCTGCCGACAATGATACAAAGGTTTGACAACAGGGCTCCTTCAATGGACTTTACACACCACTCACAGCATAGAGCTAATGTAATCATAAGGAATCCCATGTTGACTTTAATTCGCTGCGATGATAGGACTGCTATGAAGAATCTTTGCCATGTGACTTTGAAACAATTTTATCGTGTGTTTTGGAAATCACATTTTCAGTATGCTCAAGATTTTCCTTTAACTCATTTTCTCTTATACCCAGCGTTGGTGGTATAGTGGTAAGCATAGCTGCCTTCCAAGCAGTTGACCTGGATTCGATTCCCGGCCATCGCACGTCTTCTCACTTTTTGTCAACGTAATGAAGGATAATTCCTACTTCCGTCCAGACATGTTGGTGTGTGTGGGAGCTACTTGTTTCACCATCTGGGTATACTTCGTCCGTGAGTCCTGATAACGTTTGTTTAGTTTACCTGGGATCCATTTTGACAGTCTGTCACAGTCTGATTAAATACCTCCAAGGTTGTCGTGGCCGAGTGGTTAAGGCGATGGACTGGAAATCCATTGGGGTTTCCCCGCGCAGGTTCGAATCCTGCCGACAACGATACAAAGTTTTGACAAAAGGCTCCTTCAATGGACTTTACGCACCACTCACAGGATAGAACTAATGCAATCGCAAGGAATCCCATGTTGTCTTTAATTCGCTGCGATGATAGGACTGCTATGAAGAATCTTTGCCATGTGACTTTGAAACAATTTTATCGTGTGTTTTGGAAATCACATTTTCAGTATGCTCAAGATTTTCGTTTAAGTCGTTTTCTCTTATACCCAGCGTTGGTGGTATAGTGGTGAGCATAGCTGCCTTCCAAGCAGTTGACCCGGGTTCGATTCCCCGCCATCGCACGTCTTCTCACTTTTTGTCAACGTAATGAAGGATAATTCCTACTTCCGTCCAGACATGTTGGTCTGTTTGGGAGCTAATTGTTTCACCATCTCGGAATACTTTCGTCCGTGAGTCTTGATAATTTTTTTTTAGTTTGCCTGGGATCCATTTTGACAATCTGTCACAGTCTGATTACATACCTCCCAGGTTGTCGTGGCCGAGTGGTTAAGGCGATGGACTAGAAATCCATTGGGGTTTCCCCGCGCAGGTTCGAATCCTGCCGACAACGATACAAAGTTTTGACAAAAGGCTCCTTCAATGGACTTTACGCACCACTCACAGGATAGAACTAATGCAATCGCAAGGAATCCCATGTTGTCTTTAATTCGCTGCGATGATAGGACTGCTATGAAGAATCTTTGCCATGTGACTTTGAAACAATTCTATCGTGTGTTTTGGAAATCACATTTTCAGTATGCTCAAGATTTTCCTTTAACTCGTTTTCTCTTATACCCAGCGTTGGTGGTATAGTGGTAAGCATAGCTGCCTTCCAAGCAGTTGACCTGGGTTCGATTCCAGGCCATCGCACGTCTTCTCACTTTTTGTCAACGTAATGAAGGATAATTCCTACTTCCGTCCAGACATGTTGGTGTGTGTGGGAGCTACTTGTTTCACCATCTGGGAATACTTCGTCCTTGAGTCTTGATAACATTTTTTTAGTTTGCTTGGGATCCATTTTGACAATCTGTCACAGTCTGATTACATACCTCCAAGGTTGTCGTGGCCGAGTGGTTAAGGCGATGGACTAGAAATCCATTGGGGTTTCCCCGCGCAGGTTCGAATCCTGCTGACAACGATACAAAGTTTTGACAACAAGGCTCCTTCAATGGACTTTACACACCACTCACAGCATAGAGCTAATGCAATCGCAAGGAATCCCATGTTGTCTTTAATTCGCTGCGATGATAGGACTGCTATGAAGAATCTTGCTCACCAAAGAACAGTTGACATCAAGTTGTTTTAAGTAGAATATCTGGTCATGGTGATATTTTATGGTTGAAGAACTCAATTTCCTTTTGAAAGATGAAGAGGTTTGGCCTCTTAACCAAAAGTAATGTCCAACTGACTGCCGTGGGGGTTTCAGTTATTTAACCTCCTGTCAGGATGTTGATACCCTGAGAGGGAATGGTCAATGTGTAATACTGTCGGCCAATAACGTTTTGATGGACTGCCGGATCATCATGTATTTGTCATTGATTCAATGAATGATTTAAAGTGTGAATTTTTGTGAAATTGGAACTGTATTTTGGGTTTTGACACTATTTTGTTCATGTGACTTTGAACCATTTTATCGTGTGTGTGGAAAATACATTTTCAGTGTACTCAAGATTTTCCTTTAACTCGTTTTCTCTTATACCCAGGGTTGGTGGTATAGTGGTAAGCATAGCTGCCTTCCAAGCAGTTGACCCGGGTTCGATTCCCCGCCATCGCACGTCTTCTCACTTTTTGTCAACGTAATGAAGGATAATTCCTAGTTCCGTCCGGACATGTTGGTCTGTTTGGGAGCTAATTGTTTCACCATCTCGGAATAGTTTCGTCCGTGAGTCTTGATAATTTTTTTTTAGTTTGCCTGGGATCCATTTTGACAATCTGTCACAGTCTGATTACATACCTCCAAGGTTGTCGTGGCCGAG
>JBBDHG010000015.1:5607500-5610000 GCA_037951165.1 Lophius americanus | reverse complement strand
TCAGTTATTTAACCTCCTGTCAGGATGTTGATACCCTGAGAGGGAATAGTCAATGTTTTCCCTACTGTAGGCCAATAACGTTTTGATGGACTGCCGGATCATCATGTATTTGTCATTGATTCAATGAATAATTTAAAGTGTGAATTTTTCTGAAATTGGAACTGTATTGTGGGTTTTGACGCTATTTTGTTCATGTGACTTTGAACCAAATATTATCGTGTGTGTGGAAATCACATTTTCAGTATGCTCAAGATTTTCCTTTAACTCGTTTTCTCTTGTATCCAGCGTTGGTGGTATAGTGGTGAGCATAGCTGCCTTCTAAGCAGTTGACCCGGGTTCGATTCCCGGCCATCGCAAGTCTTCTCACTTTTTCTCAATTTAATGAAGGATAATTCCTACTTCCGTCCAGACATGTTGGTGTGTGTGGGAGCTACTTGTTTCACCATCTGGGAATACTTCGTCCGTGAGTCTTGATAACGTTTGTTTAGTTTACCTGGGATCCATTTTGCAGTCTGTCACAGTCTGACTACGTACCACCAAGGTTGTCGTGGCCGAGTGGTTAAGGCGATGGACTAGAAATCCATTGGGGTTTCCCCGCGCAGGTTCAAATCCTGCCGACAACAATGCAAAGGTTTGACAACAGGGCTCCTTCAATGGACTTTACACACCACTCACAGCATAGAGATAATGTAATCGCAAGGAATCCCATGTTGACTTGAATTAGCTGCGATGATAGGACTGCTATGAAGAATCTTTGCCATGTGACTTTGAAACAATTTTATCGTGTGTTTTGGAAATCACATTTTCAGTATGCTCAAGATTTTCCTTTAACTCATTTTCTCTTATACCCAGCGTTGGTGGTATAGTGGTAAGCATAGCTGCCTTCCAAGCAGTTGACCTGGGTTCGATTCCCGGCCATCGCACGTCTTCTCACTTTTTCTCAATGTAATGAAGGATAATTCCTACTTCCGTCCAGACATGTTGGTGTGTGTGGGAGCTACTTGTTTCACCATCTGGGAATACTTCGTCCGTGAGTCTTGATAACGTTTGTTTAGTTTACCTGGGATCCATTTTGGAGTCTGTCACAGTCTGACTACATACCTCCAAGTTTGTCGTGGCCGAGTGGTTAAGGCGATGCACTTGAAATCCATTGGGGTTTCCCCGCGCAGGTTCGAATCCTGCCGACAACGATACAAAGGTTTGACAACAGGGCTCCTTCAATGGACTTTACACACCACTCACAGCATAGAGCTAATGCAATCGCAAGGAATCCCATGTTGACTTTAATTCGCTGCGATGATAGGACTGCTATGAAGAATCTTTGCCATGTGACTTTGAAACAATTTTATCGTGTGTTTTGGAAATCACATTTTCAGTATGCTCAAGATTTTCCTTTAACTCGTTTTCTCTTATACCCAGCGTTGGTGGTATAGCGGTAAGCATAGCTGCCTTCCAAGCAGTTGACCCGGGTTTGATTCACGGCCATCGCACGTCTTCGCACTTTTTGTCAACGTAATGAAGGATAATTCCTAGTTCCGTCCAGACATGTTGGTCTGTTTGGGAGCTAATTGTTTCACCATCTCAGAATAGTTTCGTCCGTGAGTCTTGATAATTTTTTTTTAGTTTGCCTGGGATCCATTTTGACAATCTGTCACAGTCTGATTACATACCTCCAAGGTTGTCGTGGCCGAGTGGTTAAGGCGATGGACTAGAAATCCATTGGGGTTTCCCCGCGCAGGTTCGAATCCTGCCGACAACGATACAAAGTTTTGACAAAAGGCTCCTTCAATGGACTTTATGCACCACTCAAAGGATAGAACTAATGCAATCGCAAGGAATCCCATGTTGTCTTTAATTCGCTGCGATGATAGGACTGCTATGAAGAATCTTTGCCATGTGACTTCTAAACAATTTTATCGTGTGTTTTGGAAATCACATTTTCAGTATGCTCAAGATTTTCCTTTAACTCGTTTTCTCTTATACCCAGCGTTGGTGGTATAGTGGTGAGCATAGCTGCCTTCCAAGCAGTTGACCCGGGTTCGATTCATGGCCATCGCACATCTTCTCACTTTTTGTCAACGTAATGAAGGATAATTCCTACTTCCGTCCAGACATGTTGGTCTGTTTGGGAGCTAATTGTTTCACCATCTCGGAATACTTTCGTCCGTGAGTCTTGATAAATTTTTTTTAGTTTGCCTGGGATCCATTTTGACAATCTGTCACAGTCTGATTACATACCTCCAAGGTTGTCGTGGCCGAGTGGTTAAGGCGATGGACTAGAAATCCATTGGGGTTTCCCCGCGCAGGTTCGAATCCTGCCGACAACGATACAAAGTTTTGACAATAAGGCTCCTTCAGTGGACTTTACGCACCACTCACAGCATAGAACTAATGCAATCGCAAGGAATCACATGTTGTCTTCAATTCGCTGCGATGATAGGACTGCTATGAAGAATCTTGCTCACCAAAGAACAGTTGACATCAAGTTGTTTTAAGTAGA
>JBBDHG010000015.1:5597500-5602500 GCA_037951165.1 Lophius americanus | reverse complement strand
ACATTTTCAGTATGCTCAAGATTTTCCTTTAACTCGTTTTCTCTTATACCCAGCGTTGGTGGTATAGTGGTGAGCATAGCTGCCTTCCAAGCAGTTGACCCAGGTTCGATTCCCGGCCATCGCACATCTTCTCACTTTTTGTCAACGTAATGAAGGATAATTCCTACTTCCGTCCAGACATGTTGGTCTGTTTGGGAGCTAATTGTTTCACCATCTCGGAAAAATTTCGTCCGTGAGTCTTGATAAATTTTTTTTAGTTTGCCTGGGATCCATTTTGACAATCTGTCACAGTCTGATTACATACCTCCAAGGTTGTCGTGGCCGAGTGGTTAAGGCGATGGACTAGAAATCCATTGGGGTTTCCCCGCGCAGGTTCGAGTCCTGCCGACAACGATACAAAGTTTTGACAAAAGGCTCCTTCAATGGACTTTACGCACCACTCACAGCATAGAACTAATGCAATCGCAAGGAATCCCATGTTGTCTTTAATTCGCTGCGATGATAGGACTGCTATGAAGAATCTTGCTCACCAAAGAACAGTTGACATCAAGTTGTTTTAAGTAGAATATCTGGTCATGGTGATATTTTATGGTTGAAGAACTCAATTTCCTTTTGAAAGATGAAGAGGTTTGGCCTCTTATCCAAAAGTAATTTCCAACTGACTGCCGTGGGGGTTTCAGTTATTTAACCTCCTGTCAGGATGTTGATACCCTGAGAGGGAATGGTCAATGTGTACTGTAGGCCAATAACGTTTTGATGGACTGCCGGATCATCATGTATTTGTCATTGATTCAATGAATGATTTAAAGTGTGAATTTTTGTGAAATTGGAACTGTATTGTGGGTTTTGACACTATTTTGTTCATGTGACTTTGAACCATTTTATCGTGTGTGTGGAAATCACATTTTCAGTGTGCTCAAGATTTTCCTTTAACTCGTTTTCTCTTGTACCCAGCGTTGGTGGTATAGTGGTGAGCATAGCTGCCTTCCAAGCAGTTGACCCGGGTTCGATTCCCGGCCATCGCACGTCTTCTCACTTTTTCTCAATGTAATGAAGGATAATTTCTACTTCCGTCCAGACATGTTGGTGTGTGTGGGAGCTACTTGTTTCACCATCTGGGAATACTTCGTCCGTGAGTCTTGATAACGTTTGTTTAGTTTACCTGGGATCCATTTTGCAGTCTGTCACAGTCTGACTACCTACCTCCAAGGTTGTCGTGGCCGAGTGGTTAAGGCGATGGACTTGAAATCCATTGGGGTTTCCCCGCGCAGGCTCGAATCCTGCCGACAACGATACAAAGGTTTGACAACAGCGCTCCTTCAATGGACTTTACACACCACTCACAGCATAGAGCTAATGCAATCGCAAGGAATCCCATGTTGACTTTAATTCGCTGCGATGATAGGACTGCTATGAAGAATCTTTGCCATGTGACTTTGAAACAATTTTATCGTATGGGTGGAAATAACATTTTCAGTATGCTCAAGATTGTTCTTTAACTCCTTTTCTCTTATACCCAGCGTTGGTGGTATAGTGGTGAGCATAGCTGCCTTCCAAGCAGTTGACCCGGGTTCAATTCCCAGCCATCGCACGTCGTCTCACTTTTTGTCAACGTAATGAAGGATAATTCCTACTTCCGTCCAGACATGTTGGTCTGTTTGGGAGCTAATTGTTTCACCATCTCGGAATAGTTTCGTCCGTGAGTCTTGATACATTTTTTTTAGTTTGCCTGGGATCCATTTTGACAATCTGTCACAGTCTGATTACATACCTCCAAGGTTGTCGTGGCCGAGTGGTTAAGGCGATGGACTAGAAATCCATTGGGGTTTCCCCGCGCAGGTTCGAGTCCTGCCGACAACGATACAAAGTTTTGACAAAAGGCTCCTTCAATGGACTTTACGCACCACTCACAGCATAGAACTAATGCAATCGCAAGGAATCCCATGTTGTCTTTAATTCGCTGCGATGATAGGACTGCTATGAAGAATCTTGCTCACCAAAGAACAGTTGACATCAAGTTGTTTTAAGTAGAATATCTGGTCATGGTGATATTTTATGGTTGAAGAACTCAATTTCCTTTTGAAAGATGAAGAGGTTTGGCCTCTTATCCAAAAGTAATTTCCAACTGACTGCCGATGGGGTTTCAGTTATTTAACCTCCTATCAGGATGTTGATACCCTGAGAGGGAATAGTCAATGATTTCCCTACTGTAGGCCAATAACGTTTTGATGGACTGCCGGATCATCATGTATTTGTCATTGATTCAATGAATGATTTAAAGTGTGAATTTTTGTGAAATTGGAACTGTATTGTGGGTTTTGACACTATTTTGATCATGTGACTTTGAACCAATTTTATCGTGTGTGTGGAAATCACATTTTCAGTATGCTCACGATTTTCCTTTAACTCTTTTTCTCTTGTACCCAGCGTTGGTGGTATAGTGGTGAGCATAGCTGCCTTCCAAGCAGTTGACCCGGGTTCGATTCCCGGCCATCGCACGTCTTCTCCCTTTTTCTCAACGTAATGAAGGATAATTCCTATTTCCGTCCAGACATGTTGATGTGTGTGGGAGCTACTTGTTTCACCATCTGGGAATACTTCGTCCGTGAGTCTTGATAAATTTTTTTTAGTTTGCCTGGGATCCATTTTGACAATCTGTCACAGTCTGATTACATACCTCCAAGGTTGTCGTGGCCGAGTGGTTAAGGCGATGGACTAGAAATCCATTGGGGTTTCCCCGCGCAGGTTCGAATCCTGCCGACAACGATACAAAGTTTTGACAATAAGGCTCCTTCAGTGGACTTTACGCACCACTCACAGCATAGAACTAATGCAATCGCAAGGAATCACATGTTGTCTTTAATTCGCTGCGATGATAGGACTGCTATGAAGAATCTTGCTCACCAAAGAACAGTTGACATCAAGTTGTTTTAAGTAGAATATCTGGTCATGGTGATATTTTATGGTTGAAGAACTCAATTTCCTTTTGAAAGATGAAGAGGTTTGGCCTCTTATCCAAAAGTAATTTCCAACTGACTGCCGTGGGGGTTTCAGTTATTTAACCTCCTGTCAGGATGTTGATACCCTAAGAGGGAATAGTCAATGTGTTCCCTACTGTAGGCCAATAACGTTTTGATGGACTGCCGGATCATCATGTATTTGTTATTGATTCAATGAATGGTTTAAAGTGTGCATTTTTCTGAAATTGGAACTGTATTGTGGGTTTTGACGCTATTTTGTTCATATGACTTTGAACCAAATATTATCGTGTGTGTGGAAATCACATTTTCAGTATGCTCAAGATTTTCCTTTAACTCGTTTTCTCTTGTACCCAGCTTTGGTGGTATAGTGGTGAGCATAGCTGCCTTCCAAGCAGTTGACCCGGGTTCGATTCCCAGCCATCGCACGTCCTCTCACTTTTTGTCAACGTAATGAAGGATAATTCCTACTTCCGTCCAGACATGTTGGTGTGTGTGGGAGCTACTTGTTTCACCATCTGGGAATACTTCGTCCGTGAGTCTTGATAACGTTTGTTTAGTTTACCTGGGATCCATTTTGCAGTCTGTCACAGTCTGACTACGTACCACCAAGGTTGTCGTGGCCGAGTGGTTAAGGCGATGGACTTGAAATCCATTGGGGTTTCCCCGCGCAGGTTCGAATCCTGCCGACAACGATACAAAGGTTTGACAACAGGGCTCCTTCAATGGATTTTACACACCACTCACAGCATAGAGCTAATGTAATCGCAAGGAATCCCATGTTGACTTTAATTCGCTGCGATGATAGGACTGCTATGAAGAATCTTTGCCATGTGACTTTGAAACAATTTTATCGTGTGTTTTGGAAATCACATTTTCAGTATGCTCAAGATTTTCCTTTAACTCGTTTTCTCTTATACCCAGCGTTGGTGGTATAGTGGTAAGCATAGCTGCCTTCCAAGCAGTTGACCTGGGTTCGATTCCCGGCCATCGCACGTCTTCTCACTTTTTCTCAATGTAATGAAGGATAATTCCTACTTCCGTCCAGACATGTTGGTGTGTGTGGGAGCTACTTGTTTCACCATCTGGGAATACTTCGTCCGTGAGTCTTGATAACGTTTGTTTAGTTTACCTGGGATCCATTTTGCAGTCTGTCACAGTCTGACTACGTACCACCAAGGTTGTCGTGGCCGAGTGGTTAAGGCGATGGACTAGAAATCCATTGGGGTTTCCCCGCGCAGGTTCGAATCCTGCCGACAACGATACAAAGGTTTGACAACAGGGCTCCTTCAATGGACTTTACACACCACTCACAGCATAGAGCTAATGTAATCGCAAGGAATCCCATGTTGACTTGAATTCGCTGCGATGATAGGACTGCTATGAAGAATCTTTGCCATGTGACTTTGAACCAAATATTAACGTGTGTGTGGATATCACATTTTCAGTATGCTCAAGATTTTCCTTTAACTCGTTTTCTCTTGTACCCAGCGTTGGTGGTATAGTGGTGAGCATAGCTGCCTTCCAAGCAGTTGACCCGGGTTCGATTCCCGGCCATCGCACATCTTCTCACTTTTTGTCAACGTAATGAAGGATAATTCCTACTTCCGTCCAGACATGTTGGTGTGTGTGGGAGCTACTTGTTTCACCATCTGGGAATACTTCGTCCGTGAGTCCTGATAACGTTTGTTTAGTTTACCTGGGATCCATTTTGACAGTCTGTCACAGTCTGATTACATGCCTCCAAGGTTGTCGTGGCCGAGTGGTTAAGGCGATGGACTAGAAATCCATTGGGGTTTCCCCGCGCAGGTTCGAATCCTGCCGACAACGATACAAAGTTTTGACAATAAGGCTCCTTCAGTGGACTTTACGCACCACTCACAGCATAGAACTAATGCAATCGCAAGGAATCACATGTTGTCTTTAATTCGCTGTGATGATAGGACTGCTATGAAGAATCTTGCTCACCAAAGAACAGTTGACATCAAGTTGTTTTAAGTAGAATATCTGGTCATGGTGATA
>JBBDHG010000015.1:5572500-5575000 GCA_037951165.1 Lophius americanus | reverse complement strand
CATTTTGACAATCTGTCACAGTCTGATTACATACCTCCAAGGTTGTCGTGGCCGAGTGGTTAAGGCGATGGACTAGAAATCCATTGGGGTTTCCCCGCGCAGGTTCGAATCCTGCCGACAACGATACAAAGTTTTGACAATAAGGCTCCTTCAGTGGACTTTACGCACCACTCACAGCATAGAACTAATGCAATCGCAAGGAATCACATGTTGTCTTTAATTCGCTGCGATGATAGGACTGCTATGAAGAATCTTGCTCACCAAAGAACAGTTGACATCAAGTTGTTTTAAGTAGAATATCTGGTCATGGTGATATTTTATGGTTGAAGAACTCAATTTCCTTTTGAAAGATGAAGAGGTTTGGCCTCTTATCCAAAAGTAATTTCCAACTGACTGCCGTGGGGGTTTCAGTTATTTGACCTCCTGTCAGGATGTTGATACCCTAAGAGGGAATAGTCAATGTGTTCCCTACTGTAGGCCAATAACGTTTTGATGGACTGCCGGATCATCATGTATTTGTCATTGATTCAATGAATGATTTAAAGTGTGAATTTTTCTGAAATTGGAACTGTATTGTGGGTTTTGACGCTATTTTGTTTATGTGACTTTGAACCAAATATTATCGTGTGTGTGGAAATCACATTTTCAGTATGCTCAAGATTTTCCTTTAACTCGTTTTCTCTTCTACCCAGCGTTGGTGGTATAGTGGTGAGCATAGCTGCCTTCCAAGCAGTTGACCCGGGTTCGATTCCCGGCCATCGCACGTCTTCTCACTTTTTCTCAATGTAATGAAGGATAATTCCTACTTCCGTCCAGACATGTTGGTGTGTGTGGGAGCTACTTGTTTCACCATCTGGGAATACTTCGTCCGTGAGTCTTGATAACGTTTGTTTAGTTTACCTGGGATCCATTTTGCAGTCTGTCACAGTCTGACTACGTACCACCAAGGTTGTCGTGGCCGAGTGGTTAAGGCGATGGACTTGAAATCCATTGGGGTTTCCCCGCGCAGGTTCGAATCCTGCCGACAACGATACAAAGTTTTGACAATAAGGCTCCTTCGATGGACTTTACACACCACTCACAGCATAGAGCTAATGTAATCGCAAGGAATCCCATGTTGACTTTAATTCGCTGTGATGATAGGACTGCTATGAAGAATCTTTGCCATGTGACTTTGAAACAATTTTATCGTGTGTTTTGGAAATCACATTTTCAGTATGCTCAAGATTTTCCTTTAACTCGTTTTCTCTTATACCCAGCGTTGGTGGTATAGTGGTAAGCATAGCTGCCTTCCAAGCAGTTGACCTGGGTTCGATTCCCGGCCATCGCACGTCTTCTCACTTTTTGTCAACGTAATGAAGGATAATTCCTACTTCCGTCCAGACATGTTGGTGTGTGTGGGAGCTACTTGTTTCACCATCTGGGAATACTTCGTCCGTGAGTCCTGATAACGTTTGTTTAGTTTACCTGGGATCCATTTTGACAGTCTGTCACAGTCTGATTGCATACCTCCAAGGTTGTCGTGGCCGAGTGGTTAAGGCGATGGACTAGAAATCCATTGGGGTTTCCCCGCGCAGGTTCGAATCCTGCCGACAACGATACAAAGTTTTGACAATAAGGCTCCTTCAGTGGAATTTACGCACCACTCACAGCATAGAACTAATGCAATCGCAAGGAATCACATGTTGTCTTTAATTCGCTGCGATGATAGGACTGCTATGAAGAATCTTGCTCACCAAAGAACAGTTGACATCAAGTTGTTTTAAGTAGAATATCTGGTCATGGTGATATTTTATGGTTGAAGAACTCAATTTCCTTTTGAAAGATGAAGAGGTTTGGCCTCTTATCCAAAAGTAATTTCCAACTGACTGCCGTGGGGGTTTCAGTTATTTAACCTCCTGTCAGGATGTTGATACCCTAAGAGGGAATAGTCAATGTGTACTGTAGGCCAATAACGTTTTGATGGACTGCCGGATCATCATGTATTTGTCATTGATTCAATGAATGATTTAAAGTGTGAATTTTTCTGAAATTGGAACTGTATTGTGGGTTTTGACGCTATTTTGTTCATGTGACTTTGAACCAAATATTATTGTGTGTGTGGAAATCACATTTTCAGTATGCTCAAGATTTTCCTTTAACTCGTTTTCTCTTGTACCCAGCGTTGGTGGTATAGTGGTGAGCATAGCTGCCTTCCAAGCAGTTGACCCGGGTTCGATTCCCGGCCATCGCACGTCTTCTCACTTTTTCTCAATGTAATGAAGGATAATTCCTACTTCCGTCCAGACATGTTGGTGTGTGTGGGAGCTACTTGTTTCACCATCTGGGAATACTTCGTCCGTGAGTCTTGATAACGTTTGTTTAGTTTACCTGGGATCCATTTTGCAGTCTGTCACAGTCTGACTACGTACCACCAAGGTTGTCGTGGCCGAGTGGTTAAGGCGATGGACTTGAAATCCATTGGGGTTTCCCCGCGCAGGTTCGAATCCTGCCGACAACG
>JBBDHG010000015.1:5565000-5567500 GCA_037951165.1 Lophius americanus | reverse complement strand
CCGTCCAGA
The DNA here is from genome assembly GCA_037951165.1 of Lophius americanus. Taxonomy (NCBI): domain Eukaryota; kingdom Metazoa; phylum Chordata; class Actinopteri; order Lophiiformes; family Lophiidae; genus Lophius; species Lophius americanus. The sequence goes on along the minus strand of JBBDHG010000015.1, from coordinate 5,567,491 downwards.
CATGTTGGTCTGTTTGGGAGCTAATTGTTTCACCATCTCGGAATACTTTCGTCCGTGAGTCTTGATACATTTTTTTTAGTTTGCCTGGGATCCATTTTGACAATCTGTCACAGTCTGATTACATACCTCCAAGGTTGTCGTGGCCGAGTGGTTAAGGCGATGGACTAGAAATCCATTGGGGTTTCCCCGCGCAGGTTCGAATCCTGCCGACAACGATACAAAGTTTTGACAATAAGGCTCCTTCAGTGGACTTTACGCACCACTCACAGCATAGAACTAATGCAATCGCAAGGAATCACATGTTGTCTTTAATTCGCTGCGATGATAGGACTGCTATGAAGAATCTTGCTCACCAAAGAACAGTTGACATCAAGTTGTTTTAAGTAGAATATCTGGTCATGGTGATATTTTATGGTTGAAGAACTCAATTTCCTTTTGAAAGATGAAGAGGTTTGGCCTCTTATCCAAAAGTAATTTCCAACTGACTGCCGTGGGGGTTTCAGTTATTTAACCTCCTGTCAGGATGTTGATACCCTAAGAGGGAATAGTCAATGTGTTCCCTACTGTAGGCCAATAACGTTTTGATGGACTGCCGGATCATCATGTATTTGTCATTGATTCAATGAATGATTTAAAGTGTGAATTTTTCTGAAATTGGAACTGTATTGTGGGTTTTGACGCTATTTTGTTCATGTGACTTTGAACCAAATATTATCGTGTGTGTGGAAATCACATTTTCAGTATGCTCAAGATTTTCCTTTAACTCGTTTTCTCTTGTACCCAGCGTTGGTGGTATAGTGGTGAGCATAGCTGCCTTCCAAGCAGTTGACCCGGGTTCGATTCCCGGCCATCGCACGTCATCTCACTTTTTGTCAACGTAATGAAGGATAATTCCTACTTCCGTCCAGACATGTTGGTGTGTGTGGGAGCTACTTGTTTCACCATCTGGGAATACTTCGTCCGTGAGTCTTGATAACGTTTGTTTAGTTTACCTGGGATCCATTTTGCAGTCTGTCACAGTCTGACTACGTACCACCAAGGTTGTCGTGGCCGAGTGGTTAAGGCGATGGACTAGAAATCCATTGGGGTTTCCCCGCGCAGGTTCGAATCCTGCCGACAACGATACAAAGGTTTGACAACAGGGCTCCTTCAATGGACTTTACACACCACTCACAGCATAGAGCTAATGTAATCGCAAGGAATCCCATGTTGACTTGAATTCGCTGCGATGATAGGACTGCTATGAAGAATCTTTGCCATGTGACTTTGAAACAATTTTATCGTGTGTTTTGGAAATCACATTTTCAGTATGCTCAAGATTTTTCTTCAACTCGTTTTCTCTTATACCCAGCGTTGGTGGTATAGTGGTAAGCATAGCTGCCTTCCAAGCAGTTGACCTAGGTTCGATTCCCGGCCATCGCACGTCTTCTCACTTTTTGTCAACGTAATGAAGGATAATTCCTACTTCCGTCCAGACATGTTGGTCTGTTTGGGAGCTAATTGTTTCACCATCTCGGAATACTTTCGTCCGTGAGTCTTGATACATTTTTTTTAGTTTGCCTGGGATCCATTTTGACAATCTGTCACAGTCTGATTACATACCTCCAAGGTTGTCGTGGCCGAGTGGTTAAGGCGATGGACTAAAAATCCATTGGGGTTTCCCCGCGCAGGTTCGAATCCTGCCGACAACGATACAAAGTTTTGACAATAAGGCTCCTTCAGTGGACTTTACGCACCACTCACAGCATAGAACTAATGCAATCGCAAGGAATCACATGTTGTCTTTAATTCGCTGCGATGATAGGACTGCTATGAAGAATCTTGCTCACCAAAGAACAGTTGACATCAAGTTGTTTTAAGTAGAATATCTGGTCATGGTGATATTTTATGGTTGAAGAACTCAATTTCCTTTTGAAAGATGAAGAGGTTTGGCCTCTTATCCAAAAGTAATTTCCAACTGACTGCCGTGGGGGTTTCAGTTATTTGACCTCCTGTCAGGATGTTGATACCCTAAGAGGGAATAGTCAATGTGTTCCCTACTGTAGGCCAATAACGTTTTGATGGACTGCCGGATCATCATGTATTTGTCATTGATTCAATGAATGATTTAAAGTGTGAATTTTTCTGAAATTGGAACTGTATTGTGGGTTTTGACGCTATTTTGTTTATGTGACTTTGAACCAAATATTATCGTGTGTGTGGAAATCACATTTTCAGTATGCTCAAGATTTTCCTTTAACTCGTTTTCTCTTGTACCCAGCGTTGGTGGTATAGTGGTGAGCATAGCTGCCTTCCAAGCAGTTGACCCGGGTTCGATTCCCGGCCATCGCACGTCTTCTCACTTTTTCTCAATGTAATGAAGGATAATTCCTACTTCCGTCCAGACATGTTGGTGTGTGTGGGAGCTACTTGTTTCACCATCTGGGAATACTTCGTCCGTGAGTCTTGATAACGTTTGTTTAGTTTACCTGGGATCCATTTTGCAGTCTGT
>JBBDHG010000015.1:4122500-4190000 GCA_037951165.1 Lophius americanus | reverse complement strand
AAAGTTGGGTGTATAAAATTTACATGTATCACTTTGAATAAGTGGAATATGTTCATAATTAGGTTATTGTGAGCACTTTCAGCTGAAGGTAAAGCTATCCTTTGAATTTTTGTTCAGAAATAAATTTTTTATTTCCATAGTAGCAGACCCATATTTTGATACGGAGGCCACTGCGTTGGTGCAGATTACTGAGGATTGATTTTGCATTTTGGCTGGTTACTACCTTTTGGAAGATGGAAGGTCGTGCTTATTATTTTGAAAAAAAGAAGCAACGGAGCGACATGCATTGCAGATAAAGCAAGTAAGAAAACTCATGAAAAGTTTAGATGTTGAAACCTGCAGCAGTTTGGAGAATTCAATACGGTTCAGAAACCAGCAGCAACACAGGGAATGAGGCTGGCGACATTCGCCGCGAGTTTCAGAGAACCCAATCTCTGCCGGATCTATCCTTTAAAAAACGTTTGCTCAGGTTTTTGATGGATAACATAAAATAAAGCTACTGGATCATAGAAACTCATAGTTGTCGATGGTGTTGTTGTCCCAATGTCTTCTGCCTTAAATTACTCGAGCAGCTCGAGCTCCAAGCAACTTCCAATAAAAGACAGCCCTTTGTCTCTAGTTAGCCAGCTAACTGACTATATTTATACAAGCAAATAATTATATACAAACGAACCAATAACTAATATATAAAATAAATAATATACAACTGAATAAACATGTTACCTTAAATCCTCCGTTATTTTGAGGATTACCCATAATTCTTTGCTATTCTAATGAAGAATTATAGCAAAACAAAACATAAGGTGTCCTAGTTTCCCAGTGTTTCCGGGATTTAACTACAACATTTAACTGTTACACCGACAGCACAGAGTGAAAAAAGACAGCGTCTCACTGTATCACCCCAAGCTGCACGGAAATGCAGAAAACGTTCACACTGTGATAACAAAGAGTAACATCATTAATATTAATTCATCTCGCCTCTTGTTGAGGTCAAGCCTGTAAGCCTCCAATCCTCCAAGGAAAACTCCCAGATATGCAATATCAATCAATATTCTGAGTTTTTTTTGAGTCTGAATTTGTTACAATTTAGCATCAGTGTTGCTATCGAATAGGTTTTCATTGAAGGTTTAACATGCAGTATTTAAACTCAGTATACTAACAAACTACATTTGTTTTAATGCATTATCTACCTGAAATAGTGTATGAGCTGTCCACTGAAAATGTTTATTTGATACACAGGACAAAAAAAGAAACATTTATTATTTGATAGAAGTGGTTTAATTTGACATTATGTTTATATAAATGGAAAAACAGGAGGCAAGTTCAAATGTGGACATTAATGGACTAAAACAGCAGTTAGTACAGAAATAGACAATCCAAATATACTCTGATATTCTACACTAACTATTAGACGAATGAAAGACGTTTGAGGCAAGCTGCTTTTCTGCTCACATGACATGTGAGGCATATTTGTAAAACAAATATTGTTTCAGATATAGAATATGGTACGACACTAACTGTTGACACAGAAGATAAACCAGTTCTGTATAAGGCAGATATAGAGTTTACATAGTCAGGAACGGTTCATGAGCAGAAAGCACAGCCTTAATGGAACAAGAAGCCTGAATTGAACAATGGAAAAACAAACAAGGGCATAAAGACATGTTAATCACACCAGGAAGTCTGAGAATGGAACGCATTCAGAAACACTAAGCTTTCCTTATGTGGAATACAGCATCTTGCTTGACATCATTACAGAACCCTATACACCTCTTCATTTGCTATTTCTAAACATACAAAAGCGAGTAACCTCATAAAATGTTTTTGGGATGAATCATACAGGTGTGTACATTATCTCTATTAAGCCACTCAGAATTAGAACATTCAATTAAAAAAATAATGAGGTAACTGTTCATACATTTGGAGATTTATATCTCTTAAATGGGAGATAAGGATCTAAATTTGATATATACAGTATATATGTATATATTTAAGTAAAGATTAAAACTATTTTGTCAAAACTAGGTCACAATGACAAAATGTCACAATTATGATATGTAGAAATCCTAATTATGGGATGAAAGCAATACTTTATGATCAAAATTAAGTTTGTAGGCGGGGTGATAATATATCTGTAAAACACTGTTATGATTCAAAGAAATAGTTGAAAATGTTTTGAGTTAAATAAGGCCCATCTGATGAAGTTATATCTGTAGCACAATCACATTTCATCCTGTGGGCAGATCAAATCTGATTCTTTACATGTTGCTGCTGCTGCTTTGGAATGCATCCAAATGTCAATATCAGCAATTAGCAATGCACAAACATGACAAAGTGTTGGATGCTGCGGTCCAGTGCACATTTAAAATCAGAGCAAACCACTGAGAGGAGCAGAGCAGTATTTCATACGGTTGTGCAAACATAGCATCACTATCGCAGCCACAGGTGTGGCAAAACAAGGGCTCCCTGCAGCTTATTATTATGTATATTAAATATAAATTCTGTCTTTGTAAGGCAGTTAACTGTCTAAAAAGCAATAAACCTTGTCAGATGGAAAATCCAACATGAACTCAATGATAACATTACAGATAATATACTTTTATTCTTCGTGTGGCAAAAGACAATATGACACTAATCCCTCCAATGGATAGCAGGAACCCATAAATATTAATTCTGTGATTATCAGCACTCAATCCCGTTCCGTTTGAACTCCAATAGGATATCCACAAAACATTTCTGGAGCTTCTGAGCAAAAAAGCTTTACAACCAAGAAGATAGGGACATGTTTTTAAGTGTAGCTCAATGCAGCAGCTATTCAAAGTCTCCATAAGCTCAGAGATCCCAAATAGATTTGAAAAAACCTTACCCTCAAAACTGAGACATTGAGCAGGCACGAAATCTGAGGAAGGCACTGAAGCTCAAGGCCACTAGACTAAGAAAATCTCTGTAGAACTCGGTATTCACCAAAAAAATGAAAATGTAACATCAGAGCCAACAGAAGCACTTGTTGATACAACATCAGCAAAGCTGAACATATGTAGAGATTTTGAGTTGTCCTTCTTAACTGGGTGCAAAAAAAGAACTTGTCCAAGCTTTTGCACCTTCCTCAGCTTTTAGAGTGGAGGCTAGAGTGAAGATTCCAGCTTCATAAAGGGTGTAAATAACATGTTTTTTAAATACATTAACTATATTGGGATATATGTGTGAGAGTTGAGCTTTATGGAAACATTTTACATTGATTTCAGCAGATTCTTTCTGAAGTGGTAATATAAGTCTCCATCTCTTTTCGTTGCTGAGGAATGTTGTAGTGCTGTTTCGATGTGAAGCTACAGAAATGTTTTGCGGACATAGAAACATCTACTGACTTTTCAACAGCAAGTGTTGCGACTATTCCTTTAACTTCTTTTTCCCCCCAGCTTGACAGGAAAACATATTTATTATTGATTATATTTATTATGGTAAATTTATTATGGCAGAAATATGTAACAAGTATTTTAGTCTTATTTTGAGTAATGTCATAATGATGTATTCATGGGTGCGATGGTTTCTTGGGTTACCCTCTTACCCCTTTTCCACAAAAGCAGGTCTGTGTCTTATTTGGAGCCGGTGTGTAATTTGGAAATAGTTCTTTGCCTTTAAAATAATGAGTTCTCAATGAGGAAAACTGGTGCAAGAGTGGAACCAAAACCTTGCTGGTCAGCAGATAAGAAGCGGTTATGTTAGTTGCTATGGGTTGGATTAACATATCAAACTAAAACTGTATGACAGCCATCTTTAAAACATAGACAGTGCAGTGTAGACCACGACAACTGAGCTACAGCAAAAGGAGTTCTGATTAATTCTTGTTTATGCTCAAAGGTAAACACGGACAAAGATTTGGTTATATTCTCATTTGTGTACAATTTAAGTGCCTTGATGTTTATAAACGAAACAGAACAGTACCACTGTAAATCACTGACGACAACGTAGCCATAATACAAACGAGACAAGACTGAGATCAAAGACTAGAGTGGCGTGGCTCTAGTGCCTTTGTGACATTATAACGCGGCTTTAAGAGTTCTGTGACATAATGAGACGGCTCTAGTGTCTATGAGGTAATGATGTGGCTATAATGTGTCTGTGAAGTAATGACATGGCTCTAGTGCCTCTGTGACATAATGACATGGCTTTTTTGACTGTGTCGTAACAACGCAGCTCTAGTGTCTCTGTGATGTAATGCTGTGGCTCTTGTACCTCTGTGACGTTATGACATAGCTCTAGTGCCTGTCTCATTGATGTGGCTGTAGAGCCTCTGTTTCATAACAATGTGCCTCTAGTGTCTCCATGATGTAATGATGTGGCCCTACTGTCTCTGCCATGTCCTGACATGGCTCTGGTGCGTGTCTCTTAATAATGTCGCTCCAGTGCCTACCTCTCATAAAAATACACTTTTAGGTCTGTTATGTAATGATGTGCCTTCAGGGTCTGTGTCTTAATGACGTGGCTGTAGTACCTCTATGATGTAATGATGTGGCTCTGGTGTCTGTGTCTTAATGACGTGGCTGTAGTACCTCTATGATGTAATGATGTGGCTCTGGTGTCTGTGTCTTAATGACGTGGCTGTAGTACCTCTATGATGTAATGATGTGGCTCTGGTGTCTGTGTCTTAATGACGTGGCTGTAGTACCTCTATGATGTAATGATGTGGCTCTGGTGTCTGTGTCTTAATGACGTGGCTGTAGTACCTCTATGATGTAATGATGTGGCTCTGGTGTCTGTGTCTTAATGACGTGGCTGTAGTACCTCTATGATGTAATGATGTGGCTCTGGTGTCTGTGTCTTAATGACGTGGCTCTAGTGCCTTTCTTACCAGTGGATCGAAACCAATTCTTTAGGGTTCACTTGTTTGACCAACTCGCTATCGACTCCAGGTCTAGATCTAGACCCAGACCAAGTTTGCTTAAGTGGAAAAGTTGAAAATGTGAGAAGAAGCTGGAATCACATCCAATTGGGATGGGCTGTAGTGACCTGGAATAAACGGTTCACAAAAGTAGCAGTGTTTCGCAATGATCAGTGCATTTTTTTTAACCTAAGAATCTTTCGTCATTTGACAACAAACCCCTGGAAAAGAAAGCGCCCATTCTTGTTCTCAAGCTACAGGAAACATCTCACATTAAAAAAAAGGTATTCAAGTTTTTCTCAACACAAGGCTGTGACCGCGTCGCTCCTGAAGCTCTGCCCCTCAGCCTGGCGGTATTATCTCGCGTCATTGAGCTGCCTGGCCACCGTCAGAATCTCCTTGGCTCCTTTGCTCAGCAGTAATTTGGCCAGGTCGACCCCTAGCTGCTCTGCATTTGCCTGGGATGCATCAGAGATTTTAGCGGCTGTCACACCCACATGCTGGACTGCTTCATCCACCTTCGCCAGGCCCTAAAACACATTTTCAGCACAAGAGAGTGTATGAGAGCAAATCACACAACTTCTGGATTATCCCATATTCAGTTTTCCTTCTTAAACGGACAGCCATTCCTCTTCCACTCAGTCATTACCTTGTCAGCAACAGTGATGGCAGTCTGCATGGTTTCCTTCAGACTGTTTGACCCATCCAGGCTGTACACTGCCCCCGTCAGGTAGAGCTGGAGATACACCACACAGTTTACCCTTTCAGCCTTTGCAGACAAAACTGAATCTCCATCCACAAATCCCACTGAGCCAGTTACATAATGGGTGGAGTGGCAAGGTTTTGAAGCTGAGTTATGAGGTTGACATTTTTATACCACTAAAGTTTTGTTATGATAATGATTATTTTTATTACTATTTTTCCAACTGGCACCCACTCAGCATTTATTTTGGCCTTAATTTTCTGATATTATGCAGGTGAATCAAAACAAGAGAAATACACATCTACATATCCCCCTTCAGTTTTAGATCATCAAAAAATGTTAAGTGGTTTCTGATATGTGAATATAAGTGGTTTCAATAAAGCTGTACCTGTTTCTAAATAAACAGAGCATGTCAACATTACTTTCAACACTTTTGAAAGAACCCACTCTTTTAAATATCCCAAATATTATAAAAACAACTCAACCTGACAGACCACATCCTCACCCGAGAATAAACCTTTCATTACCAGGTTAGAAAATTATTTTAAGTAAATGGGTGTAAATGTGTCTGTTTTCAAATGTGATTATGTGTCTGTTTTAAATGTGACATACACCATGATCTATGGAGAATGGTATTTAACTGCCATGTATGTTTGACTGTGTAGTATGGAAGTTACAAATAAATATTTAAAAAAATAAAAGTGTGTGCTAGTTTTAAATAACACTGAAGACCAGAGACTGCAAATTTTTTTAAGATTAAAGATAAATAAGAAACTTGTTTAAAAATTCATACAGATTAAAAAAAGATAATTTCAGTACAAAGTAGATGTATTCCTTTTTTAAATTCAACAATTAAGTTAAAATTTAAAAAATGTTGAAAAATTTGAAAACATTAAATAATATAAATTTCAACAAAGGTAAGAGCTGGGCAATTACAAACCTGCATTGTACTTTAATATTTCAAAACACACAGGCAATATTGAAAGACACTTTCAGTATTTGGGACATTTGTCTATATCAGATGTGGTTGAACATTTTGTAAGTCGAAAGAAAAAAAGAAAGAAAAAAAAGAAAAAATTTCTAAAAAGTTGAAATTTAAATAAATTTAACTTTGGTAAAAGCTGAGTGACTAAAACTTTACATTAATTGTTTCATTCTGGTCCCCTGGTGTGGCTTCAGTGTGCTTTGGGCTTTCAACTTTTATGTAAAGTAGAATGTAATGTGAAGAATTTGTGTCAAAATTTCAACAATTTCGCACTTCAAAAAACTTAGCATTAAATAATAATAATTAATAATAATAGCAATAGATCTGCTTCTAATATAATTGCATAAAGTCTCTGCATCATAAAACACATCTGAGAACTTTAATGTATCAAATCCATACCATCCATACTGAAATATTAGTTTACGAGCAACGGCCAATATGACAACAGAAAAATCTCCCACAATGCAATGCAGTATAAAAAATCTATGTGTGTTTGTGTCCAATTATACAAATTATTCTCACCTGAGAGTCTTTGACTTCAGTGTGTACGGCCACTGGAACACTGCAGCCTCCCTCCTGCATGTGACAACTGCATTAAAAATACAGGTATTTCCACATACATACAGTCTATGTGTGTGTGTGTGTGTGTGTGTGTTTGTACCAGGTGTCTGAGGAAAGCCCTCTCAGCTATGCAGCGCAGCACAGTTTCAGAGTCATGGAGGACAGACACCATTTCCAGGATGTCTGCATCTTTGGCCCGAACCTCCACCGCTAGAGCGCCCTAACAGCACACACATTTTTATTTACCCAACAGTTGAAAACAAACACGTTTATTACAGATTAGTCCTGGTTATTTTTTTAGGTTCCTCTTTCATGCATTTGTCTAATCTGCTGTGGAACTGTTCGTACCTGTCCAACAGCGTACATACAATCTTCAGGCCCCAGAATCTGCCAGTGGAAACAATGACATGATTTGACAGTTAAAATAGGCAATTTTGTGCAGTGGCTTCACATGGATGGCTTTTAATACTCAGGAAATGTACCTGGCTGATTCGGTTCACCCAGCCCATTCTCTTGAGTCCGGCAGCAGCAAGGATGATGGCGGCAAAGTCATCCTTCTCGTCTAGCTTCTTCAAACGTGTGTTTAGGTTTCCCCGCTAGAGATGACAGCTCAGGAAAACAAGATAGAATATACCCGTTGTCCATACGAAGGTGTATTTACATGAATCCCTTTTCAGTTTAGTGAGTAAAACCTATAATTAAAATAGAGCAAATGAAAACTAAAAACATTTTTGGTGACATTGCTGGTAAACATGGACAATTTGTCAAAGACAGTTTCTCATTGAAGAAGATGTGCTCCAAAAGCAAACCTTACTCTTCCTTTACAAATAGGAATAAGCTGTTGCAATGGATCACAAATAAATTAAAAATGTTCCAGATAGATAAAGCATCTTTCTTGCATACAAGCAATATGCACGTACAATATGTATGACCTCAGAGAAATACTCCAAACTCTAAGTAGCCAAAGAGGCACATTTTCTGAGAATCCTTTTAAAAAGCTTTTTGAGACGCCGGCCAGAAAAGTGAGCAGGTAGATGGAGCAATAGCTGTATCCTAGATTATGTGACGGGGAAATCAAAGCAAACAGGTTGGGTCTATAGAGGACCTTCCCTTAAATGGGCAGTGAGTAAGAGGAGGAGAGAAGGCGCAGTGAGAACTCGGTCCACAGCACAGGGAAGTGGCGAGGTCTGGGCGGGAACTGTGGGCCACAATTTCCCTCAAACTTTCCAAAACAGACCCAAAACCCAGTCACAGAGCACCGCTGTGGAGAAAATGTCCCTATCGGGGGACTGCCAGCGGCAGGCGGAGGTTCTTCAAAGGATCTTTCCAGTGTTTTTTTGCGGTGAAGTGTTTCTGCAACGTCTCTCTGCCACTTAAAACCGAAAGACAGACCCCGCTCTCTCTTTAGATATGAAGGCTTTTCTATTTCTTTCTTGTCTAAGAAAGAAACAATTCTTATTTCAGGCCGATTATACACTAACAAAAACACAGTATAAAATGTTATATTCTATTTACCTAGAGATAATCCTACATTAACACACGGCACCTTCAAACCTGAGCATTTAAGAGCTTGCTGTTCAGTGAAATTAAAATAATTCCCATCTTATTGTCCACCATCATCATGTTTGAACAAAAGGATACAATATCTTTGAAATTCAGGTGGGGGAATCTCCTCTTCAGCTGAGCAGCACGGCGCAGAGAACTGGTGCCGATCACGCTACACAAACACACGGCATTCATTTATCTATACTTCAGATACATGAGGAAAAACAACTACACGACTCCAATCTTCGACTCTACCTTTTGTCTGGGAGAGTCTCGAGAGTTTTCCCCCGGTTTTTCGGGTGGAGGACAACTGCATCATGGGGGTTTTCTCTCCTGAAAGCAAAAGGACAGTTGTCACATGACAACGATAATAAAAAGGTAACAAGGAGTCATTCATTACGTATTGTAACAACAGATTTTTAAAGGAGGGAGAAAGTGAAAGGGAGAAAATAAGAGAAGGAGGAGCTTGTGCTTCATTCCAACTGTTGCTTGAATCTGTTCAGTGTTTCCCACAGATTGTTGCTACAGGACAAGCAAGCTGTTCTCAAAATTAATGCAATGTACACTTTTTGCGCAGTGCAATTATGTGCAGAGTTACGGAATTCTGCAAGTATACACAATCCTGTTCCGGGACGGGGCATAGTTGAAAAATGTAAAATTGGGTGACAAATTTGCGTGACACAGTGGTGCGAAAACCAATTAGCAACATGTCACATGACTTCATAGGGTCTCTGTGATTGAACGATAGATATCGTCATATGGAACAAGCCTCCAAAGCCTGACACAGGCCTGCAGACATACTGAACACCACTTGTGTGAGGGCACTCACTTCAGCACGGCTCCGATGGTGAATCCTGGAGGCAGAGTGGTGGGAAGGTCTTTGAGCGAGTGGACCACCAGGTCAACCCTGTGGGACACACAGGAACACAGCCATGTTTATATTCATGCTTGTTTTATCTCAAGGTATAGAATGCAGCCATTGAGCGGCGTGAGCGTTCTTCAGAGACATCTGATACATCTGAGACTATGGAAGGAACTGAAGGTTTCTTTCTGGTAAAACACAGTAACGTGGCTCAGTGACGCTAAATATTACAAGTGAAAACTAGAATGCAGAAGCTTTTTGAGGTGCCGTTCCCTCTGTGAAGTGTTTGTGCTGCTGGTGACACTCACTCATTCCTCTCCAAAGCAATCTCCAACTCTTTGGTGAACAAACTCTTCTCTCCAATCTGTATTCAAACAAAGAGAATGCTGATGATAACCCTGCAATAAGTACGAGTCCAACTAAAGCAGCAGCTATTTAAATACTGACCTACTAAACACATATTGTTGGATTATTTGAAAAATAACCCACTCCTAAAGAACAGAAATTAATGATTTCTAGTTTCTAGATGCTACTAGAAGCAAACATTGCACCTTAAAATTTGCCACCTCACCTTTGATAAAGCTGTGTCGAGGATTTTGTCTCCTGTCGTTGACATGGCGACTGAAAGACAGAAGACTAGAATCAGCTACAGAATTGATCAGTTACAGTCGGTAAAAACATGGACAGTGTGTCGGTGATGATGCCGTCAGAGCTTATAGCTGTTTTATGCCGAGCATATATTTTAAGCATAAGCATAATCCACAAATGGGGAGGGCTGCGTTAGGAAGGACATCCGGCGTAAAACCTGTTCCAAATCTATAAGCAGAACACGAAGCTGATTCTCAAACGGATCAGTCGGGGCTCGGGTTAAAATATATCATCACTGGTACTATTGATGGAAACAGATGATCCACTCTGTTAAGCCCAAAGTGCAACAGCCAAAAGATGAAGATTTTAAATGTCATAAGATGGAAGCCTGGATTAAAGGGGCAGTGGTCACCACTGTCAACTGGAGTGTTGGTGGATAAGGGCTGAAACACTCCATGAAGGTTGGTGTCCTCCGAAACATCTTCTCCAGGTGTAACCTCCTATCCAACAGCTGGGTCCATTCTCTCTGTTTTATGATTTAACCCTGATTATTATTATTTCTATACTGTTTGGCTTGGAGGAATAAGTACGTTGATAACAAATACATTTAAATTATCTTTCTCTTTAAAATGTACATACTGCTGCATTGGATCCGAGTGTGTATTGGCTGTGAGAGAACTCAAACGGGCCTTCAGTTATCTACATAAGTGGCTGCTTGAGCCCAGAAAGTGACAGTCGTACTCCATTCATCAAATAAGTAGAGAGAGTCCACAACTGCTGCAAGACACTTCGTTCAACAAAAGGCGAGCTTTTTTGTTACAAGAAATGTTACGTGAATGTCTTAGTGAAAGCGTGTGCAGCGATTTCTGACTTCATATTAAGTACTCCTTCCCAATTACCAAATAAGGGATCCACAACTGGGTCCTCTGACGGACAACAAATGCTCACCTATTTCCAAATGGATGTCCGGGTTCAGTTCTTTCAGCTTGTCCGCCACACTGTCAGACTGGATGCGAGCCAACTGGGGCAGAAGAATCAAGTCCAATCACAGGTTAATAATACATATAAACCTGATGAGAAGCGGAGCCATTAATTGGCACTGTCTCGTTTATATTAAGTGCTCGTTGGAATGCATTCGCGAAAGCCCGGATGTACCAGCAGCTGAGGCCGGTCAGTCCACCTTCAGTGAATTTGGTAAATATTTAGATATGCAAAGAGTTTGTTGGATTTGTTGCATTAGTAGTTTGGAATGCTAATGTTTTATTTTTTAAATAAGTTTGAATGGAAAAAAAGAACTATCTTACTAAATAAATTTTACATAGAAAATTGCCATAGACAATACGTTTACATCACAAATGTATATACAATACAAGAGCAAACTGCCAGTACAAATAGAACAAAAGAGGAATTGAGGTAAAAAATATATGAGTAACAAGTGTGAGTGTAGAGCTTATTAACATTTAACATATCGACATTTAAGTATATAAAATGTTGTAATTACAATCAAATTGTGAATCATAAATTCGAATTTTTTTTGTTATTAAGGACCACACTATTTTTAATAGCATGTCCTCGGATTTGGAAGTTGGTTCTAGTTCCACAAGAATAAAAAGTATGTTCAGTCGATTCTGTTGCATAGGTGACAGTTACTTACATCAAATTTAAACCTGTTTTTATTTAATTAATTTGAAGGATGAATTTTGTCCATTGTTCTGAAGTGAATCTCTTAGTATTTATTAAGGAGGAACTGGATATTTTTTCAAATTTTTTTGTAATAGCAGATTATGTAACTTTTCCATAAAATTTCAGTGTTGCCTTTATTGGCGTAGTAAATATTATACGCAATAATTTTTGCTTTGTAGTTTTTGTAGTTTTGACTGCTACCTAGTGGCTTTAAATTTGGCAAATGGCTTTCAAGTTATCTGACTCTCCTTTATTAACTGGCTCAGTGCAGCATGGTGATAGTTATCTATGACTTTCACGTCAGCGGATGCTCATTTACAGGATTCAGCTCCTATAAAGATAAATTGTTCAAGGAGATAATCGCTCCTTTAATTCTCCACTCACTGCACATGAGATCATAACAAATATCAGTCAAACATCAAACGGTCGGAAAGGAAGGAATTGAGCCAGATCGGACAATTAAAGAAAATAATTGCGGTTACCTCAAATAACTAATAATTTTGACAGACCAACAGAAATCCCGCCACAGTGCATCAAATCAATATGATTCTCACTGGTATCTGGAGGACAAAGAGTTATCTTTGAATTCCATTCTTGAGCAAGAAGTATGCTATCTCTGTGAGAGGAGGTCCAGACGTCTCGCTGTCTTGTATCTCAATCAGCACGGAGGAACAAAGCATGAGATTATACGTGTTTAACTGACAAACCAAGACGCCTTTGTTTCACATCATAATAAGAAATAGTCTCTAAAATAAAAGACAAACTGACATGCAAAAGCCACTCTCTAGAAAGTTACCTGGCTCTTGCGGGTTCCGATCCTGATGACCCGCCTAACCGTGGCCCCATCCTGTTAAGACAAAACAGAAACAAGTTCTAAAAGAGTTAAACCTTCAAAATAATCTTACTGATGTTCTCCAGAACACGTAACCAGCGTCTTCTGAGTTGTTCACAAATGTCTCCTCACCCTGATGTACTTGTAAGGTCCGTCTTCCATAACTGTCAGACCCGACTAGCGTCTGTTCTATAGAGACTATTGTGTGAGCCGTGTGGCTGGGACCGCCGGCTTGTATCTCGCTAAGAAGATAATTTTCTGGCGGACAAGCCTCTAGAAGTTGAAAACCGGTCTTTTTTTTTAAAACAAGACTCTCCCCTTTTATGATCTCCACCCCAAGATATCTCTGTTTCCAAAAGATAAGTTTGTCGATTCATGGAGTCCGTTATAAGATGCAGGGATGGGCAGCTGAGTCGGGTCTTGAGTATGAGGTGTGGCCAGAGGGTATTGATACGCAGAGCGCCTAAATTCTAAATGATGAGGATCAGTCACAAATACAGGCTATCTGCCATGAACTGAGATCAAATAGTGAATGAAAAATGAATATTTAAAGCCTATTTGTTTAGTATATTTGTACACCTGGTAGTAACCCACAAAGGACTTATTAGTTAATATAGTATTGTTGTGTTTTTACAGCAGCATTTATTTTCCATATAAAGTTACTCTTCATGTTCATTTATTTGTCTATTTTGTAGGTGATAGGCAATCTGCAATATTTCAATTTTTTTGCCAGAAAAATTCAAAAAATAAAACTGGTTAAGGCTTTGTCTATTGGTTTTATTTTGTAGCTTTCCAGTAAATCCTGCTCAATATGCCACAAAACTCCATTTATAGTTTTATGCAATTTAACATCAAACTGCTTGGGAAAAAAACCCAATAGGGGGTAGAAGAATGTTAGACTAATATTGGTATGATGTTAGAAACATAGTTACAACTAAAACTGATAATAAGTGTTAGATTTACAGTGTTTGAATGATCAGGCACTGATATTAAGAATTGCCATGTGTTTAATGAAGTGACAACGTGACACATGCCGTATCCAGCAGTGGTACTTACTGGTAGTTAGCAGAGACTAACCTCAATCCAGAACAACAAAGTTATTAATGACTTAAATACATGGCGAAACTTACATTTGACAATGAAGGACAGACAGGGTGTACACTGGATAAGTCACCAGTTTATCAGAGGGCAAACCGCAAATCATTCAGTCTCCAAGGCTACGTTCACACTACAGGAGAATTTGACTTTTTCTCCTCGGCAGTGTGAAGAACACAAACCACATGGAATCTGATCTTTTCGGGCACTTCCATATGTGGTCCTAAATCAGACACAGGTCAGATTTCTGCTTGAAATATGGCAATGAAACCCCTTAACTTCTGTATGGGACATCCAAGGTGGTCTATAACTGCTTTCTTGTCTTTCTTGCTCTCTGAACGGAAGACTGCTAGTGTGTGTTTCCATAGCCATGACTGACCCAGCTCCTAATCCATGTCATATCACTTAATGTGAATAAATGGTTGGGATCAGACTTCTAGTGTTGCACATAACAGTCACCAGGGTAATCCCTACAGCTGACAGTATTTGCAATAAGGGGCCAACCAAGTTAAATCCTGCTTTAGGGTCCCTTAAAGGCTTCTCTGTTCAGTATGATTTCACAGCTGTCAGTGGCAGACACTATTTCATTCAGCTAGCAAAGGGTGAAACAAACAGCAGATAATCATTCATCTACCACCAAACGTTAGTTTGTTTGTTTGTTTTGTTTGCTAGACGGGTTCATTACAGCTAAATTCTACCAAAGGACACATTGGTGGGCTGGAACAGAGACTTCACGTGAACCATCTGGCTGCTAGAAATCTGTCGAAATTCCTAAACGTTTATACTATATCAGAGTTTTGGGAAAACTGCGTTCGCAATGCTGGAAGGTCAGTCATACATTACATTATTAACCTAACGTAACCAGACCGATAAAAACTTCTTTTTATCACATTATCTAGCTCTTTTCTGTCAAGGTTGACAGACTGTGGACCAGTTTAACTGTCCAATAGGGAGTAGAGGTCAGAAACAGACGGTAGAATGAACCAACGAGCGCCAAATGATGACGCACACGGAAGTAGCAATGGATATGCAGGGAGCCAGAGCCAAGCATGTGTGGCGCTAACACCCGGACGACTTTACTCATAACTTACCGGAAAATTTGCTTCCTCCGACATCTCGATGATTCGGTTCAGATTTTCAAAAATACATAAATTAATGTTCCATTCTTTTAAACACAAAGGAAATTCAATAAAAGCAGGAAATATTTGAAAGCAGTCAGCGCACTCCTGTCATGCTGCTCTTCCATGAATGAAGGCGGAGCCTGAGACGTCACTGGATTCACCAGAGGTCATTTCCTTCTTCTGTCCACTCATACATCATTTCATTTTGATGTCATCCAAATCTCATGAAGAGAGCATGAACAATATACAGAAGAGATCAAAACCGTCAATAAACACGAGGTTGGGTTAAGGAAGCGCACTAAAAACCTTTCTATATTCACTCAAAGGAAAGGACCATCTTTGAGGGAGGTACGTACGGTGGCCCTGAAGTCCAAAACAACTGGCACTTCTTGGCCACCGAAGAAGTGCGGCGTACCTACACCGTAGGTATGCGATATAGATCTGTAATGCAGCAGAAAGTCGTTCTGTGTAATAGTGGTTCATCTAATTAGTTTTATCCCTCATAGGTGTTGAATCTTGTTAAAACCACTTTATTCCACAAGATACTTTTGACTATCTCTGAAAATATGGGTTGGCTACGGAGTCTGACAACAGCCTGTAGCCATAGTGTCACGATGACGTTATCTGAGGGAGGCTTAATTGTGGGAATAAAGTTGGGAAAATCTATTGCACGTCCCCGGTTAACTAAATGTAATAGTGTGTTTTCATACTGTTCATACACATAGTGTTGATATGGACATCTAGTGGCAAAGAAAGGAGCAGCACTACTAAGAGTAAAATAGGACATCTAGGAACCATAGACGTGTACTTTTAACACTATTCATTGGATGGATGGGTGGAGTAATTAATTATTTTATGGATGGTATATTCATTAATAAAGTTACTCCTATTATTGGGGAGGGGCGAGAACAGATGCCTGAAAACTCAACTTTAGGAAGCTAGAGTAATGTTTTATTCGTACTACGCTATTTTCCCACCTATGATGGAATAATTAAACCAGTAATATAATTGCAGTTTGCAGAGGTTTTTCAAGTAGTTATTTTATATCTATTTTTCTATAATACTTCATATTCAGATTAGATAACACCACACATAGGTGTACAATACATCACTGACCCAAAATAAAAACTGAACTAGATAGAATAATAATAATAATAATAGAGAAAGAAAGGAAAGAATCACAACATTAAAAGTAAGTGGACGGGGAATGAGTATATTGATTAATCCCATAAAAAAAATTTCAGGGAATCAAACAGATTTACATGGAAAAATGGTACTACAATTGCCCCACTTTCTCCTTTGAAGCTGAAAGTATGTGTTTTTTTAAACAGCATCGCAAACAAGGATACTAACAGGCTGAGCAAGGACATCGGGAAGGCCGGCTCAGAGGTTCAAACTGAAGTCAGTGAAGAGGGTGGCAGAGAGGCGAATGGTGGCTTAAGAGTCATTAGAAATGCTTCCCGCCTCCTCTATGACGTTACCGAGAGAGAGGAGTACAATCAGCAGCCGGCTGCTCCTGATTTGCTGCGGGAAGGAACACTTCTCAGTTGTTTCTCCCTGTAGCCATCAGACTGTATAACTCTGGCCTCTAATCCCTATTCTCCTGCATTCACACTAGACACTTTAACATCATTCTGAAGTAATACGCAATCCTGGATGGCAATACTGTCATGTATGACAACATTCCATTGTACTAGCCAGCAACTTTACTGCATCATGATTCATAATTATACTGTACTCATTTATACATAAACACTTTCTGGCAAATTTCCTTTACTTTTGTACTCTATTTATATCTCCGGAAAGTCTGGGATGTTATTAAGTTGTCATTGCTTCTTCCACGCAGTTCCTTCGTTTTAACGCAATTACTAAAAAAACAATTTTATAGATCATTTTCAAATGTTGTACCCATATACCTTTACTGTGAGGAAGAATTGGATTGATTTGGGTAAAGGTTGGCTGTATATTTATATATACATGTATATATGCAGGCAAAGCTTATTTTAATGTTTAACTGATATATGTTGATAGCAATCATTGTTGCATTTTGGCATACAGTATATTTAGAAAGTGTAAGGCAAACTTCCTAATGTTGATGAATTGATTGAGTTTCAAATGATCATTGACTAAACAATCACCTTTTCAACAATACATCAGAAAAATGTCCATAAATGGCTATTTGACTGTTTGACACAGAGTGATATTTGTTTTGTGATGGCGGAAGAATGACAGTGGAATACGTTTTTTTTTTAAATCTTTATTAAACATTTTCAAAGACCTATGACAAAGGGATGTACAACAAATATAACAACGTCGAACAATGTACAACATTGATATATATGATAAAAATAACATGCCACAAAGTACAGTTAAGGAAATACTAAAGTAGTTTCTTAATTTCAAATTGATATGAGGAATTTCTCTAATATTATAATAATTATTATAATTTGTTTTTTATATAATTATTATTATATTTTTTATTGATGCTTTTTTATCTTCTTTTATCTTGATACCCTTTGAGATTGATCCAAATGTAAAGTGCGTTACAAACTAAATGTATTATTATTATTAGTATTATTAATATCAGGTCATTTTCACTTTTTCATTTTTATTTGCCACATGTAGTGATTTACAAAATAGTTTTGAGTGATTTCAAAATAATTTGATTGTACTGACTTGTATTTGGTGACCATTACCAGTGTTAGAGTTCAGATACAAGACTATTTTTTCTTTAATGTCAAGCAATACATTGAAAGATATAAAAAGAAGTGCAGAAGATCTCGGTCCAGAAGTACAGAAGAGGATTAGGGCCATATATGACTTTGTGTGAATTAGCATTTAAACAATATGAAAAAGATTCAATTTTTTTTTTTTACCACAAAAAGAGCTTTAATGTGAGAAGTATTTCATTAATTATGGGAGAAATAAGTTGCATGGGTAGAAATTGTACATATTTTTCATGTGATTCTAATTCTGTGAATTTGATATGTTCTGTCCACATTTTCTCCATATTAATATGCAAAAAGCATTTTTTTTACTTTCGTTTACACTCGTGGGATTTGAGAGGTTGAGGAAGTTGGACTGAGATCCAGTGAAAGAAGTATTGCAGTGGATATATCAGGCTGGCTGAGCCCACGTCATTGGTTTGATCGGTGGGCGGGTCCAGCACTGCACTTCCGGTGGAGACGTGGCTCTGAGCTGCTGCCATATTGACGCTAGCTGGCTAACATTCATCCAACTTCTAGTCAGCTGGAGACCCACAGCTTGTTATCCGGGGGTTAGAAGAAATCCCTCAAGCAGGAGACACGATAGACCGAAGATCAGCGTACCATAGAGAAAGTCCAAAATGGTGAGTGACAGTTGAAAATTAAAGTATTTCCTTATCTTTTATCGAACCTAAGCTAATCGGCTAACCCGTCTACTAGCAAACGGCTAGCTAAGGTCTCCAAGAGGAAAGACTGCGTTTATTTGACAAGATTGACTTTACGTTTAGTTTTTATGGTGATTCATCAATTTAGTCTATATTGAGTAGAATTTCAAACGATTGAGCGACACTCGTTGTGTGCACATTGCTGGCATTCATTTTTTTTTTATTAGCTAGCGCTAGCTACTGTCATTAGCCGAATCTGAGCTAACGTTACCTGCTGTCATGTTGTTCAATACGGTAATTTTGAAACCAACCTTCACGTAGTCATGGTATAATTGTGATTTAAAGCTGCTTCAAACTGTGTTTTTGAGTTTTAGTCAGTGTTGAGCATAAGTGTAGTGTGTTCACGTCAAGTTAAGAACAATCCTAGTCCGTGTTTTTCATTTCCAACTTCAAGTCAATGTAAACGTGGAATGAGTGCATTTCCTCAATTCTTTCACCATATAAATAGTGTATATTAACCAAGCTTACTTAAGTCAAAGGATACTAACAGTTTGGCTAAAATGATCATGTTTATTTAGTGAGAAAGAAACATATTACTTGTCTTTCTTCCTTAATCCATAAGAACCCTTGGGGACACAGGTGTCACAAATAGGGCTGCAACTAGTAATTTTTAGAAACGACTATCCGCTTATACGTTTTAGTTAGTCAATTAATATAATGGTTTATTTTTATTATATTCCATTATATATAATGGTATATTCTATTTTCAAAATATTTTTATTTTCAGTTTTGTCGATTAATCCTTTGGTGAATTTTCCAATCTAAAGAAAAACATTTATTTAATTAATGTTTTAATCTATATATTATATACTGCTCAAACAAGTTCTAATAAAGAACATAGTTTCGCATTTGCTCTATTTTGCTATGGCTGGTGCCAGTTTTAATGCCATTTTATCCATAAAAGGTTTCTTACACAAATACTGAAGTCTGTATAGCAGTGTCACTGTAAGAGGTATTTAAAACTGCGCTTGGGGATCTTTGCTGAGACCTTGTCTGAAAAATAACAGTTGAGAACACAAAAACAGCACTGGCATCTGCAAACATATGACGTTAGCTGTAAGAAATATTTATGTTGTTTTCAGGTCAGAGAGCTCTTTTTTTTGGAGATGATAAACCATTTAGGTCATTAGGTCTCTGTTAAGTAATTCCCAAACTATGGATTACTGGATACATGTTTGTTTAGGATAAAGTTTAATTCATAGCATTGCATGTGAGAAGGTGCTGCCACCTTTATTTGGGAAAATTGTGAACAATGTGAGTTGTATATTATTGACTTAGTCAACATAACTGATGCATTGTTGCAGCCCTAGTTTCTACCTATTACAATGTCATGGAAAGTACCTCACACAGCTTCATTTATTTTTATTTTTTTCTAATTAAATAAATTGAAACTACCACATCTCCACCAACACCCAACAGAGTTAATCTTTTATGATGTTTGCACTGATGGGGTTGCATCATAAATTCTGACAAGTCACAGAAACCACCACAATATGCAAACATGCTTCACTAAAACGCCACCTTAAAACGAGGCTAAACAGCAACAACAAAAAAAGTAAAAAGGATGTAAACACTGTGAATGGTTCAGACAGGATGCTGATCTCAAGTTTATTACATACATCTGTTTTCTAATTTTTTTCTTCATATTATGTGTGTTAGGAAATCCTTTAATATCATGCGGTTTTATTTTTAATAAGTTTGCCCATATTTTGTGCTGTAAACCTTAGCAGCAAAGTTCTAAGTTTTGATATGTTGAATCAATCATTCAATACGATTAATTTACAAATGAGGAAAACATTATAAGGAAGGCCAGATTCATCATATTCTCTATGTAGAAATACACTACATATGCTGTGATTTGAAAGACGGCATAAATTCTGACAAGTCACAGAAACCACCACGCTATACTGGTAATTTCCACAAAAATACAGTTGGAAACAGTTATTCCAATCCCCATTGTATGTTAGGATTACTTGGCAAAATACACATTTAATCATCTTTTACTTGTGTAGAAGTAGAGTGCCAAAGTTTCTTTCTGTTAACACCCAACTTTAAGTAAGAGGTCCATGCCCAAATTCCATGGATGTATTTTTATCACTGTTGATCAGTGAGCATAAGAGAGTGTCCAGTATAATGCAGTATGCCCAAACCATCTAAAAAGACACAGGAAGTCCCAGATTCTGTTCTGTGGAGTGATTAAATAAAACTGTAACTTCTCGTGTAAATGGATCAGTATGATGTTTAGAGGAGGAGTGAAGTACATACATAAAAGAACACCCACACTTGCTGGAAGGATAATATATCTATGGCCTGGGGGGCATTTCAGGGACGTCACTTTAAACCTGCTTCAGTGGTTGAGCCACCACCATAGAAGCATGGTAGTGGTTCAACAATGCTCTGGGGCTGAGTTACTTCCTCGAGCACTCGAGACCTGCAGCATTTACAGGTTAACATGGATCCCATCAAAGATAAGGAAATCCTAGAAAAAATTGTCCTAGGAAGATAAAGCTTGGGTATTCCGAAAGGAAAATGGTCCCATGTACACTTCAAATTCCACCAAGGTTTAGATCAGAAGTAGTCCTGGATCGTTCTAGATCAGTCATCACTGTAACCTGACTTGAATACCACAGAGAAGCTGTGGTGGAATTTCAGGATTCGTAGAGGGATTTCCTCTTCAAGATTTACAGAACTGGAGACCTTTGAGTTTCCATGAGAATTGGGCCAACATTCCTCAGAAAGGCTATGAGAAGCTGGTGTCTGGATATGCATCGCATTCGCAGCAGGTCAAAGCAGCAAAAGTTTCGGGCAACTTTAAGATGGCAGTTAACCTGTTGTTCATTTATTGTTGCCCCACAAGTTTCCTTCAAGTAGCATTTGCGCTCCGATACAAACAAAATCCTTAATATTTTACAGTACTGAAGGTCCGTTCACATTTACAGTGTAGAAATTATTTTCTCTTGCAGGTGCTGTTGGCTGCGGCGGTGTGCACCAAGGCCGGCAAGGCCATTGTATCACGGCAATTTGTGGAAATGACCCGGACGCGCATCGAAGGTCTTCTGGCTGCCTTCCCCAAATTGATGAACACCGGCAAGCAGCACACCTTTGTTGAAACTGACAGCGTCCGCTACGTGTACCAGCCTTTGGAGAAACTCTACATGGTCCTCATCACCACCAAGAACAGCAATATCCTGGAGGACCTGGAGACGCTCAGACTGTTTTCCCGTGTGGTAAGGAAACACGGTTGACCCAATGTGTTAGTATACACTGACATTTTATTCTCACTGATATAAAGTTAATATGGTAGTCAAAAGATATACAGTAATGATGACAATTATTGCCTTAAGATGTAGGTCCACACCGGAAACTAATCACTGGATACAATCAATTTATTCTTCATGCATCAATTACATGCAAACATTGAAACCTTTCAGAACCTGATTGCAGTGAGTGTCTTTATTTATCACGGGACTGCTTCCAGCATTTTAGTGTGTATGTATGTCCTCTAATTTCTATGCTGCAAATGCCTTGGATCCACATAATGCATGAATGGTTGAATATAATGATTCAGTATTCATTCATTTTCTTCCTCTTACTCGGGGGTCGGGTAAAGGTTGCAGCAGACTAAGAGGAGTTTTCCAGACGTCCTTTTCCCAAGAAACACTCTCCAGCTCGTCCAAATGTATATACGGCGGTATGGCTATCAGTTTATACAATAGATGCTTAAATTAAACTGAGGGGATTGCCATCTGCTTCTGTAATAATTCAGTTTTAAAGTATAACCATATATATATAAATTCCTTTTTGATTGTGTATTCATCATCATACTCAAGTTGTTTAAAAAAAGACTGAAGAATAAACTAACAGCAATACACAAGGTGTGTGCTATTTCATGGCACAACTATTTTCCCTAATAGATCTCACTATTATATTTTGATGGTTGAAAGTGTATCAGGAGATGATTATTTAGCGTGAAATCTATCCATTTCAAAACATCCTGTCTTAACAAGTAAATCAAGTTGAGTAAAGCAGTGTGTTTTTTTTTTTTGTGTTTTTTTTGTCATGCAACTGTAAACATGATTCCTTTCTCCTAATAGTGTCTGCAAAATGTCCTTGCCGTTAAACAATTCAAAGCAGATGGTGTCAATACTTTATTTCCACCGTGGGAATTAGGTATATTCAGGCAGAAAACCTAAATGTATTTTTGTGTTTTGAATATTAAGCTGCTATATGGTTCTTCCTACAAACTTTAAAGGTAAATACTAACATGGAAATGTTTTCTCTCTAGGTGAAGAGATTTATATTGCGATCAAAAATGCAAAGAAGTTTTATTTTTATTTAATAGGAAATTTCAATAGTCAAATTTGGAGCCAAGGCTTACACGGGGAAATTTACTTTCACACCTTTTGTAATAAACAAAATCCTGGTCCCTGCGGGATGTTCTGAAAGTTTTTTTCCCCTACCATTCCAGATTCCAGAATACTGTCGCGTGCTGGAGGAGAATGAAATATCCGATCACTGTTTTGACCTGATCTTTGCGTTTGATGAGATTGTGGCTCTCGGCTACAGAGAGAACGTCAACCTGGCTCAAATCCGCACCTTCACAGAGATGGACTCACACGAGGAGAAGGTCTTCCGTGCTGTCAGAGAGGTGAGACCACAGATTTGTGATCCCTATGGTTAAATCTGCTTCTTGCAGAAGGGGGTTTCCATCACATTTAACTTAAACAATTGCGCATCATTTTGTAACGTATTTCTCTCATTGTTTTAACATCACAGAATTTCTTACTTAAAAATGGTCTTGTTTTTTCTCAGACCCAGGAAAGAGAGGCCAAAGCAGAGATGAGGAGAAAGGCCAAGGAGCTGCAGCAGGCAAGGAGGGAGGCTGAGCGCTCTGGAAAGAAGGTGCCGGCTTACGGTGGCTTCGGCAGTGGCGGCATTACCAGCATCTCCTCAGGGTCCATTATTACAGATACCATGGTTGAGCCAGAGAAACCCAAGATCTCCCCGGCCACAGTCAGGTACATGTCTGCAACTTATAAAAGAGAATTTTTATTGTAGGATTGTGTTGAATAATTGATTTTCATTCCAGACCAAGCGGACCAAGTAAGGCTCTGAAACTTGGTGCTAAAGGGAAAGAAGTGGACAACTTTGTTGATAAGCTCAAGTCTGAAGGTGAAACCATCATGCCCACCACAGGAAAGAGGGGCTCAGATGCAACTAAAGCTCTACCACCACCAGCCAATGTGGAGAGGTACTGACTCATTATTACGCTCTGTGATTAAATGGAGTTCCCCTACCATTGTTAACTTTTATTTAAGAAAATAATCCTAGTTTTAATGTGACATGCCTGTGGTTCCAGAATACTTTAATAAGATAAAAGATAATATATTTTAAGTTGGCTCAAATTGATCGGGCATAGATGTTACAAAACCTAGAAGTCTACAATATGAACAAATGTTAATTTACCGTGTGATATGATTATAACTTGATCGGAACCTCAGTATGCTTGGTCGGTTTCTTGAAGTGTATTTGGATGGTTGTTTCAGTGTACATTTACGTGTGGAGGAGAAGATCTTGCTGACTTCTGGTCGCGACGGCGGCTTACAGAACATGGAGGTGCTGGGTATGGTGACGCTCCGAGTCAGCGATGACAAGAGCGGACGCATCCGTCTCATAATAAACAATAATGACAACAAAGGATTACAGCTTCAAGTAAGTCTAATAATAATAATAATACATTTAATTTATAATGGTTTCGTGTCATATTTCTTTTCTTTGACATGTTTATGGAAAACTTTGGAAGGTGGCTGGTCAATAATAACACGGTAATAACATTTGGCTATGCTAGAGGACATGATCTAGACATGACAGCACAAATAGTTTTTTCAGTTGCTAGGGCTCCTATTTCCTATGACACAAGTTTCCTGGTTGTGGAAATTGTTCTGTTTAAACCATTAATTTCTATAGTTCTAATTAAAGTTAGGCTATACCTGTAATTAATCCCAATGAGAAATTGAGGAGACACTGCAGTTTACAAGTAGGGCAAGTACAAAATACGCAATGAACAAAATAGAACACCTGAGAATAAAATCAACTATTACATGATAAACATGATGTAACTCTTTTGTTTTGTGTATGTATATTGAAGATAAAATCCCCACCACATTGAAAGGACTATTTCCATTTATTATAACATTAGAAAATATATGCATGACAAATAAGAAGGGTACAGGAGCCCTAATTTGTCCTCCTACTTAAACAAGTAAAGTTAAACAAGTAAATAAACACCATGTTGGGCAGTGTGTGTTTACTCAGACAAAAGTTGAATCTGCTCCTCTGTTCCTCTGATCTGTTGACTTTTTAAAAAAAATTTTTTGAAAAATGTTCTATGAAAACAATTTGACTTCCAAAAACCAGAAGCGGGTAAAATGAACTAGGCCTATGCTGTCATTCCTGACAACAGGGCTATATCCCCGAAAGTCCCCAGTCCCGTGTCTTACAAATGATGCTTTTGACTGAATTCCTCAAATTAAATGTGTTAAGTTATTTCCACAATAATTTTGTATAAAAACTCCAAAAATTGAGTTAGATTCAATCAAACAAATGGTTGATGAATTATGTCCCAAAAACTTTTGGAAATAAAGCTTCAACTAGTGTCAGAAATATACAACCGATCTTTCCCCAAATCAATCCGGTTCTAATTCGCACTAAAGTCTATTGAGGTATGAAATTTGCCTATGACAATATCCTGGAAAATTATTTGAAGAAAAGATTGGGGACCCCGATGGAGCGTCATAATAAACAACAGTTGTTTCTCTATAATTAAATGACAAAACTACAATGAAAGGGCTACAGAATATTTAAAAGACTGAGAGTTTGATGGCGTTGCTGGGTGATTTAGAGGCTGGCAATAACTCGTACATTATTAGAGGAATCCACATTTTTCCTATATAAAGCCATTTAATTGACTTTAAATATAATGTCGACCTTGGGTAGTGCGCTATTTGTGTTTGTTAGCAAGAATTAAGAAAAACTAGGGACCATTTGCATGAAAACTTTTCACAGGGGCAGGTGATGGCATATCATAGAAATTATTACGATTAGCGACGTTACACGTGTCGCAGCATTTAAAGTAAGATAACATCTATTTGGAGCAATGTTCTCTCTTTAAACTGAGAGAGATTGAGGTAGATTTAGAGGCCGGCAATAACTCAAATTAATGAACGAATCTGTGAACTTTTCGTAAATCAAGCGGTAGATCTTACTAGAAGTCTTAGTAGAATGAGGGAGTAAATAACTCCTCACAATTTCTGGATAAACTTATCTAGAAAAATGCATAACTCTAAATAGATTCTTGGATAGGGAGGGATGTGGTGAGGTTCAATATAGGTTGTAACCTAGAATTTCTCTGCTGGTTGCCACTAAATGTTACACACTGTACCTTTAAGATAATGGGATTTGTTTAATACCAAGATCTATTTGAATCAAAGAGGCATAATTAACATTATGATAATTTCTTTGGTATGTGTCAAAATGATGAAATGTAGTACATTATTAGTTGTTATAAATTCAATGTAGCGTTTTGTTATACACCTACATACAAAAGGAGTGGGTACAAAGTCAAAGTAAAAGACCAGTTACTAAAAAGGGTTACACATCCATTTTCACTGTATAAATGAACCAAAGTCCAAAATTAGGAATATTAATATTTAGCAACTTAAGTACACCTCTAAATAAAAAAATCTTTAAATAATAAGGAGCAAGTGAATGTTCTTTCACAAGTATAGTGTTGTTGGCATTTTTGACCAGAGTGAAAATTGTAATGGTTTGACAACTAGGACAGAGCTTTGTGCCAGCATACCTTCAGAGTTCTTGTGGAGATAAGTCAGGATTTTGGTGACAAAAGGCATTCATACATATTTGGCTGGTGGTTATAATGCTATGGCTAATTGAGTTAATTTTGAATCAAACCATTTGGTAATACCTCTACATCTATGGCCCACTAGGTGGCACTCTGAGGCTCTGCACGGCGGTTTATTTATGAACCCCGCCATAAATAAACCCTTGACTATGTCTTCTTCACAGACACATCCTAACGTGGACAAGAAGTTGTTCACAGCTGAGTCGGTGATTGGCCTCAAGAACCCAGAGAAGTCTTTCCCTCTCAACAATGACGTTGGTGTGCTAAAGTGGAGACTACAGACCACAGACGAATCCCTCATACCTTTAACCAGTAAGTGTGAAACACCAGTGATTCTCAGACCGGTCTTTTTAATGGTGTGTTTCATTAGATGCTCAAGGCCAGGTGGTGAGGTTATTCAATGTTACTTATATGTCTCCTTTTCCGTCCACAGTAAACTGCTGGCCCTCAGAGAGCGGCACAGGCTGTGACGTCAACATTGAATATGAGCTACAGGAGGAGAGTCTCGATCTTAATGACGTGGTCATCAGCATCCCTGTACCGTAAGTCCTGACTGAACTGAATCTTTGTGATGCTTTTAAAAGGGATGGAGTGTAGTTTCTACACACATCAGATAATAAAATGGCGAGAGTAGAAATACTGTACTAACACTAATTTAGCATTATATTTTAAATCTCACGCCACTCTTCAACACAGACCTTTATTTCAGTCTGACTGTATAATGGAGATGGTGGGGCAGTGGGTAGCAAGGCAGCCTCACAGCAAGAATGTACAGGGTTCCAATCTTTTGTCAGCCTTACTGTGCGGAGTTCCCTTTCTCTCCTCTTGTCTGCATGGGTTCTTGCCGGGTTCCTCCCACTGTCCACAAAACACGCAATACAGGTTAATTGGTGACTCTAAATTGCCCGTAGGAGTGAATGTGAGTGATTCGGTCATGTTTTTATATAGTTATTTTATTTTTTATTGATGCTTTTATCTGCTTTTACTTTGTAGCACCTTGAGATTTGATGAAGTGCATTATAAATTAAATGTATTATTATTATTATTTTGTTTGTCTCATACGTCAAACCTGTGATGAACTGGTGTGGAGTACTTCAGAAATGACGCAAACTATCAAAGTCAGCATGAATTGAAACAAAGAGCTCCTACGTTAGCTCTTCTTCATTTCTCATGTAACAGTGGGGGAGCTTCATCCAAAAAAAGCAACATGTCGACACTGAAAGATGCTTAATGTGCTTATTCTATAGCACTTTCATATTTGTCGTATTTTGCACGATGAACTGCAGTATTTCGTTTGTTTGTATCGGGTAGCTGAGAGTCTTAACATTAAAACAAACAAACCAAACGTGAGCTAAATAAAATGTGATTCCCATTTTAGCCAGAGTCGCCCAGCCCAGGTTTGTAACTTTATCTTCTTGACAGGATGTTGCTTGAATGAGACTTGGATCATTACGTAACATGGTCTTCAGTTGGATGAGAGTCAGAAATGTTTTACGCAGTTAATGGATTGAGTGCCTTCCTCATCACCTATTATTGACACCGCTTCTGTTTCAATGTATCAGATCCAAGTGTTCTGCATGTGATGTGTGTTGACCTCTTTTTCTTGATCCTCTGCAGGTCTGGAGTTGGAGCTCCTATGATCGGTGATCTGGACGGAGAGTACAAACACGACAGCAGGCGAAACATTCTGGAGTGGTGCCTACCTGTCATCGATGCCAACAACAAGACTGGCAGCCTGGAGTTCAGCATCGCCGGACAGCCCAATGACTTCTTTCCCATCAATGTGTCCTTTGTGTCCAAGCGCAACTATTGCGACATCCAGGTGGGTTAGAAACATGCTACCACTGATTTTTGTTAACATCTCATGAAACCAATACAAGTCCATCCCTACCATCTAGTGTATTTTGAATCCCCTGATTTTTAAAAGAAGATGATCGGGCTATTGTTTGTGTTTTAATCCTTCCATAGAGGTTTTCGAATTGAGGTCATAGATGACGTGGTTTACTGGACTTCATATATGGAACCGAGAGGACCAACAATTAGGTTCATGTTATCAAAGGGTATACAGTGAAAATGATTGAACAGTATAAGACATCACTGTGGCGGAATTTCTTGTTTGCAGAACTACTTAAGTGCAACTACATTAGAGAGTTTGTGAGCAGGAACTGATATTTTAAGGTTCTACCACAGCATATCAATGAGGGTCAGGTCCTGACGTGAGAAGGCCACTCCAGAACTTTAACTTGGACCTCTAACTTCCTTTGGATCCATTCAGAATTGGACTTACTCTTCTGCTCGGGATGGTTCTCGAACTGCATGACCAAGTTGAGCTTCAACTGACTGATCGATGATGATCTCGCATTCACCTTTCAATGACAAGTCTCCTTCACATCTCGGGACATAATTAGATTAATTAAAGTTTCACTCATGCTTGGCAGGGGCCAAAAAGATCCATGTCATAATTATTTTTTGAGGTCTTATCCTTGCAAATCAGCACAAAGAGTTTTGGATTATATGTCACTTGTCTCCTTTCTAGTTTGGTGATGAATTATTAGAAAAGTTAGCTTGTGTGCATTTAGATGAGTCAGATCGGTTGGGTGCCCTCACAGATGACATCTGACGTTATGATTCCATCAACATCCCTAATTTACAGGGATTTTTCTGAAAATCCTGATGTGTAGGCCCGGCAATGCTTTAAGTTAGTGAGTCCACCTGGGTCCTTTCAGGATAGATATTGCATCTAAACTTTCTTCAGACTTTTGTCATGTGTTAACCCTTCTCTTCTGTTTTCTTCTCCTCCTAGGTTAACAAAGTGACTAACATAGATGGCGACAGCTCCGTTAAATTCTCCTTGGAAACCTCCTTTGTTGTTGACAAATACGAAATCCTGTAAGAATACTTCAAGAAAACAACATCAAAATCAAAAGAATAAAAATCACCAACGACAAAAAAAGTCCAAATCTATGCTCCAGAGAAAGTTTGCAGATTTCTTGCCTGCCCACCCTGTATACTATTTCAGAGACTGTGTACATCAGCAGGACTACGTCTGGCAAAGCCTCTTCCTGGGGTGGAGCAGAGCAGCGGTGGTGTATTTATATGTTTGTATGAGAGAGGATCATCTATATATAGAGTTAATTGAAAACACACGAAAACTACACTGATGCTGTCGCGCAGCAGCAACTGCAAAGAGGACTTCAGATTAAGTAGAGGATGACTGCTGGGGGTGCAGAGGAGGCCAGCGGCCGTCTCCTGGTCCATCTAACAGTAAAACCCCGGCGGTCAGAGACCTGAGGTGTCAGTCTCCACTAGAATGAGCGCTGCTATTTAGCATCCCCAGAGAATTCATCCATGACCTTTCCTTCTCCACACCCACTCACTCGGCAATGGTTCATGGGCAAAGCTGAGCCTGCTTTTCAGATCTTCTTACCTGCAGAATTGAAGCCGTCTCAATCACACGCCTAGCGCTCTTTGATTGTTCAAATGTTGTGTTTTGCTCTATTGATATCTCACTTGAAATTATTTTTTGTTTCTTTTCTTGCGAGGAGTTTTTGTCAAGAAACGATACATCGATTCTTCACCGGGAAAACAAAATATAGCTCCGTGCTGGGTCTGTTCCATCTGCGGTCATCTTTTTCTTCTCTTTTTTTTTTACTGTTCGCTGTATACTTTGTTTACCACAAATCAGTTGGACTTGGACAGTGATGAGAAGGACTTTGAGTCAGCTGCAGGGTGACGTCCCCCCCAGGAAACACATTTGACTGTTGCATCTGATGAATTAGGATCTTCTATGTAACACCATTGCAACCGCTCCTCGTTTTGAAGAGTGGTATTACACCGTCAAAGCCCCACATCTAATGTCCCATCAGGTGTTTGAGATCGGAGACGGTGGTGATAGATCAGAGAATGAAAATTGACCCACTCCCCTCACACCCGAGGTCATCGGAGCGCTCATCCTTTACTTACATCAACATTACTCAAATATAACATTTGTCTTTCATGCTTTTGCTCTTTCTTTTTGTTTTTCATTTATACTCCCCAAATTTCAATTTAGTTACGGTTGTGTGGACGTGGGGTTGAAAATGACTAGATTGAACATTTTTAACTAAATTACTGAAGGGGAATCTTAACATTCCAGTGTACAATTAGAAAGAAGAATCTTTAATGGAATAAAATGTATTATTGAAAATTGATGTCTGACTTTGGGTTGTTGTTTCTTTTTTATGTAAAGGCACTTAATTAACAGAATGTGCTTTATTAGCGGCAGAAATACACCCAGTTGGGAGAAATTCAAAAAATCAATGATCTGTTAAAGTGCACTGCTCTCTCTGGTTAGGGGCTTTTTCTCGATATCCATGTACAGTGCCGTGCAAAAGTATTTGCCCCCTTTCCTGATTTCTGGTTAGTGTTTTTGCATATTTTTCACACTTAAATGTTTCAGGTCATAGAACCCATTTAAATATGAGACAAAGATAACCCAAGAAAAGACAAAATGCAGTTTTTAAATTATGATTTTATTTATTATTATAAAACGAAAATCCATACCCACATGACCTAAGGAGGAAAATGACCCCCCCCCCCCTGTTAAGTCATGAGTTAAATGTGATTAACCACATTTCTGGCTCAAAAAGCAACACATCATGCCGAGATCCAAAATAATTCAAGAACAGATGAGAAACAAAGTGATTGAAATCTCAGTCTGGGAAGGGTTAAAAAGCCATTTCTACTGCTTTGGGACTCCAGCGAACCACTTTGAGATCCATTATTCACAAATGGAGAAAATGGAACGGTGGAGAATATTCCCAGGAGTGGTCGGCCTACCAAAATGACTCCCAAGAGCGCATTGACGACTCATCCAGGCGGTCATAAAAAAACTCAGAACAACATCTAAGGAACTGCAGACCTCATTTGCCTCAGTTAAGGTCAGTGTTCCATAAGAAAGAGACTGGGCATAAACGGCATCCATCGGAGAGTTCCAAAGCGAAAACCACTGCTGAAAATTAAGAACACAAATGCTCGTCTGACATTTACCAAGTATCACCTTGACGATCCCCAAGACTTTCAGAAAAACATTCTGTGGACTGACGAGACAAAAGTGGAACTTTTTGGAAGGTGTGTGTCCCGTTACATCTGGCATAAAAATAACAGCACTTGATTAAAAAGAACATAACAGTCAAGCATGGTGGGGGTCGTGTGATGGTTTGGGTCTGCTTCAAGACCGGGAATTCTGAAGGAGAACATCCCAGTTTGTGACCCCAAGCTCAAGCGCACTTGCATTATGCAGCAGGACAACGACCCGAAACACACCAGCAAGTCCAGCTCTGAATAGCTTAAAAAATGAAGGTTTTGTATTGGCCTAGTCAAAGTCTGGACTTAAATCCGGTTGAGATGCTGTGGTGTGACCTTAAATGGGCACTTCATGCTCAAAAACCCTCCAATATGTCTCAGTTAAAACTATTCTGCAAAGAAGAGTGGCCCAAAATTCCGATGTGGAAGACTCATTGCCAGTTATCGCAAACGCTCGATTGCAGTTATTGCCGCTGGGGGTGTCGCAACCATTTATTAGGTTCAGGAGGCAATTACTTTTTCACATAAGGTCAGATAGGTTTGGATTTTTTCTTGTCTCAATAAATAAGATCTCTTAAATACTGCATTTTGTCTTTACTGGGGTTATCCTGGTATCATATTAAAATTGGTTTAATGATCTGAAACATTTAAGTGTGACAAATATGAAAAAAAAAAAAAAATTCAGAAATCAGGAAGGAGGAAAATGCTTTTGTACGGCATTGTAAGGAGATATTAAGTCTGGTATGTGAAAAGGTTTGAAGAAAAACAGATAACTCTGTTACTTGTGAGGCATAATCTGTTTCTTTAAACGCCTTAATATTCAGATGTATTGGAATATACAGGTTCATTGTAGCTTAATGGTAATTATAGAGTTGGAGTCAACACAGGAGTCTGCTAAGTTAATAGTTGAGGTATTAAACTATGACTAACCTTTCGGCTTCATGACTCATCAGGTCATCCTTCATTAGCGTTAACTGGTGAGGGTCACAGCAGCCAGACTAAACATGGAGCCGTTGGCCACAGCTTGTGTTTCCACGTGCATGACTCAGGTCTGATCTTTATTGTTCCAAAAAATAACAGTCTCCTGTCACAGATGACAGGGGCCACCTCTTTGAATCTCGCTCTCTAAGGTCGCACGACTCAAAGATAGGGAGGAGCAGCACAGCCTGAAAGTGTGAAGGCTGGTTACCCAGTGAGTCATGAGGACTGAATGTCGGCAGCAGTGGTTGTATCGTTTACCCGAGTAAATACCCCACTAACTGTTCATTTTACAGTGAAATACTCCCTCTTGGTAATTCATAATTCTGTTTGTAATAATATTTCTGCATTAATGTGTAGGTCTATGTTATAACTGTAGCTTCCATGTTTTAGGTAATTTAACAACTGGGTAGAGGATTGATTGAAGATTATCACATCCGGTTTATTGCATCTCTACTGTGAGAACCCCCCCCCACTTATCAAATAGGACATAGAACAAGAAACATTGGCTCCATTACGTCTTGACAACGAGGGTATATCCCCGGAAAGCCCCTAATCTCCTGTGTTGTGAATGGTTGAGAAATAATGCAGCAAAACATTTTTTGGAGATAAAATCTCCCCCTAGTTTCAGAAATATACTACTCACCTTTCCCCAAATCAACCCAGTTCTTCCTCGCACTAAAGTCTATGGGATATGAAAATGATTGAAAGAGATCCATGATATAGTTTTTGACTTCTGTCCGGGAAACAGTGTTTCTCATAAGAAAAGGCTCCCCTTAGTGGGTAAAACATGAACTGATGGAGTGAAGTATGATATTTATAAGCTCGAGCTCATTGAGACAATCCTTATGCACCATATCTGGACTAAATCTGATAAAAGGATAAGGATGTTACGACCTAAAAACAGGGTTTTTCGTGCCCCCTAGTGAGCAACAATTTTGTACTTTATTGACCAGAAAGCCTTTGGAGATAAAACGTTCAGTAGTGTCAGAAATGACATTAGTTCATGTTCTAATCCTGACGATTCTAATGTTGAAAATGCATTCTACCCTTTAGGTCTTGGACTAATTTATTATACCTGGCGTTGTCTATAGTGTCAATTTGCCACTGTGAATCGGGCAGAAAGTACATGCTGAAGAGAAAGGGGCCAAGGATGGATCCCTGGGGAACACCACGGGTCAAATGCACCGCTGAGGGGGAGACGTCACCGGTGAGTTTTAAGAAAGTGCTAAATTAGGATAATTTTTTTTTTTACTTAATAAGCGTGTTAGGACCTACTAAACAGAATGATGTAACTTCATACAACCATAAAAAAAAGCATTTTTGTAACATGCTTTACCAAAAGTTTAATCGAATCTGATTTAGATGAGCTGTTTTCCGTGCAATACAACTTTCACCATGAAACTATGAGTCTGTTTTTCTAAAATGTTTAGAAACATGCTTGATCAAACAATTTATCATTTTAGGTTACATTTCCAGAGTGAGATATTCAATTAAGAAATTCTCACAGAAATGAACTAAACAGAAATTTTAAACTAAACTTTTTTCATGCTGGGGACAATGAAGGGTTTATCGCACAAACCCTTCAGTACAAACATATTTGTTTTCCTCTCTGTCATTAAATTGCTTTCAGTCACTTTTTTTTTTAACAATCTTTAAGGTTTTTGTTTTTTTACACTTAAGGAGACTTACGATAATAAAGATGTGCTCCCATAATTGTATCTATGCATTATAGGAGTTCACAGGGAAAATTCCAAAAAGTTTAAATTTGCACCAAACAACTTTTTAGATTCTGTCAATAAGAAAGCCGCATTTTATTGTTTTAAAGTTTCAGCCATGAAAACACCCCCACAAAAACAACCGTTTTTGAAGTGTACTCTCTGAATCATCCAAATGTTTGTGTGTGCCTCTGCTGGGGTTTATGACTACGCCCCTAAAGGAATAATACGCCTATTCAACAATTATTCAAGTCGGCGGTCTGCTTTAAGAGCGGAGCTTCTGACTGTAAAGTGACTCCATGAGTGTTTTGAAGGTGGGTTTATGGGGTGTTTGCAGTAGCAGGGGTCAAAGGCCAAACAAACACTTCAAAACAGAAACGCACCACATCTCATTTTGTGTCAGGCCAAAAGACATCTTTCAGTTTAAGACGGCAAATTATCTTTTGCCGCAGTTTGTTTTCATCCAGATGGGCTATGTAAGAACCAAAGAGTCCTGGTGAGAAGAGTCAGATGTTCAGCTGAGACGGACCAACAGATGGGGGAATGATGGAAGATGAAGAGTGCGAGGGATGGGGGGAGGTTCGGCTTTTAAGGGTCACTGGGGACAGGAGCTTAGCAGCACCCATATTTGGACTGTGGGATGTAGTTGAAGGCGGGGGTGTTAATATCAGTCCTCCAGTCATAAAAAGAGGGTGGGCCTGTTTTACGAATGAATGAGCAGGCTGATAAGCTGTGAGAAGGGTCTCAGAGGAGGGGGAGGGAGGGGGGAGAGCAGGGCGACACTGGAGCAGACACTGTTGTCTTTGGCACCCACAGTGGGCAGGCAGGCACCTCACCGCACGGATTCAGTTTGGATGCTTTGCCTGGATTTGGTCAGAGGGACTGAGTGGAGCTGGGGGAGTTAAGTCACATCTCATCTTTACCTGGATCCAGCTATGATGCTCAAGAAGGTTCGATTCAAGGTAGGAAAATCCACATTTTTGTTACTGTGCCGTCACGTTTTCAAGAAAGTCTTGGTTAAATGCAGAAGTTTCACATGAAGCATAGAGGAAAGAAGAAAAACTTCTCAGCCCAAAGTCCAAAGAAAAAAGGAAGAAACCATTCCATCTCTCTCCTAAAGCGGAACAACTCTCAATCCACATGCTTTGCTGTAAAGAAACCCAATCTGATGTGAGTGACTGGAGCTGTGGGGCCTCTGTCGGCTGTTCAAAGGGACAAAGCTGCTGCTCAGTGTGGCAGACAGGTGATAATTACAGCCCACAGGAGCTTCACCAGCGACTGATATTAAAGATCAACCGTCTCATGTCCAGCCTGATCCAGATTGGTGGCCGCTTAATCAGACATGCTGGCTTATAACCATCTATTCTGATTATTTACACACACGTTTACAACCTTTAAAAAGGACATTTTTCAACTTTCCTGATATCACACTGTTGAGTGTGACGGTTCTGATGTTTATATCTGTGCAGCCTGGGATTAAAAGTCTGATTGCCGTTTCATTGGTTTTGGTACTTTTGATTCTATCATAAGGAAGAAAAACATTTTTTAGGCTTGATCAGGTAATTCCTTAGTGGAAGTTCTCAAAACTAGATTCTTCTTGTTTTTATTGTCGTTATTTTTTCTTTAAATTAGTTTATTAGTATTTGTAGTTGTATTTGTTGTCCGGAACTATAATTTTATTAATCATTATTTTATTATTTTGTTATTTATTGAATGATTTATTAACATAGAAAACAAGTGTCTGTACAATTTTTAATAAAAGTATTTACCTTTGATAAAAATTTAAAAAAAGAATAATCAATACTAGATTAATATTAGATTTTTATATACATTTTCTTTTATATGTGAAACATGTGAGATTAAAAGAAATATAAGTACTTTTAAGAATCTGACATTTCCGGTTTTTTTTGTTTATTTGTGAGCAAGATTTAGGAAAAACTAAAGGTCAGATTTGCATGAAACTTTACCCAGAGGTAGGGTTTGGTATGTCCTAGAGGTAAATACATTTTATCGTTACGTCTGTCTCTGCTTTCAAAATGAAATCCCCTCATGAATGACAGTGAGTGGACGCTCGTCTCCAGCGACCTGCTGAGTATGTCGTCATTCACAGCCTCACCTGTTTGTGCCAGCAGTTCCCACCCTCCGCTGAGAGGAGAGACCTTTACTTCAGGGATGGCAGCGAATATGGAATAAGAAACAACTGGACATTGTTTTAAAGTGGAAGACGTCCTCAGTTGAGCACAACGGTCCATGTCAGACACCTTCAACTTTCAAAAGATGTACAATTGCCTCTTGTTCAACCTTCTGGCATAAATTGTAAATCAAGTGTGTTTGTCTGTGAGATGGTGCGGGTCCATCCTTTGTGTGTTAGAATACTCACAGGAAGTGACAAATACAAGCAAACTACAGCCGTCCTCCAGACATGGTCAGTGTGTCTGATGCTGGCTGCATCTCTCAACTATAGTAACTAAACTCGTTACTACCACCAAGAAGTATTAACAGCAGTATGAGAGAGGTTCAGTAGTAGAGTTATTATTATTATTAGAACCAGTAGTAGAAGTTTTATTATTATTAGAAGCAGTAGTAGAAGTTTTATTATTATTAGAAGCAGTAGTAGTAGTAGTAGTAGAAACATTAGTGGTTGCAGTAGAAGCAGTAGTATTATTACAAGTAGAAACAGTAGTAATATTAGTAGTAGTAGCAGTAGCAGTAACAGTAGTAGTATTAGTATTGAAATATACTCATATAAGTATTTGTATTGATATTAGTAGTGGTTCCAACAAGACCGCCTAATTTAAGAGCTGTAGATGGTATTGTTAAAATAGATGGTATTGTTAAAATAGATGATATTGTTAAAATTCTATATATAATTGTGTGGATTAAACTACAACTTTAGCCATCAGAGTAAGAATAAATCAGGCACTGCTTTCCCCCAGAGTTTTCAGAGACAAACTCAATGTGGGGTTTTACATCCGCTCCTCCTCCTCAGAGACTCCTGGAATCAGGAGTCAAGACTGAAGAAGTGAGCGTAATGTAAACAGACATGTTTCAATATTTAATTACCTTTCATTGTTCAGGTACAAACACGGCCAGTGTAGAACCATGGTTGCATGTTTACACTTACACTCCATGAAGGAACATTAAGTGGATCAAGTGCCACCACTTAATGAAACATCTGTATTAAAGGGAAAAGGCAGAGCGTCGGGGAGAGGATATTAGATGGATTCTGTGTCCGCGGATGGAGTTTTCTCCTCCAAACAGATGGAGCTGAGCGTGGAGCGGAATCCTCAGCAGCTTTTTTTTGTTTGGATCTGTCCTCACATCGTCCTGCTACATTTCTGCCTGCCCCTCTTTCCTCTACAGCAGTCTG
Source organism: Lophius americanus (assembly GCA_037951165.1). Lineage (NCBI taxonomy): Eukaryota > Metazoa > Chordata > Actinopteri > Lophiiformes > Lophiidae > Lophius > Lophius americanus. The sequence continues at coordinate 4,152,665 of JBBDHG010000015.1, read as the reverse complement.
TCCTCCTCAGCTCCCTCCGAGAATCAGGGGTCGAGGTTTTCTCTTGTTGACGTGGATCTATATTTTAAATGGAGTCTGCCAGATGTTATAAAAGCCCACAGATGGTTCTGCTCCAGGGTTTGGGCAAAGCTCCTAAAAAACACCACAACTAAAACATGTAGCTGCCCTCAGAAAATAATTACGCCTGTAAAGTTGAATTAAAGTCAATTAATGAGACGTACAGTATTACACATGAGACGAGTCCTGCACTGAAAAAATGGTACAGAAGAAAATATAAAATAAGAATAATAAGAATATGAAGGAGGGAGCATGATGAAGAGTAGTCGGCTTGTTTGATGTGTCTTCTATAAAGTATGTAAAGTGTATTTATCGTTTCGCTGATGAGTCTTTGCTCCTTCATAAATGCACCACATAAGTCGGGTTATCCAGCAGTTCAATGTGAACAAGGTTTCACTGATGTTTGCATAATCACAAAGTTAAAACGCTCTTAATTTCTCACATAGAAATATAAACATCTTCCGAGGAGCGGTTCGATAGATTTTCCCATTTATAAAGTAGCCTATTCAAAATGTTTATATCTTGATAAGAGGAGATAAAAACGATGAGATGCTCCACGCTTAAATGGACCTATTTGGTCCTATCTGTAAAGTTTTTCACATGTGTGCTGCACATATTTTCAATGAGCATAGAGGGACATTTGTAGTACAAATGTACAGCCTCCTCCTTTTGGAATAGCTGCTTAAACTATTCAAGAAAATAAAATAATGCAGCTAAATGGGTCAGAAATGTTCTTTAATGGGCATATTTTTTATTTCTGAAATTTATGGATGGGGTCTATTCCAGTATGGGTAGCAAATGGTATGTCGTTTAAAAAATGTGGGACCCCAGGTTAGAAGTTTGGGACCCAATGGTTCAGAAGACTCCTGAGACGCAATCAAAGACGATCCATAAATAGCAGCTGCCGGCCATCCGTCTCATTATCACACCAGCGCTGTGGAAAGCGTCCATGTTGTGGTTTTGCTTAATTCAGGAGGATACAAGGATCCCAGCTGGTCAGGGATGTTCTTTCTTTCAAGAAGGAAGAGCTGTTCCTGCGTCCAGGTTGGTTTCTGTAGTTTGATACTTACGAGGTTTCTCTGATGGATACCAGCTGATTGTTAACGAACTGAAGACGCTAAGAGGAAGATGCTCATATCCGCACATATACCTGACGAGTCAACAGGTGCAGAGAGATGTAGTAAGAGTAGTAAGGTTTACCTCTCAGTTTACCAGTCCTTCCATGTTCAAACCCTAAGCTCTGGTCGTGAGGTCAAGGAGGAAAGCCGCTGAAATGAGCTTACTTCGTAGGGAGGCTGGGCTCAGCCTTGGAGATAAGGTGAAGAGCTCAGACAGGGGAAGAGGAAGATGAGCTGTCATTCCACAGTACAGTGTAATGGTTTGAGTGATTATCCAGAAAATGTTCTCTGTTCGTTTCTCTGAAGTTGGTCTGACATCTACATGTCAGCACTGTGTGAGAAAATGGAAAAGAAATCTTCCCTCTCTTCCCCGAGATGAAAAAGGAGCTTGTTAATGGCCATCTTGAAAGTAGAACCAAGAAGGGATCCATTCCCTCCACCATCGCTGAACAATGGGACAGCACGGATTTTTATTGTGCACAAATAAAGTCTCATTTGGCCCGTTAACCTCCAACTGAAGTGTGTCATCAATATTAAATTAGAAGGAGCAGAGCTAGATGAAAAAAAAGTTCCCCTCACAGTCAACATCCGTGCTGGTTGAAGCAGTTTCTGTCCACAGCACTGGGTGGCACCAGCGCTCTGCTGTCTCCCCACTCTGTTACTCAGACATAAAGACAAAGATGCCTGAAGCTAAACTCTCCGTAATCCCTCAGATCCCCGACATGAAAAGGAAAAACACTGTCGGCCATTGTTAGAAACAGGAACAACATTCCAGGTTTGAAAGACTGGGCATGACATGGAGATTGACGTGGGACGTATTGTAGGAATACCCAGTCATTTGGTGATAGTGCTGTTCAACAAAACATTTCTCTGAGGGCCCACAGTAGAGCCACAACGGAGCTGCTGCCTACAGTGTCCCCCCCGGGCTCCAGGGGCTACATGTGGGAGTGAGATCCATCATGTGCAAACACATCCTGGCCAAAATTATGAACCACTTCCTTCAAATCTTCACATTCCTCCCCCTCCACCGCCCCTGAATCGCTTGGTAATTGAATCTTCCTCCTTCGCAGAGACGTCCAAGCTTTTTGTTGACTGAGTGCGACAGTCCAATCATCTCCAAAGATCAAGTCAGCGCCCATCTCGGCCTTTCATCTTCATAATGAGCATTTCCCTCAGCTCAGCCCTGCAGCTCTGCGCTGTATGTTTCCATAAAGGCGTTGAGTTCTGAGTGGGTGCGTGGGTGCTGGTGTGCTGCAGGGGAAGAGGCGAGCAGAACCAAATATGCTTTTCATTAAAGATGAAAGGAGGGAGAGCTTTTACTGTCTCAGACGTCTGTTTATGCCAAGTGTTTGTACTCACATTAGAGAAAAATGTACCTTTGACCCCTGTTGATTTGTGGTTACCTGGAGGCTCATGCATGCAGACTGATGGCAGCTGCATGTTTGGGGTCATTTTACTGCATCAGCAGCAAAATGAGAGTCAGGGCTTCCAAATAGATTGATTCCTTCAACGCAGACTGATGCTTGAAGGCAAATGTCTCTTCTCTCTGAAAATCCAATGTCTTCTTTACACGGCTGCTCACTGCGATTTTGCAAATATTCAGAAGATAGAGAGAACTATGTTGTGTTTTTTCCTGCAAAACCATATATCCTGTTCACCGGCAGGGCCAGTCTGCACTGATTCAAGCTCCACTTATGAACAAAGTTCCAGCAACGTTTGTGCTTTGAGGAGTAGTCATTATGTTCTGCAGGACCTCAGCTGGGTTTTGTAGCCTCAGTTTTTCAAAGATACTTTGGAGCAATGATTTTTTGAGTGGGTTCTATTATTGTTTGTATTGTGCATGCGCTAACATGCAAATAAAAATACTTTATAACACAGGTGATTGATTAGTTTCCAAACCAGGACCGCCGCTCAGATCATCTGGTTCTTTTCTTTTAGTGGTCAGAATAAGACCTTCTGGGGATGCTGATTTCAGAAGATCCGCTCCGAGCCACTGAAACAAACTTCCAGAGTATCTGAGAGGAAAATGCAGATATTTTAAATCTATTTCATCTAAAAACTCACTTATTTAGTCTGGCTTTTATGTAGTGTTTTATAATTATATTGATAGTATTGATTATATTTATAAATATTTACTTTATATTATTGTTAATTTCATCCTGAATGTATTGTTGTTTATTAATAATTTATTTTAATTTGATTTATTACATTTTATTATTAATGTCTTTTCTCTTTTTAGTCCTTTGACTCATTTATTTATTTATATGGTTATGGCTTTATTAAAGAATGTCAGTCATGAATGATTCCCTAAAATATTATTATTATTATTATTATGGTAAATTTATTTTTAAAAGATTGTTTATGTAATCCACATTTCGTACACATTTTCCTCATTTCACAAGTAGGGAAGAGGATAAGGGGAGCAGGAAATGTTTTTGGGACAGAAAGTTGTGTATGTAGGCGATACATGATTGGTTTTAATGTTATGGCTGATTTATCTGCTGGTATAAAATACTACAGATCTTGAAAGGTTGTTGCTGAAAAAGAGAGAGAGAGATCTCTTCCTCTGATTTGTCAGTCCGAACAATCCAGTATTATTGTCGGGATGTTAGGAACATTCTGTGTGTTCCTCTGAAAAATGAGTCCAGCGAACAAAGATGGATCTTTGTGCCTCGTTAACTCTGTTACTGCAAATCCTTGTGCATTGTGAAAATGAACGATACAAACAAAAGGGAGGCACATAAAACGTTGCTATATTGTGTGACTAGTAGCCAATACTGCCTCGGATCAATCATAATCTTTGCTTGTATTCACGCCCCCCCCTGGAATGACCTGCCACCAGTCTCTTCCTGGGGCAGTGGATAATAAAATAAAATGAGAAAAATGATCCATGAAATTGTTTTTCGAGTTATCGCATTAACACGAAGGATCTGCAGCAGTGGACGCAGTGACGCCAATGATGATTCTATAATGTCCCTGAGTTTTCGGAGATATAATTAGTACTAAAAGAACATGGATAGATGAATATGTAAAAAGACATGCGGACATTTAAGTCCCTCCCTCACTCTCCCTCTCCCTCTTTTTTGCACTTCCCCTCACTTTGCCCCAAAGAAAGCTACTGAAAAGAAGATGAAATTTCTCCTTAAGCGGGACCATCCCCATCTTCAGAACCCCCAACAGTCCAGAATTAAGCTTTCAAATTCTAGGATCGATTGTTGTAACATCGCAAAGCGGTTGAATATGCTATATGGTCATGTGACGAAGCGTGACTCCGAGCAGAAAAAGGAGTTTTGACAGCCAGGTATCTCAGCATTGATTAACGTTCCCACCATCCAACAACGGAACATGACGGCGGTCCTACTCTGTGTCCACAGAGAAGATTCCCCATCAGCTGGGACAACAGCAGAATTCTATAACTTCATATAAATCACAATGATTCCCACCCAGTCTGACGGGCGTGTGCAGAAAGCCACATGATCCAGAATGAGGCGTTTGGAGATCAGGACATGCAGACATGTGTAGAAATACATCTAGGCCTACTTACGCTCAAATTCTCTCAGCTAGAATTTGGGCTTGATATTGTTATTTGAGTTATTCAATATTTACTGATTCACGTGATCACTTCCTGAAAAACGCTCAAACTGTCAGGTGTTTACCTCAGCTTCAACGAAGCCAGCTTCCTTTGCTGTATCCTTATTTGCTGCAGCTAGTCCGTTGGTTGGTTGATTGGTGAGTGGGCGGGTGGTTCTGTTGGTTTGTTGATTGTTTGGTTAGTTGGTTGGTTGGTTGAGGTAATTGTTCATTTGTTGTCTGTTGGGTTGTTGGTTGGTTGATTAGTTGGTTGGCTGATTAAGTTGTTGGTTTGTTGTTTGTTGGGTTTTGAGTTGGGTTGGTTCATGGATTGGTTAATTGTTGAATGGTTGGTTGAGTGGTTATTTGGTTTGGTTGGGTTATTTGTTGGGTTGTTAGGCTGTTGGTTGGTTTCCTGGTTAGTCTGTCTGTTGTTTGGTTGGGTTTGTGGTTGGTTGGTTGGTGTTGGGTTGATCATTTGTTTCATGTTTGGTTGTTATTTGTTTTGTAGGTTTTTGCTTGGTTGGTCGGCTCCATGGTTGGTTGGTTGGTCAGTAGGATTACACAATATATACTGGAAGGATTTCTTCTAAGTTTATTTGTTGGTTTTCATTTTGTAGGGTAAATGTGGATTTTTACTGTCTCTTTCACACTGCATGATAGGATGCTAACTTGTAGATGTGTAAAGCACCATGTTAAGATGAAAAGAAAGACTCCAGTCCATAATCCAGATAAGTAGCAAATTCTTTCCTGGCCAAGGACATCCTTCTACCAAGATTAGTAAAAATGTGTCTGTTAATATAAACCTTTTGAAAAATAAGACCAAATTAAGCTCTTTCTATGACATTGTAAGACAGATCAAACTAAACCAATTAGCATGAATAGGTGGGTCCTGTTTTCTTGATCCATTTTTGTTGTGGATCATGAAATCAAACTTATTCTCCAACTGAAAAAAAACGAGGTGAAAAAATGGCTCTTGGAATAGACTTTAACATGTGGGGAAATAGGCCATTGAGTAGTTTACCGTCGCTCTAGTGTGAGAGAATAAATGTCTGTTCTAAGGTTTGCTCTATTCCTCTCTGTTTCACCGCCTTGTTTACCCAGGAGTCCTGTAGAAGGTTAACATTTCTGCAGGTCTTCGTGAACAACACAGCATTTCTTCATCCAGGAGAATAACTGCCTTGTGTCGGTGTGTTTGGGCGAGGCTGCCCGGATAGGAGAGCCAAGAAAGAGAGAGGGTGCATGTGTTCCAGGAGAGAGTGTGTGTGTGTGTGTGTGTGTGTGTGTGTGTGTGTGTGTGTGTGAGTGTGCGTGTGCGTGTGTGTGTGTGATTGATGCCAAAGGAGAGACAGAGTGAGAGGGAGGGGACCAGCAGCAGCTCAGACTGTGTGTCAGCGGCCACATGGCTTTAGCCAACTTTGTGTTGAAACAGCCAGAGCGAGAGTGTGCGTGTCGGCGAGAGGACGCAAAGGAAGGAGCTTCCTCTTTGGATTCCAAAGTTATTGCATTTTTCTTTCTTTTGTAATTTGGGGATACCGGTAGCAGTCTGACGTTCCCATCCATCCTGGCCTCATGAGTGTGTGTGTTTAGTCTGGAGCATCCCACACACACACACACACACACACACCCTCCAGTCCGTCAGGTACAGTAGAAGCTTCCAACGTCTAAGATTAGAGTTTAGTTTGATCATGAAGCTACTGTCTTATCTTCTCTTTCCTTTTATCCCATCATTTGCAAGTTATATCTGTTATTAAACTGTTATTACGCATAACTCACGATATTGAGGCTGTTGATGTTATTAAAAAAAATTAAACCAAAAGTCACAAAATCCTCCCATAGGATGTCATTCATACATGAACTAAGGTCTGAAGTCATGACTTAGTAACCAGGAAATATTAGTAATTCTTCACATAATGTTTTTTCTCTCTTGTTAGAGCCACATTTGGTTACATTTGTAGCCTATTGTGAAATTGTAAAAGCACTAATATCAATAGTGTGTGGGTGAACTAATGACGTACTTCCTCATGAGGGGGATAGGAGTGGTTGTAGGACTTAAATGCAGATTTTCATAGTGAAGATATGTGCTTTAACTTTGATAACCCAAGAATGTGCCAGAAAACCTCAGTGTCCAATTGAAGTACAATTCAAATCATTTAAACAAAGATTTATCGTTTGTTGACTTTGTCCTGTGTGGGATCTTTGTCTCTGAAAGTAGAGTTTGTTGTTGGTTTATCAGCAGCCGGTGGAGTCGGCTCAATATCAGGATGAGGCAGGACAGACCTGCATGTTGGATCATATAATAAGCACCTGTTAAGACATGGTTCTTTTCTGAGAGATCTGATAACACAGATGTGAATGCATCCAAGACACATTTAGGACACATTCTTTCACTGCGTAGGTGCCTGAATTCCTCTCAAAGAAGAAGCCACAATAACAGACATGATGAATCACACTGGGCTGATTTGGTTCACTGTGATGTAAATGAAATGTTTGGGGTCTCCCACCTACCATGTGAACAGCAGATGTTTGTGAACCTCTGTTTTCAACACTAAGCTTGTAACCATAATACTTCCACACTCACTTCAATATTTTACCGTTTTAAGAGTTGTTGAATCTGAAGAAACTGAATCATTTTGCAAAACTGTTATGATATTATTAATCTGTTTTTCCTTGTTTCTTGTTTGGCCGGCTATTTGGGTGGTTGGTAGGTTTGTGATCGTTGGGTGGTTTTTTTGGTTGGTTCATTGGTCTGTTGGTTGGTGCGCTAGTTGGTTGGTTGTTTAGTTGGTTGGTTGGCTGATTGGTAAGTTGGTAGGTTGGTTGATTGGCGGGTTGGTTGGTCTGTTGGTTGGTGCGCTAGTTGGTTGGTTATTTAGTTGGTTGGTTGGCTGATTGGTAAGTTGGTAGGTTGGTTGATTGGCGGGTTGGTTGGTTGGTACGCTAGTTGGTTGGTTGTTTAGTTGGTTGGTTGGTTGATTGGTGTGTTGGTTGGTTGGTTGATTGATTGGTGGGTTGTTTGCTTGTTGAATCTGGAGCAACAAAACAAACTTTGTAAAACTGCTGTGGCAAATTTAAATCTGTATTTCCTTGACTCCCTTTTATATGAGCTGTTAGATTTGGATAAAAATTGCAGAGAAAATATATCAGTGTCCTGACAAACACTGCCCTCTGCAATACCTTTGTCAATTTACCCCGGGGGGGAAAGGCACCATCTGCCCGCTATTAAATTTTCTTGAATTAACAATATAACCAAGTTGTTGGTCTTGCGGGAAAACAGGGCTGTTTTTCCAAAAGTCCAAAATAAACCTGGATTGAATTAAAGGTGTTTACTTTTCCAAAAACAGGGCTTTTATTTTATATGCCCCGTCTTTCCAAATCAACAACAGAACTATTATGTAATTCATAAAAACGGGACAATTTTCCTTAATTGAATGCATAAAGCTTCCATAGCAAAGTAAGATTTGATCAGAATTAGCCACTGTAGTACACATTATCATACGTGCACTGTGTTGAATAAGCAGAACATTACAAAACGTTTACAGTCTTTTGCCTAATGATTGGGATGGCTTCTGCTTTAGCATTACAAATCACAAAAAGCCAATTCCTCAGTAATTCATGGCAGAATAGCCAGTGGCGAGTTAAAAGCAAACAATGTCCAGCAGCTGCCTGTATTTCACCTAAAACATAAATCTACTCACTCAAATATTAGACTTCTAGTTTGATGTCATAATACTTTAGTGGAACAGTTTCCAAGCTGTTTTAAGCAGAATATAGTTTACTCAGCTGCATTGACCGGCTTTATCAATCAGGGCACCAAATGCAATTACAGTCATTCAGCAACGCTGTCGTTATTAAGGAAAACTTCAGGCTGTCCTACATTTTGGAAACGCTCTATTCAGCTGAAGTGTCCAATAATGTGACAAAATGTTTCCTGAAAACGTTTTTATTTCAAGCTTGCCAATGAGCAGTGTGGGTGCTAAACGAATAAACTGTAACATCCACAGCACATTTCAATACCAGGAATGATCGGTTATCTAGCGATTTAACCTCTTGGTGAATGGTGTCTAGGCAGAAATTGTGATAAAGGTCCACAAAGTGGAGCCGCGTCATCCCGGTTTTGCAAGAATTTCCTTTTGCCAGTTTACACAGCATCAGTAAGGGTGCCCATCGGAACCTGGTTCAAAAAATTTTATGGTGTTGGGCCACTAAACTGTAACTAGCAGGTGATTGGAAGACTAAATAATGAAAAAAACTGTCAAAAAATGATTTGTTGTTTTGTAAACAGACCCTAAATGGGGCTATCACAAGAGGACACAGAGACAGGAAGTTAAACATGACACTTTTACAAAATAAAAAGCAAACTAAAATAGAACCCCAAAGCAGCAATAATCTATACGTCAGGAACCTATAAAACATCATGAGAGCTATTGACTGCCAGCCTGGGCCACCATTAGCTTGGCAGCTTTGTCTAATACATTAAGTACGGCTGAAGGAGTGTTTTAATCCCTTTACCTCACTTTAATAACTTAAATCCTAATCTCTCATTTGAGTTATTCTGTCACCCTAAACAAGTTATCCATCTATTCCAAATAGACAGTTTGCCTGGAGGAAAGCACTTAGAGATGGAGAAGAAATCAGCAGAACATGGGCCGGTGAGAGGCATCATACCCTCCTCCTAGAGCTCCCTGACCCGGGAACACTGGCTGCTTTATAGGCGAATACAGCGTTTGTTGTTGTTTGAACCTCCCGACCAAAGCAGAAATCGGCCACATTTTTCTGCCAGAGAACACGGCTGTGTGGAGTTCCCAGACTGCAGCGAATCTCCATCCAGTGATAATAAATCCTTTGTTATGGGAGCTCATTCTGTTCAGAGAGTAATCAGGCCAGGACAGAGGCGCTCTATCCGCCCCCTACTCGCTCAACCCAATATACATCCAGTCACATTCTCCTACCGACTCCTCTTCTGTTGGGCTCTACTGCCTCCTCTGGGTTCTCCTCTTCTGCTGTTACTGATATTGTTGACCTTGAATGTGATTTTTACCACCGGAGGACGACTGTATTAAGCTTTTAATATCCCTGCATCAGAGATGGTTCACCAGTGGGTCCTGTGTGACTGTCTGGGGGACAGAAACATTAGACAATGTTTGACATTTGGCTGTAATGGGGGAGTCAGAGCTTCATGACATGCAGACAATCTGCATCAGTGCCTCTGTGAGACAACATCCGTGTGGACAATTAGTTGACCTCCATGTTCAATGACACTAGTTGCATTCATGAGCTGCAGAACTGCAAGAACTTTAGTTGCCTTGCTAGATGTGTTGTTACTAAAATGTAATATTTTAGGAAAAAGAAATTCACTATAGACTTAACATTTATGCAGGATCTACTCTGATGGTTTTTTTATCAAGTTAAGTTCTGACCTGAGGGAGGTACTGGAATTTACAAAAAAAACAAAAAAACCTAGACGTCCTTTGTCCTTATCCTTTTATTCTCAAGTCTTATTGTAAATGATGAAAAATGGATGATGAATGAAAAGTGTTTTAGAAATCTCAATTTAGTGATATTGTAGGTCTCTAACCATTTGTGGATTATTCGACAGACATTGGGCCCTACATGTCTCACTGCTTGAACTTGAATAAGATCCTAACACACAATGTCATCAACTGCTCACCTTCTCTCATTGTAACCTCAATTCATTATCCAGTTGTTTACCCCTGACGCTGTTTAGGCAAAACCCTCTTTTTTTCTTTCCAGCCACTGTACATTTCATCAGATTGAACATATTACTGTCTAAACGAGAGGGGGTATTACCCAAACTGCTCACTCAGAGAGAGATGTACTGGATTTCCACGTTTAACACAACGATTCAAGTCATTGAAACATGATTCTGAATTTTTACAGGTCTTCGTGACCTCAGGAAGGAGCTCCATGTGACTGTTTGAGCCTATTACTTAGCACTTCCTGTTTACCAGTTTCCTGATCTCCATTTTCTTTTATCCTTTTATTCTTATGACCTTGCAGGCCAATCGCATAACAGACCCTGTGCATCTATGGCCTCATCTCCTTTTGTGTTTATCCTTTTATCCTCATATTGTGACATCAAAGGCCAATGGCACAGCACTTATTATAAATGCCTCATCACCAGCTTCTCTTCCTTTTGCTCTGAAAAAGTCGAACACCCGAAACGTCAGCAGGAGTCAGAACTGCATCGCCAAAGAAATGAGTAAAACTTAGATTAGTTAACTTGCGCTTTGTTTTGTTTTTTTCTTAGTGCTGGCATGTTTTCTCTCAATGTTACTTGGGATTACATGTTTTGGTTGAACACAACAAACTAACACACGAGTAAATACTTGTCTGCTGCTTTTATGCCACAAGTTTTTATCTTTGCCTCACATTCAGATGATAAAACTTTGAAAACAATCCTAGCATATGAAGTTTTCTCAAAAAATTGCGATATATCACCAGGGAGTGTGTAAAAAGAGGCATGAACATTTTTATTTACAAATGCCCCGATTAATAAAAGCATTCTAACTCTTCCTTGACTTGATTCTGCTGTTCCAGAAGTAAACCAAGCACCTTTTGCTTGTCTGCCGTTTTAACTTGTGGAGCACCTGGCATTCACCCAGAGTTACCTTCCCAATAATAAAGAGCACCTGGTAAAACCCTCCCCTTCGTGCCCTTTTATCTTTGTGGCAATGTGGGAAGCCTTTGCTTTTCATAAATCTGTTGAATTCCCGGATATTTTCTTTGAAATTAAGAAAATCTGTAAGATTTAAGAGCTGACATGTATTGTCTAAAGCCTTTCTCACGCATGTTTTACCTGAAGCAGCACTTTTGTTGAGCTGAGGAAAAAAAAACTTTGTATTCAGGTTGAGATTGGTGGCATGTTGGACATTGACAACATTCTGGTGCCTGTGGAGAAAGTTGTGTGCTGGAGTCATCATTGAAATGCAGAAAATGATTGTTCCTCCACCAATGGTCACATCTGGATTGGCTTTAGATGGACAATGTGTAAATAACAGGAGAGGAAGCCCAGCGTTGACAGCAGAGGTTATTGTGAGTCACCCTTTGTCCCTTTGTTATTCACACCAACAGCTGGACGGTCCGCTGCTGCTCCGGCCGCTGCAGCGGTCACACCTCGCACACACAACCAGGCGGCCGATCACAATGTCTTGTTATCTGCAGACTGTGATATGACCTCTCCAGAGTCCCATCCCTTTCTTCTTCCTCCCCCCATCATATCCTCCCTTCATTGTCTTCTGTGAGCGGCATGCCTTCAAGCCTATAGGCTCATTCGACAATGAAAAGACTGGTTGCTCACTTCACCTCACCTCCAAACCTCTGATCTGACCCTCTCACTGATAAGAAAGCTGATAACAGGGTTAGTTACATCTTAAACACACTGTAATACACAGCAGCTGCGCACACACACGTTCACGAGCCGACCAGACAAGTACACACTGCAGTGTTTACCCCTAGAAGTTACCATGGCAACGAGGGATTTGGCCGAGGCAGCAGTCTGGTGAGGGATGAGCTCACCTCATGGTGTTTTGGCTGCCGCTCCTTATCTTCGCCTGGCCTATCTGGACACACTCACTCACACTCACACTCATACACAGCCACAAACACACACACACACACACACACACACACACACACACACACACACACACACACACACACACACACACACACACACACACACACACACACACACACACACACACACAAATGAAAAAGCTTATTTGGTTTCATAATCACAAAACATGCTTTGAAATCAAATATACAGAACAAATAAGTTATAAGTAATTAAGAAAACTAACCATCAGGAGAAAGTTACTCTCCATGTGAAAGAGTGAGAACAGAGAGAGTGTGTTAGGGGGTGATGGTGTCCCTACTTTCCAGTGACGGAGCCATGAGGAAGTGCAGTAAATGTTTCCAGAGGCTGGATGTCCTCCTGATGTAACGAGGCTGAATGACAGGACAATGCAGAGACGCACACAGAAGGCTCTCCGTGAGCATGACTGTTCTTTGGATGGTTTTCCATGACTCAGAGGGGTATCCCACGCTGCCTCCAGGCTCCCCTCCACTCCTCTTGATTTCCCCTCCCTCGTCCGTCTCCACCTCCTCCCAGTTACTCCCTTCTTTACCACCAAACATGTCCATTCCTAGGTAGTACAGTCAACTTTGTCCGAATGTGGGTTTATAAAGGAGTTGATGTTTGTGCGCCAGACTGAGAGGAGAGACGTGAGGAGGGTAAGTGACACCCAAGTTTCAGATTTGACCAGTTATCTTAGACGTAGACTTAGAAATACGTTATTGATCCCAGAATGGGGAATTCACTTGTTGTAGCAGCAGCTGTTTGAAATACACATACACACATACACAACACCATGACAACAATATAAAAACAAGAATATAAATATGACTATAGAGTACAAGAATGTAGAGTCTGAGTTCAAGTTGTATGCAGTTAGCAAGTAGAAATGAGGTAGATAGTGTATTAATGCCATATCGTGGAAAAATATTATTATAAAAATATTATTATGGTTGGCTTAAATGAAGGTGCATTCAGTCGGGTCACATGTCTGACAGGAGTGAGTTATTGAATTGTCAAATGTATTTTGTTTAGCTGTGTATACAATTTCAGTATAGGAATTATTGCTGATGAGCATCTGGTGCCTTCCATGCCTCCATCTATCCTCAGTGTTTGAATGTTTGTTTGAATGGGTGAATATTGACTGACAATGTAAAGCGCTTTGGGTGGTCAAGCCGACTAGAAAAGCGGTATATAAGTACAGTCCATTTACCATTATTTAAATGACTAAACAATCTGTCTGATTCTGACTGTCCAGCAAAAAATTACCCAATGTATTTACATTAAAGGCATGCGTGTGTTGATAGAAAGTTTAGGCTGCATTGGCCTGTATCTTGAAGAAAAATTCTGATCCAAATGATGGAATTTTAAGTTGCTTGAAAATCATTTGACGAAGAAAAAAATCTTCTCTTCTGATCATTTGAAGGAATGAATTAGTGCGTGGAGTCTCAGTTGTCTTATGTGAATGTGTGGGTTTACTACAGTCTCATCCAAGAACCATGCACTCAGATCAAGCAGGATCATTCTATCCTTACAATGGCAGGGCCAATCCACCAATCTACCTACCCCCAATCTCTATTTCGATCATGGCAGTGCAGTGGCCAGCATAGTTGCCTCACAGCGATAATGGTCTGGGTTCAAATCCAGCTCTGGCTTTTCTCTGAGGGCAGCGTTAGCTCAGTAGGTAGAGTGGTTGTCCGACGCACCAACCCAGCCCTTGACACAACATGCCATGGATCCTGAAACCTCTGCTCCTGAGGGATGGGCTGAATGTAGAGAAGTGATTTTCCTCCATGTGTACAACTTGTACTTTACTAAGTGATAAATAAAGTATACATTTTTACACTAGGTTCTCTTCAAGTTTGGTAGGTTCACTCCAGGTACTCCTCTTAGATCTATCTTCCTCCCACAGTCCAATAACATACAATATCTGAGAATTGGTGACTCTAAATTGACCTAGGCATGAGTGTTTGTGTGACTCTATGTGTCGGGTCTGTGACACATAGACTGACAGGGTATACCCCGCCTCTCGCCCAATCTCAGCTGAGAATGGTTCTAACTGGCCTCCCGTAACCCTGAACAGGATAAGCGTTTACAGGAAATAAAGAGCTTGATTAACCTTGATTTCTGTTTGGTTTCCCACAATTATGAATATTCTATCGAATCTCCTGCTGCAAAGCAAATCACGAGCTCCCTGAAACAGGGAAACACCTTTCCCATCACAGCTGTGAAGTATTTCCTGCAGTCTATCCTAACAAGTGGCGTTAACGTTAAAAGACTAAACAGAGGGCAGATGGTCAAAGCAAATATTCAATGTCTGGAGGAGCAAAAGATGAAGAACACCTCCCTTGACGCAGACAATCGTCTTTTGTATGAAAGTAATTTGGAATGAGGGCAAGGCATGAGAGAGTTTTAGAGTCTGCGCCCAAAAGCAACACAACTAACAATTCAACCACATTACACACCATTACTGCGTAACACTGCGGATGGTGGTGTCCACCTGAAGAAAAAACTCCCAAAGGTCAAAATAACCGATACAATAATATAATCTTACACAGCGAAGCAACAGATTCTGAGGATGGAAATTTAAGGCGATATATGTAATACCACTACTTACATTAAACCCATTTCCACTCCTCATACCCACACATGTTCCCACACATGTTCCCACACATGTTCCCACACATGTTCCCACACATGTTCCCACACATGTTCCCACACATGTTCCCACACATGTTCCCTCACATGGTCCCTGCTGGTGTGTTGTGGTCAGGCAGTGTGCATGAACCTCAGTGTGACTCCAGTGTGCAACAGCAGGCAACCAGTATTCCCACTCCTCCTCCACAGGATTACCGCTATAGAAAGACCCTCTTTGTCCCTGAAATCCTGGAATGTCTGTCCAGCTCCACATCTTTTGGAAACACTGAGCCAAAAGTCAACGGAACCACTGAGCAATGGAAAGGCACTAGAATGTCACATTCTTGGTCATCCACTCTGACAGCTTTGCTAAAAATGGAACTCAGTGCTGTTTTCTAGGTGTTTATCCTTACCTTTTTTTAAGGTTGAAGTAGGCCAAAGCTGGTTCTGGTGGTTGATCCATAGGTTATCTAGGCTATCGTATTCTCAATGAATGGAACAAATACACATGAATCCAAACACTGCTTCTGAAGTACTGCAGAAGAGTCTGTGCTTTCTCTGACTTCATGTTCACAAGGAACTCCTGCAAAGTGAAATAGTTTAAGTGTGCTAATGAAAGAAGTGCAGTGGTTGAACCTCTTAAAACAAGCCCACCAAAGGGAATGGCTTTATATATATATTTATATAGGTATATATACATGCTTTTCAAAAATAAGACTATATTGTGTTTTAAACAGGTCATTTTATACATATATATAAAATGTGTGGTGCAGTTGTCTTAAAATATGGAAACACAATTTTCCATCGTCTTTTTATTGGTGAAGACATTAAAGGGTTAAAGTGGTATTAATTCCATGAAGTTGTGTTGTTGCCATAAAGTGGTGAGCAGCCTTGAGTTAGAATCTGGCAGGGTTGTATCTGAGCGATTAAGAGCACGAGAGCACGAGGCTGGTATTGGTAACCGTGCCAATATTGTGGTGCTTCCCCAGTCATTATCATTCAATGATCTCATTAGTCGTTTACTCAGGGCATTCGTTACTTATGGCACAGGCTTAGTGATTAATGAGTGAATTATAAAGGTTTGTGGTTTGCTTTGAGTAAAATGTTCTCAGCAGCAAACAGTCGGTGGAAATGTTGAGCTAACACAATAAATCTGCAGCCTCCATAAGTAGGGCAGAGGCATGAATCAAAGGGCTGAGGGGTTCGGTCTTATGAACAGAGGTGTTCTTTTCAGAAAGTAAAACCGTGGGTTCTCTCTTCAGGAAACACTGAGTCACTATATGAGGCTCCAACTCAGTGTTTTGCATTTTGCAGCGCTGGATAACAGTATTTTGGATTCTGACAACAAGTGACTTTCATGTCTCTGAGTTATAATTCCTACCGTCACCGGATACAATAATCCGATAATGACAAGCCAAATTGCTGCGCTGCAGTTTCACACGTCTCTGATGGTAAACAGGCATGACATCATAAAGTCAACCAGGCTGTCATGTTGTGTTAACAGCTCTGTTTACCTCCGTTTTCATGCTGGGACCTGCATTCATCCGCAGAAAGTCACCTCAGGATAACGCTTTTATTCAGTCATATCGAATCACAGTGGAACTAAAGACCATCTAGAGGCCGGTCATACGTGTAATCATTCAACAGCACAATAACCTCTCATCTTCACCGCTTACTTACAGGTGTGTTCACACACCAGTACCTCCACAACATACTGACACAGCCCAGATGGTGTGTTTATCCGCTGGCTGATCATCAGCCAGTCTCCTGTGATCCGTGCCTCCTGCCAGAATAATATATCTGTGTTTTCTCATTCTATAAGGCTACGAAGGATAAACCGCTATTTTACTGCGCATAAATGTGCATTTTAATGTGTGTGTGTGTCTTTCAGCATTAGATCAGAATGTAATTCATCATTCAAACCAGTGAATTATTTCATTGGGGTTAAATTTAATAGTTTTAAAATCAAGAACGCTGTTATGTTTTTATTGCTTGTATATAATATATTATATATAAAAAACACATCAATACATGATTGTGTTGCTTCGGTGAACCTACTGTTGTGTGTATTGTTTCGGATTTATAGTATTCTGTGGAGAAAATGACCTTCAGTCCCCTCAGCGTACATAAAGAGGCAAACAAAGCTGGTACCAAACCCATTTTATCTCCTGGAAATAATAAAAATCTGATTTTCTCCAATAAGACCAATCTTGCTGTAATCAGAACCTAAATCAAAACTAAGACATAGATATGAGGGCAGAAGTAATGACATCTGTTTTATACATAGTCAGGCTAACCCTGACCTTGGCATGTGTCATTAACAGGAAGTGGTCTCTGTCTCGGCTGGGAGTACAGGAAGTCCACAAATAGTGGCAGTCCAACCAATGAACCAAGCATCTCAACATGCCATCTTCTTCCTCAGTCTGTCACACACTTCCTCCTGCTGCGCCAAAACTCTTATGTCTTTCTTTGAGGGAGCCTGCATGCAAAATGTTGGAGATGAATTTGCGCTACAAAACCTGCAACACATGACATTAAGAAAACAAGCTGCAATCACGGACGCGCTTTATTTTAATGCTTCATTTAAAGAATATCATACACAGGTTTTCATTTGTTTTTTTTCATCAATCGTCTCATACGTTGGGCTTTTTTTAATTTCTGGGTCGGGCCGTCACATATCTAAGAACAAAACCTTAATCAAGATCTTGAGTACAACAAATAAACTTAATAATGACCCTAATATACACAATACCCAAAGCTCCAAGGAGCCGTCGTTTTCCCGAGTTAATTACAATGCAAAAGGTTGTTTACTGTTATTTTCTTAATGTTGATAATAGCTCAGGAGTCCAATGGTTGTAGTAACTGATTTAAGATGATCAAAGAGTTTGCATTATGGAAGAATGCATCAGATTCTACATCAGTCAAGGTTAAACACAGGCAGGAATAGATTTTGCAGCCGACAACTGGCGTGGCCACGTTACTTTTGCCACACCAGAAGTCAGAATGCTTGATGGTGGATGAGAGTTTTCTTAAGCGAGTATGACACACCTTGTTTCCTGTAGCGATGGGTACTGTGCATGTTAGGGTCAGTTTCAAATGTATTCGTTTTATCCACGATGTTGATGTACGTTTTATTCTATGTGACATGACTGCACGACCTTGAAATTAAGCGAAAAGCCCAAAGTATGAGAGACATGGCAGACAAAAACAACAATTTCAATCTGTGTGTTATCTGTTCTATTCCTTAAAGGAAGGATTAATAAAGCCCATCAGTTTTTTTTTGCGTCACTTTTAAGTGTCCTGGGAACACTTCTGTTGTATTGTGAATTTGCAGCCGTTTTCTTACGCCGTTAAGAGTTTTCTGTGTTTTCTGTGGCAGTACGTTTGCCCCCTGTCGGCCTGCTCCAACAAAATGAGTTGAATCAAACCATTCAAATAAAGTTGGACCTATTCCAAGTGAATCAGTTGAAAGAAACTCTGATAAATTATATTGGCCCGACCCAAGTATATTAAGTCCTGTGGCATAAATGTTGAATACTGAAGGAAACCT
This sequence comes from Lophius americanus, assembly GCA_037951165.1. Classification (NCBI taxonomy): domain Eukaryota; kingdom Metazoa; phylum Chordata; class Actinopteri; order Lophiiformes; family Lophiidae; genus Lophius; species Lophius americanus. The sequence goes on along the minus strand of JBBDHG010000015.1, from coordinate 4,134,136 downwards.
ATTTAATCACATTTTTTCCAAGTTAATTCATTGAGTTTTTTTATGTCTGTGTTTTGGGCTCGGTCTAAGTTTAGCATTTATTTCTCAAAGAAGAAAGCTGTGCAGTTGTTTTTGCAGAATTTTTTCATTGCAGCGAGACGCCACAGCTAAAACGCCAAGAACCAGAGTGATTCATGTTCAGCCCACAAAACTCGTAAATACTATCTTTGGGTTCCACTGGCGTGAATAACACTCCAGTCTTTGAGTCTGCTACGAATTATGTGGTAAAAAATATTGGCGATTATTTCTCCTGTTCCCAAACTTCAAATGTTGGACTTGTGCCTGTGTCTCCCTCCGAAAAAGTGACTGTTGGAGTCTGATGCTTGTCAGGAAACAACCTCGGTCAACTTTTTCTGCTGCTCTGTTCAAAACATTCCAGCGTTCCATCTATATGCAGATGTTACATTTCTTTCTCATTTCATAACCCGGCCGCATGAGTAAACATGAGTGCATATTTCTGCTGTGTCCAGTTTCAGAGAATTCTCTGCAGACATTCTGACATGTCTGGGTGGAGAAAGCAAATCTGTTACCAATAATTTAATAATCTGCTTCAACGCCACTCAGTGTTCCACTAAGAGTGTGAGTATTCTTTTTGATGACCTTTGTGTATTTTAAATCTACATGTTGGCCATACACGCCATGTTAGGCTATAAATGTGTTTTATACAGAAGAAATCTTGTTTTTTGTATTATTTGTTATTGTTTGAATCACTCTGTAGCTTTTTTTGGACATGTGATATTTAGATACAGTCGTTTCAATCAGTGGAGCCCAGAGAAAGCGAAAGATGTAAAGATGGATGTTTGTTACAAGAAAGTCTTTGGTTCCTTAGATTCTTCAGGGAGATTTTTCCCTGAGCCATTGCAAGGTATATCTCCAAAACTTTTTTGGACATAACTTCCTGACCGTTGATCCCATTTAGTCCAAATTGGGCCCATAAAAATACACTCGAGGAGATCTATCTTTAAATACTATATTTTTACTTTGGTCTCTTGATACATACTTTCCAAAATTTGCCAATGAGTATTTTGAGTGAGAGATGTTCCTGTCTCCCAGTATAACCAAGCCATGATGTTTTTGTAGCTGAGATCAGATGAAGACGGTTGCTGCTGGGTGTTGTCAGATTGTGGTTTCATACTACTGTATATATGTTGTGTTTAAGCTTTTCTGCCCCCTCCTATTCCTCACGGCCATAAACCCACTGTGAGCTCAACGTGTGGCTGACTGTTGGCTCCAAAGGAGCAGACTTGTAAAATATGGCATTGCACTTTCCAGATGTTTAACTATCTTGCCGCTTTTGTAATGATGTTGCATCGGAATGAGTTCCCCCATCTCATCCCATTAGTTCCCAACGTTTAACCGAGCCACATTCTGTTATTTTGCCAAATTTCACAGCTGGAATGAAGTGATTTAAAAACAAATTGCAGGATTAACAGCAAGACTATAGAAACTCCTGTGATTTGCACTATGACGTGCAGCATGTGTTCGGCACGTCGTCTCGCCTGAAACGGAACATTTCTGGTGAACCGCCCCTTCTTTCTATGACATAAATTTACTACATTTCTGTGGTCACTTTCTAAAAACAGAATGCATACTTTGGCTTTGGCAGCATCCGTCACAGAGAAACTTTACAGCACATCAACAGTATATAATGTTGATTGGTGAAAATTGCCATTATGTTCTTCAGTGGTCAGTTGCTGCCTGTCCTGTTAAGGGTCAGAGGGGGCCCCGGAGCCTGTCCCAGCTGACACTGGGCAAGAGACAGGGTGCATTCTGGATAAATCACAGTTCGTCACAGGACCGACAAATAGAAAAAAAACAACCATGAAAACTCACATGTAGACCTATGGGTTATTTAGAGTCACCCATTCACTGGTGCTGCATGTTTTTGGACTTTGGTAGAACCACAGGAAGAACACCTGAACTCCACTCAGAAAGACCCAATTAGAAAGACCCAAAATATGAAGACCTGCAATTTTCATATTTACCTGAATTATACTTCTAGATTTGCCACTATGTGGTTTTGTGTAAAAGAAATCCTAAGAAGTTAAATGTTTGTCAAAAAGCTTTTTTTTCCATTTGCATTCAAGATGAGACGGAGACGTGACGGCACCATTACATGACACAACAAATTTGTACAATCAGCATAATAATAATAATAATACATGCAATATTGTTGATGAAAAAAGAGTCTAAAATGTATTTTAAACAATAAGAAAAAGTCAATAAAATGTGTTTTCATTCACAAAAAAGGGCAGATGAAATGTTACAGCCTGTTCTTTTATTTTCTAAATTGCAGCAGTTTTCCTGGCACATTCGGGTCAGGCATACCACTGGACTAACTCGCCAACTCTATCAGGGAGTGCTGGGGCGTTAGCAAGTGTGATGGGAACCTGAAGATTGTGAACTGTTGTAAGTCGGCGCAGGTCGACGCCAGAGGAAACTCCGCTGACATGCAAATATGTGGCTTGACATGGTCATAGGTGGGAAAGACTAATGGTTCCATCAAGTAGTTCATTCCCTCAGGATAGCTGGAGCTCCAAGTCCGATGGAGGTCTCTGGGGGGAAACAATATCAACGTCTTGTGGAACTTTGAGTTGTTAAAGAGCTTGGTTGTCTGGTTTAGACTCCTCTTCAGTGTCTTGATATATTCCTTAAACAAATTCATCTCACCCGACTTTTTCGGTAAAGCTGCATTCCAAATGATTCAAACGGCTTTCATCAGTTAATAATCAGATAAATCTGATGATAAATAGGAGTAAAATTACCAAAATATTGAAATATTTGAAAATGCGCAGACTTCAAGTCCACTTAAACTTGACTTCTAAAACTGGACCATTACAACGCTTATAATTCTGAAAACAAAGAACAATGTTATAAACAGGCCCCAGACTAAATAAAAAACGGAGGACAAAACTAACACAAACTACAAGGTCAGAGAGTTGGCAGTTAGAGACAAACAGTGGCCATGAACATGAGAATGGGATGAAGAGTGAGACTAATGAGGTAGTAGAAAGTGTGGAGGGATGGGAAGAAGGATGTTCTTGCTGGGGGAGTATTATTATTATTCATTATCAGAGCTGAGGAGAACAGAGCAGAGTTGTGCAGACACAGCTGGCTCCACCAGATACAACCAACAGAAGGTTTGGGCTTTTCTCCGGCCTCTCTGCCTTTTCCTTCCTCTATCTTCTCTCACTGAGGAGAGTCAATCATACTCAGCTGTGTCCGTCGGATCTCATGCTTCACTGAGGGAGATGATGGCCATCTTCATGTTGAGGCATTCAGCTTATGGCAATAATAGCCGACAGTGAATCATTTCAATACGATGCGTCCAAGAAGACATTTTGACAAGCACAAATGTGATTAAAAATGATTAATAGATCATTTAATGTCCATGTTTCAGTTTCATTGTCCTGGAATTGTACATACAGTCCAAAATGTAATGGGCTACTCAGTAAACAACTGAGCCATCAGTAATGTCCAGGGACTCTTTTTTTGTACTGTGACATGTTAGCATACAGCGCCCTCCAGACATGATGGCACCCTGTAAAGAAATGAGTAACATGAGATGCACAGAAATCTAACCTTTTATTCAAGTAGCAATATTGAAAAAAGAAATACATTCTTAACATTACAGAAAATGCCACAACTATTGGCATCCCAATGAAGTTCAAAAGGCAATGGATATTTCCAGTCCTATTTTATATTTTTAGGTTCAACTCTTTGAGTAGGAACTCTGAAGGGGCGAACGATAACTTGCTGTTTTACTGGGGTATAAATATGAGGTGACATAGGCCTACTGCTCTTTGATATTCTTCACAATGGGAAAGTCAATCTGTCTCTCTCTAGATGGTTAAAAAATGTCCAATTCAACATCTAGATCAGTAATTAAGATGTTTAAAGAGACTGGAGATGTTTAAAATTTGCCTAGAAGTGGACATATCTGCAAACTGACCCTACACACTGTGAGGAGAATGGTTCGACCGGCAATTACAGTTAGAGAGAGGTCAGCTGAATCATGGGGACAGTAGGAAAGAAGAAAGAAGGACATAGAGAAAAGCCCCTCATATCCACTATGAAGTAATGTGGTGGATCTCTGATTGGATAGGGTTGGATTTTTTTCTTCAAAAGGCCATCGGCATCAGCTTCTGTTTGGAAAAATGGTCTCAGATCTTCTCGATATGTTCTCAAACGTCATCACACACTGCAGAAGGACACTTAAGGCTGTTATTGTTAAACGGGTGCTGCACAGATTATTATGTTCAAGATGCCACAGAAATTTTAGAGAATAAATATTTATTTAATGTTAAGAATGCCATGTTTTTTTTTATTTTATTTTTTTATTTTGTAACTTGTGTTACTGGTTAGATTTCTGGGAATAATTTGAATTAAAGATCATGGCTGTAGACAATTAATACCTTTAATGCATTCTCATTTATTTTTTCTTTATCGGGAATAGATAGCACCAGGATGCACTGTGGGAAAAAGACAAGCCAGGAGACAGTGTGATGCCCCGGGCATGTTCTTCGGGGGAAACATGTAGATGTTACCTTGACACATACCACCTAACCATAAATTGCTGTAGAACAAGTTCCCCCCTTCATGGAAACGGTATTCCGTTTGGCAGTGGCCTCTTACAACGGCAAAATCTATTCTGAAGCAGTGCAAAACTTGTCAGGAATAGTTTGAGGAGCACAACAAGTTCAAGGTCTTGACTTGTCCTCCAAATTTAATGGACAACCTACACAATACTAGGGTTATAATGTAAAAGGTGACTTGGAGTGAGAGTTAGCTGCTAAACAGGATGTTTATATAGAAATGACACATGATTCTGTTTGACTGGCTCTTTCAAAGCACATGAAAACATTTTTTGTCAGCAGTGTTTCGGCTGAAGTGGGGTTTTTTTTGATAAAAATAGACATTGAGTTATACTACCTTTATAGCAAACAAGATGATTTACGGATGTCTTCCTGATCTGGGCTACTCTGCTCCCAGGCAGACATAATTAGATTGATAAAAGCTCATGAATGAAACCGTTGATTTCCTGGTGCTGCAGTCTGTAGAGCTTCTAATGTGATAGAAAGAACAGTTTTGTCTCAACAAGTTTTTTTTGTGTGCTCTGCCGTCATTCGCACACAGGTCCTTGTCTGCTGCACCTACATAAAGCAGCCAGGTGTGTTTACAAGGACGTTTATGACACACCTGCAACGCCTCAATGCCTCCTTCTCATCCCTTCATTTTAATCCTAATAATATTTTCTTGAGGTCTCATGGACTCAGAATCTTGCCTGTAATGACACGCTACATCTATTCTCAGGCAAGAAACATCTTTTGAACATGGCCAGACCCGCTGACAGGCATCAAGCTGCTAGGAGTCTTAATTATATCATGCAGAAATCTTTACAGCCTTAGGGTATAACTTTGTTCCTACACTTCAAACAGTTTGACCTCTGACCTCACAGAAAGAAAGTCCACTAGTCTCGGGTACATTTCGAAGAATTCTACCAGATCACATAGTGTTGTAGAAAACAGGAAACAGTCGAGATGGAGTTAAACAAGGACAAAAGAAATGTCCATGATAAAGTTCTTTAGTGGAAGGTTTTAATAAAATGACAAGCATTTAAGGGTATTGAATATACGACATAGATAAAGAATTGTAAAAATGTGTAGGAGAATAATTGTCCTTCACATCGCTTAACGATTCAGAGCAGAGCACAAACATATCTCTGCAAACCAGGAATTAGAAAGAAAGTAAACATTTCTTGGTAATCATCTTTTTTGTTTAAAAAGAAAACTTATCTTGGCGATCAGGCAAAAGTTAATTTCATTTCATTTCATAAAAATATTTTTGTCATCATGTTTGGGGTCTTGAATCAGATCAGATGCCCTCACTCGAGTAACACAGATGGGGGTGATCAGACCGCAGCAAACAAAATACTAACAAGATACTAACAACTAACAAAATTTAAAAAAAACATTTAGTGGTTTAATTTGGTTTCAATGTAAATTAAAAGACAGGTTACGTGAGTAAAGTTTACAGTGCTGTGTAATAACTGAGTAATTACTGGATTGAATTAAAGGCCAAGGTCTTTTTTCATGTATTTGAGCCCTGGACCTTTCAGGGTTTCAGTGCTCAGTGTATAATGTATAGATTCTTTATATTAGCTTGATAAAAATACTTATTTTGTGTAAATCTATATTAGATCATTCAATTTTCAAGCTGTCATTGCTTTTAAAAAAACAAAAAATCTCGATCAAAGTTAGTCCAGTTTGAAGACCCATTATGGTTCAGTGATTAGTTTTAAGAATTCTAGCAGAGGAAAATTGGCTTACCCCACAGACAAGACAATTTCATCATATTTCAGAATATTTGGCTCATTTGTGATTATGTTGTGGGGTATTTATTTATTTTTTTTGCACTGTGCACTTATTTCACTGGCCTAGGACAAACTGTGGTTGCGTGCTTTCTTCAGAAGAATATGACATGTCTCATCCTTTTGTGTTAACATTCCTGATTATCTCCACATTCTCTGCATTGGCCCCCATCCTGCTTAAATGATCAGTTTATTTGTCCCAGAGGAGGATTGGAGGGATATGAGGCTAATCAGCATGGCCAACTTTCTACACATATCCACAGCCAAACCCAAGCCATCGTAACACATTCCTTCTGCGCAATTCCCGTTATATGGACTCTAATGGAGATATAATGTGTTTAGATCACTACACTAAGTGGTTATTATGGTTGTGTACTTAATTTGCCATTTAATTTATGCAATCCATGTGAGAATATCTGAGTCTCCAGCCCTTAATGCACCTGTGCAAGGCCGGGCAAGGCAATTTCATTTATACAGCACATTTCAGCAACAGTGTAATTCAAAGTGCTTTACACAAACAATCAAGAACTTTGCAACAAAGTGCAAAATAACATTGAGACAGCTCAAACAGTTAGAAAGATTAAAAAAATGAAACAGGCTCCTATAGGAAAATAGGGTTGTAAATAGGAAAGACAGAAATAGAATCATTTTAAATTTTAAACTGTGTTGAATATGAGACAGACAAGTCTGTCCTCTGCGGCGTGTGTTCTAATTATCTCCGCCAAGAAGCTCAGTGGAAGTTACTTTCCCAAGGAACTATCCATTAGAATTTGGTAATGATTTGGATCATCATCTGCATTCAGTATTTTATCAAATGATTATTTTCCATTGAGGGATAAGAACAATTATAAGTCTCCCACTTGCAGCTCCATGGATGATGTCACCAATGCTCCCCCACAAGATCTATCACACATTAAAGTCTGATCTGGATTCCAGAATTTTTAATTTTATAGGGCTCTTGGAAATTCATCTCTGTGACAAAACAAATATGGTGCATTCACACTGAATGTGATGCAAAGTCTTAGCATTGCTCAATTAAGTACAAAGTCAAAGTTAAGCCAATCAGTGTGAATGTGAGTAGTTATCCATGGGAATGATGCGAATCACTTGTATTTCTTGCATCATTTGTGTGAGATGAAAACGTTAAACTCGAGCGACACATTCATGTGGGGGCATTGGTCGGAATAAAGCAAATAAAGTGAGTAGAGCGATTCAATGTGAACGTAACATTAGATGTCAGCTTAGAAAGTTAGTGAACTAGGCCCTGCAGAAAATCACCAGCTGATTATGGTGGAAAGCGAATGTAGTTGAGATGAAAGTGTATTCCAGCAGATGATACTTGATCATTAAGTGTTTGGCGCTGTGGCTCTTCTGGTAGATTGTGATTGGAGGAAATCAGCCCTGTGCAGCAGCATGTTTAACTGTAAGGACTGAGTGTAGTTGTGGAAATTCGGAGTGAACCAACAGCATGAAAAAACTAGAGGAATAGAGAGAATCCGGTTTAATAAGAGAGCAGAAAGATGATTGGCTAATGATGAAGGTGTGTCACCCTGATTAGACAGAGGTGGCTGACTGAATGGGCACAGCTGAATTCAGTCGACGGTGAAGTGGGTGATTTAGACTGAGTGTGCATGAAAAGTGTGAATGACAGAGTGGTATGAGGGATGACTGTGTGCAAGGGGATCGGTTTCCTGACTGGACCGTGGCTCATGCTTCATTTAATCATTTGGAAACATTTCTAGAAAAATTGGCAATCCATTCTCTAAAGAAGATAAGTCATTCAACCGTTATCATTCCGCAGCTCTAAACTCTCCAGGCCTACTAGAGTGACGTTCAGAGAACTGGGCAAGGATGACATCATCTATCCCTGTGAGTGCTGCTATAGGAGATTTTCAACCAGAAGATATTTTTTCTTCATCACATTTTCTTTCTCTATTCTTTCATTGAGCACGGAGTTGGCAGGGTGTCTAATTCCCCTGTCTCTTCTACATTGTTGCATTCCGACTAAATGGTGAGCCTCTCTTTCAATGCCCAATCATCAAAAAAAAAAGATTCCCTCATGTGTGATGAGAGGTTGATGTGTGCCCTACAGAAGACAATGCCAGCCTTTCTGCTCTGGCACGAGGGACACAGAGACACAGATTGATGGAGGGTTGTCTGGGTTTCCAGGGAAAGTTTCTGCACCTGATGAGGGAAAAGGCTGCTGGTTGAATCTGGAACAAACTCGGACCAGTAGAGGAGTTAAGATCTAGTTTTAATTCCTTTTTACAGTAAATAATGATCTCTCTATGTATGGGTAGGAAATATGATAGACTTCTGTTGATCTGTTCCTAACAGTGGTGTTTTTGAGACCTTTGAGAAGAAGCACACTAGCTACCTACTTACATGAGTGAAGAGGTTAGAAGGTAAGCAGCTTACCATCAGTGCCTCACTGATGATGACACCCCACACTGGCTCAACAGACCCTTTTTTTTAAAGCATTTTTAAGTTAAAGTGGTAGAAAGATGAAGAAAAAACAATTCCCTTTTAAAAACTAACAAAAAGTGAAATAAAGTAGACCTATACTGTGGTTCCTGACGGCAAAGGCGCCAATTCCCTGCGTTCTACACCAAATTCCCCTGTACTACTGTAATACTCAACTCGCCTGGCTCCAAACGACCTCAGTGAGGGGGAGGATCCCTTTTAAGGAACTCTCCCTGGCAGAGAAAATGAGGTCTGTAAGCTCATCATGCATATCTGGGTCGTCTTTATGAATGGGTTTTATTTTTGCTCCAGTCAAAGTGAATACAGTTAGTGTCACTCATTAATACAAGTTATAATTTAGAGACAGGTCTCAGTTTTACATTCAACCAGTGAGATAATGAGACCGACTCGCACTGAGCTGAGGTTATATCACGAAAGAGGAAGGAGTTGGCTGCTCTGTGATCTGGTGGGAAAAATGAATTGTGTCTATTTATATACGAGTAGAAATGAATTGAAGGACAGTGCTGGAGTGCCAGATGTTCCCATCAGTATTAATACAGATAGAGAGATTATAACGAGGTCCCCAATGGTTGACATAGTCATGAACTGCTGACCTTTACTTGACCACTGTAGGACCCATCCGCTTGCAAAACTGGGATGGATAAGCGGTTCCGGGGAATGGATGAATGGATGATGGATGACTGGAGGGAAGATGGATAGATGATGGATGACTGGATGGATGGACAGAGTTCATTGATGGATGGATGATTGATGGCTGGACAGATAGTTGGAGGTTTGATGATGGATGATGGTCGGGTGATGATGGATGATGGTTGGGTGATGATGGATTATGGATGAATGGATAGATTAGTGGAGGGATGATGGATGGATGCATAGACAGATGGATGATGAATGACTGGTTTGATGTACGGATAGTTGGATGGATGGATGATGGTTGGATGACTGAATGGATGATGGATAACTGGATGGATGATGGATGCATGGACGGAGAGTTTGATGGATGGATGGATGATGGATGGATGGATGGATGGATAGGATGGATGAGGGAGGGGCATCCCACCCAACTCTGATCGACCTGTGACATGTCTTGAGTCTAGAAAACAGCTTTTGAACCAGCCAACGATTCAACGTCTTTCCAACCTCGTTGTTAAATCAGTGTTGCATTTTGTTTTCATACATGCATTTACTGTAACCGCTGATCCTGTTAAAGGTTGCGGGGGAGGGCTGGATCCAATCCCCGCTGACATTGGGTGAGAGTTTGGGTACACCCTGGACAAGTTGCCACCTCCTCACATGGACGATACATAGAGACAGACAACCAATTACACCTCATTCACATTCACTAATTCACCAATATGGCATGTTTTTGTTCTGATGGAGGAAGCCAGAGAATCTGGAGGGACCCAATGTAAACTCTACACAGAGAAGTTCCAAGGCAAAAGGTGGATTTGAATCTAGAACCTTCTTGCTGTGCAGCAACTGCAGTTTTCATTTCCAGCTAAACTCAGAGGGATTATTTCTCATATAGAATGTATTCATCAAAATGTATCAGTGAACGTTTCTGTTGCAATACAAGCTTTTGTTATAATCGGCCGGCCGTCATGCTGTCTCGTCTATCAGAATGTACAGAATGTTGTTGGCTTTACCCACAGCTCCTTCAAATCTGTTGGACGGGTTGAATAAAAATTCACATTTAGGTCATAGGGGATCTAGAAGTTGTATCTCATCATAGTTTCCCTCAGTTTTCTTATTTTCAAGGACATCTGATTGTGATTGTCATTCTCTCACATTAGAGATTATGCTGTGTCCAAATCAAACCCACACAGACTGGGTTTTTCCAATATAATGGAGGGCATCTGGGTCCATGGGCACAAATTCTCTAGTTAGCTTTTGAGCAAAAATAAATACCTCAGTCTTGTTCCACCGCTTTTTCTGGCCGTGCTGCGACAAAATGAGAAATATTTGCTTCCCTCCTCACCACAGACTGCCGAGTGTTCTGACAAAACTGTGCACCTCAGAATACTGCTTTAGATAGCCGATGAAAATCAGAATATATACCGAAAACATATTCTAGGACTGAAAGTATTATGGATGTCCCGCTCTGATATGACAGGTAACATTTTTGTATTAAACCGTATGGTAAATAGTGTAGAGCTCATTCTTCCTTGATTAGAATGTTGCCCTTTAATTCTGACCTTTATTTTCATCTAATTATGTCAGTCATTACTCTCCCTTCCTCCCTTCCTCTTTTGATCCTCGCTCGCACACAGACACAAACACACACACACACATTTTTCTCTGTTATCTGGGACTTTGCTGCCAGTCAGGAATGCAGGTCTTGGTTTAGTGGAGCAAGCAGCAACAGGTCCTCCTCCTGAATGGGAGTCTGTTGGGCAGACTGCTCTGACAAATCACTCAGATCAAGACAAAGAAGCAATCTGAGCTGCATGGCGTTGAGGAAACTGTTTTAAACTCACTCTGCGGTCCCTGAGGTGTCCTGCTCGCTCGTGTTCACTGCACTGATAGGATTGAGTCAGATGCCGGGAGCAGCTCTTTGCCATGGAGGCTTTGCATTTGCTTGATAACTGGAGAAAGGTAATTAACACATATTAAGACAGCTACAGGTTGGGGAAAATGGCTCTTCTTGCACTCAGACAGAATTTTCCCCACATTTATTTTTACTTTGCCGCTGTTTTGTGTTTTACCTGCCTGCGGCTGACTCCACTGAGTCATTTCACAGGTC